>JAPMOQ010023847.1:445492-466903 GCA_026543055.1 Argiope trifasciata | reverse complement strand
TTACAAAAGAAGGATGTATTAATGATTTATTACAAAAGAAAGATGTATTGATGATTTATTACAAAAGAAAGATGTAATAATGATTTATTACAATTAATGATTTATTACAAAAGAAAGATGTAATAATGATTTATTACAATTATTGAGGAAACTAAAATAAGCTGACTGAAACTGGATTCCTGCCACCCTTTCTTCTGCTTCAGGTGTTCGCCTCTCTCATTATGTCGCTACATCTGAAGCAAATATTCTAACTCGAAATTCCTCATCACCTCGAATCCACTACATCAAAGTTGATATTGCCCCTGATAGTGAATGTGTGTCCTCGTCTTGGCCAAAGACCGCCGTGTTGGCTAATGGCAGTTGGGGTATGTTAAATATGTCGAGACTGCAAAGTCCTCCAAGTTCCCATAACAAAACGATACCTCTGGGGGTACTGAATCAGGGATGAGTCGGTCTCTGATTTGGATCTAAATTCAAGCTTGCTGATGGATGAATGAATTCGACCACCCCCTAAAAAGGGTTGTGTCGTGTGTGTGAGCTAGAAGTCGGACTTCTGCCCTCTGAGTGCTCAGGGATCTTTACCCTCAGAAGCTACTACAACCCCTTTCCGTGAAAAACACGGACACGACGACAACAACAACAGTGAATGTGGTGTTCGAAATGCCACAGACTATTCGACTCAGAATCCTTCTAAGACTCCCTCAGAACAATCGAACGCTATTGGTGATCTTTGTTCTTCCAGTGATTGCCTAATAGAAAATTTAATACCATTCTTACCAGATTAAGAATGGGCCACACACGGCTCACACATAAACATTTTCATGGCCGCGGTCGCCTGGTTGGTAGAGCGTCCGTCTCGTAATCTAAAGGTCGCGGGTTCTGTCCTCGTCTCGGCCAAAGATCGCAGTGTTGGCTAAAGGCAGTGGGGTCACCATCAATAGGTCCTCAAAGTTACCATAGAACATTACACTTCTGGGGAATACTGAATCAGAGAAGACTCGTCTCTGATTGGGATCAAAATTCTGACTTGCGGATGAATGAATGAGTTCGACCACCCCTAAAAAGGGTTGTATGTTAGAGAAAAGTCGTGCTTTCACCTTAAAAGTGCTCGTTCACAACGAAAGGCGCAAACTTCTGCCTTCATTTGAAACAGCTCCACTCATTCGGGCTTAATATGACCAAGTTAGACCCTCCACCACCACATTTACTACTGCAGAAACCCGCACGTGTGCACGTATGCAAGTGTCCTATGACGGTTCTTCACGTCTTAATAGAATCTCCACGATTTAACAATGAATGCATTCTCTACTTTCACTCTCTCCCTCCCCCCCATCATATTAAAAGACATTCTTCATAAAGTTCGCCATTTTTTTACCTTTTTAAAAACTGGTTGGCTTTTACTTTTTGATTTGATTCTTAAATAACTCTTAGGGTGAGTTCACACGAGGCTAACTATTGTGCGCAATAGAAGATCACGCCTACTTCCCGAAAATCACGTGACCACAGTGGGACAATAGCAAATGTTTGTCCTGTCGGGAAAACCGTTGGCCATTGTCTCAACTGTTCACACGAGAACATCTGTCGTGGCTCCTTCCCACGGTAAATAACAATGCAGAATAAAAAAAACTCATATAATCTATCTGCCTATTTCCTTCTATGCTTTGAAATACTTCAAACAATGTTTATTCAAATTTATAGGAACATGATGCATTCACTTTTGAGTGGTAACCGAATACATCGAAGCATAACTGGACTTCTTTCTTTCTTTTTTCAGATGATTTTTTAAATCATGATTTGGATGTACAGAGAATGAGGAAAAGAATGTAAATCTTACGGCTAAAAAATTCTTGGACTCACCGGAAGTTGAATGAACGATGAGAGAGGGAAGAAAATAAGTTATATTTGCAGATGATGTATGAGTATTTGTGATTGTAAATAAATGGAGTTTTCTTAGCTCTTCTGGTTGAAAAATTCAATAAAATGTACATGCAAATCAAACATTGTGAAGAAAATTTTATTTATGTATCGAGTTCGAAAGTTGGTTCAGTGGCATCCAATTATACATATCAAAATGGTGCAAATCATATACTCGAATTTAGTCTTAAATTTATTTTTTTGGACTAAGACGAAATGCATTAACATTTGACACTAAACAAACATTGAAAAATTAGATTTTTTAATCGCTTTTTCAGCTCAAAATAGCTTTCGAAATCGAATTTATTTATGCACAAAACACTCATAAAAATGTATTCATCTCCTATTATCAGGAATCTAAAATTTAACAGAATATAGTTGTACATTTCTTCTATGGTAATCTCACAAGCGCAGGTAGGGACAAAGAGGAATGCCAAATTTGGCGAGTTTTTGCTGTTTTAAATTTACTTTTTCTCATGATTGTTTTCATATTAATGAAGAATAATATAGAAAATGATTTATAAATTAATTGATTGGATTGGATAAATTGGCCAGCAAACTTTTTTTGGTGATAGATGGAATTGGTTCAGATAATGAGAGAACATTTTAGAATTATGTTATATGTATGAATATGTGTGTGTGTGTGTGTATATATATATATATATATGAAACTTACACGTTTCGCATGTTGTTGTGCTGTTGCAAATTTGTATTTCATTACATTTATATTGTACACATTGTTAAGAAGTTGTGAAATATACAGCCAATAGGTGACGTGCAAATAGTGTGTTGCCCCACCGAAAGTAATCATAGCTCAGTAGTGTACGAGTCGCCGTGAACATAAGTGTGAACTATTGGAAGATGCTAGTATCATCCTTTCCTTAGTCTTATTAATCCAAAATCAGAGCCAGCTACTCTTGTGATAAGGTCCAGATGGTCCGTTGAGCCGGGGGTAAGCGCATATTTCCAATACTTATTCAAATTTGAGATTAAGAGTTAAAAAAATACATTTAAAATGGAGCCTATAAAAATCAAAAAGAAGGTTTTGAAAATGCTTGAAAATAAAATGGCATCGTCAATAACTGATGATGTAGATTTAGCAACTTTGTTATTATGTAACTCTAAAATCAATGAATTACACAGTGACTTTAAACTGTTATTTGGCTCTATTTTCTTAACGTGCAAACTAGATAAATTAGAGAAATTCATCAAAGAGAAAAATAACGTAGACAATTCTATAGACGAATTAAGATTGAAAGTTAACCGGGAAATAAATAAGAAATCTGATCCTGAACATTCTTCAGATGTTTGTCATGTTCTATCAGAAGTAAAATTGCTATCCCGAATTTCCATGGTAAAATCGAAAACTGGATAATGTTTAAAGACGTGTTTACTGAAAGCGTAATTTCTAATTCTATTAAGTAACAATATCTAAAATAGAGTTGCAGAGATGAGGCTTTAAGAGTAATCTATTCCATATCTATTTCTGATGCTAAATTTAATATTGCCTAGAAACTTCATGAAGATAGATATTCTAGTAAAAGAGAACTATTAAATTCCATTATTAAAAAACTTGTACATCACCTTAATATTAATGAATCGTCGAGTGCCATCCTAAATTTAATCGACGTAACAAATGAATGTGTTCGATCTCTAGACGTTCTAAATTATAAAGTTGAGAATTTATCAGAAACCATGATCGTGTTTTAACAGTCGAAAAGTTGGATAAATCAACTTATTATTGGTGGGAAAAAGAACTGACTCATTCCGAAGAGTTTGGTACTTTAAAGCAACTACTTTCGTTTTTGCAAAGCCAAGCGAGAGCCCTTCAAAACAGTAAAATAAAAGAAAAAGAAATTAAAAAGAATCATAATTTTCAAAATAAAGTTACGACTATGCTTTTTACATCTAATGCTACAAACTCAAAATTTAAAAGTGTAAAATGCCAGATTCAAGATTTTCACGGACGATATAAATGCCCTGAATTTCTAAATCTTTCCGTAAAAGATAGATGTGAAATCGTGAAAAAACATTATCTTTGTTTCAATTGTTTAAGATCCCATGCAGTACGAAATTGTACGTCTACCTTCAGGTGTCAAAAATGCTCGAAGAAGCATTTCACATAGCTTCATTTCGAGAACGAGAAACTAAACATCAGCGAAATAGGGGAGGGAAACGATCAAGGCTACGGGGATCAGTCATCAAGTCTCAATCCAAACGCTGTGAGCTTTGATTTATGCAACCATCGTAATATATTTTCCGGAGCAGCAGTAAAAGTAAGAGATGAAAGAATAATAAAAACGGTAATACTTTCAACTGCGATTATATTGGTTGAGAATCGGTACGGAAATCTGAAAAAGGCTAGATGTCTGATCAACTGTGGCAGAATGTGCTCGATGGTAACCACTGAGTTAGCAGATTTACTGCAAATAAAAAAAGATAAAATATTCGTAGCAATATCGGGTTTCAATAATGCCAAAATAAATGTGAATTCTAGTTTTTTTTTAGTTATATTAACGTCCCGTTTTTAAAGCAACACGAGGGCTATTTTGGGACGGACCTCGTAATTTTGAACCACGGTCAGATGACGAGGACGACACCTGAAGTGGCACCCCTCTCTCCACACCACACCAGCGGGAGGACGTTTGGCCTGACAGATTTAACGTGCAAGAGACCCCCTCACACGACGGATCTTCGTTGGAATTGAGTCTCGAACCTGAAATCCTCCGTTTCCGAAGCCGAGACCTTACCACCAGGCCACCGCTGCCCATCTGAATTCTAGAGTTAGCGCTGTAGTGTCTAACAGAAGCGACTTAGAGTAAAATTAGAGTTTTTATGCGTACCTAAAATTTGTAATATGATTCCCATTTATTCGTTACAAAATTCCTAAAGAGAATTTACCGAGTAATATTAAACTCGCCGATCCTGAATTTTTCCTCCCAGGTAACATAGATGTGCTTTTAGGTGCAGAGCTATTCCATCAACTCTTGAGATCCAAGCAAATTCAAATGCCCAATTCGGTGATAATATTTGATAATTCAGTGTTTGGCTTTATAGCCACCGGTAGTGATTCAAATTCCAAACCTCAAAAAACACAACAAGTTCATTGTGGGCTTATGTATGATTGTAATGACATAGGAAATTAAATCCAAAAATTCTGGGAGCTTGAATCAGTAGGAATTATAGACGATCCTAATTGCAATGAGATTGTTCAGTCTTTAGAGACATTTGAAAAAAACTGTTCGCTACAAAAATAATCGTTGTGAGGTTGAACTACGGTGGAAGAAGAAGTGGAATGAGCTTAATGATAATTAAAGTGTGGCAAAAAAGAGGCTAGATTCCCTTGTGCGAAGATATAAGAAAAATCCTGATCTAAATTTGCAATATCGTGAAACCTTTCGTGATTATGAGGGAAAAAACATAGTAGAAAAGGTGACTTATCCTGAGAAGCTTACGAACAAACCAGTCTACTATTTGCCTCATCAACCAGTGTTTAGAGAACAAAAATGCGTATTGTTTACGACGCGAGTTCAAGTCAAAGCTTTCAACACTTGAGTTTAAATGACCATCTTTGGGCTGGCCCAAACTTGAATTCCAATATATTTGACATTCTAATAAGTTTCATACAAACAAAATCGCAATCACATCTGATATTGAGAAAGTTTTCTTACAGTTATTGCTAGCTGAAAAAGACAGATATGCAGTGCGTTTCCTATGGACAGAAAATGATACACTTCAAGTATATAGATTTAATCGTGTACTCTTCGGAGTAAGATCCAGCCCATTTCTCTTTTCTGCTACCATTAAGACGCACCTGAAAAACTTCCATGAGGGGTTCTCGACCACTACAGAATATCTGGAGCGATCTTTCTACGTAGAGGATTTTGTATGCGGAGCTAGCAGATTGCAAGTTGTATTGGAAATTTCTACGCAAGCTGTATTCATAATGTCCGAAGCTAGAATGGTGCTGAGAAAGTGGTCAACAAATAGTGACGATCTAATGCAGTAGTGGAAACGTGAAAGTTTAAGAACTCATCTGCAGGACAATCCCATTAGTCCGATTCAACCAAAGTTTTAGGGATGCTGTGGAATACTGTTAAAGATCACCTACTAGTCGGAATGCAGAGTTTAATGGACAGTCTATCGAACAACGAGAATACGAAACGTTACCTCCTACGTGCAATATCAAAGATATTTGATCCTCTTGGTCTTCTTGCTCCATTTACTATTCGTGTGAAGTGCATCCTCCAGATCTTGTGAAAGAAGAAACTCTCTTGAGACGAAGAACTGCCCCCAGAGATTCAAAAGTTGTGGCGTCAATAATGGATGTCTGAGGTACCTCGTATTCCTGAGCTGCAGATTCCCAGATGTGTACTAGGTTCTATTGGAGAACCCAAGGATGTCTTCGAACTCCATTGTTTTTGTGATTCAAGTCAAAAAGCCTATGGTGTTGTCATGTATGCAAGAGTTGTGAAAGATTGCAGTGTTGAAGTTAATCTTCTAGTATCCAAAAGCCGTGTTACCCTTCTTACCAAAATAACCTTGCCGAGATTGGAATTACTTGGTGCATTGCTTGCAGCCCGACTAGCAAGCAAAGTCAAAGCGATTGTCGATCTCAAAGGACCTTCTAAAGTTTTCTTTTGGACCGATTCAAAAATCACCCTTTATTGGATTAAAGGATCCAGTAAGAAGTGGAAGTCTTTCGAACCCAATCTGTGTGATACAAGCGCCTGGTCTCACTGTCCTGGCGAGCAAAATCCTGCTGATCTCTTAAGCAGGGGTGCCAGGATTGATGTTCTATAGAATAGTGACCTTTGGTGGAAAGGACCCGAATTCATGAGAGATGTTGACTTTCCAGCAAATGCAGGTAATAGTGATACTTCAATTTCACTAAGTGACATTTCCGATGAACTAAAGAAAAATTGCGACTATTCTCCACTTACCTTTACTATCCTTAATCATAATACTTTGATTGATGATATTCTTAAAATAAGTAATAACTATATGAGTATAATTCGTGTAATGTGCTATGTCTTAAGATTTATTCATAATGTTAAAAATAGTAAAAGACTTGCAGGTCATCTTACCATCAAGGAACTTCAACAAGATGAAATGAGTGTAATTCAACTGGTTCAACAAGGTGAGTTTGCAGAAGAGATTAAAAATCTCCAAAAAGGGTGTTTCAGTTTCCATTAATTGTAAGGTAAAATCCTTAAATTGTTTTTTAGATGAGAATGTATTTTACGAGTTGGAGGCATATTAACATATTCAGACCTGAGTTTAAATGAAAAACACTCAATTGTTCTGCCTGCCAAGACCCTCTGACAGTAATTATAGTAAGATATTATCATTAATAGAAAGGTAAAATATTTTCATTTTGGTTCTAATGCTTTATTATATCATATTAGACTTACATTTTGGATTTTAGATGGTAGAAGTGTATGTAGAAAAGTTGTATTTCGATGTATTTCTTGTTTTAAAAGCAAACCTGTGTTACAGAGTCAAATTATGGGAGATTTACACAAGGAACGAGTTACAACTTCATTTCCCTTTTGTTGTGTTGGCATTGATTTTTGTGGACCCTTCTATATAAAGCTCAAAAACCAACGGAAAGGAGTATTAAATAAAGTGTATATTTGAATGTTTAGGTATAAAAGCTATCCATTTGGATTTTGTATCTGACCTTACATCAGATGCATTTATCGCATGTTTGAAACGTTTCTTCAGTCGTAGGGAAAAATCCTCAAAAATATTTTGTGATAATGCTAAGAATTTTGTTGGTGCCAGCACAGAACTGAAAAAATTGCACAAAATGGTAAATCACCCAGATGAAACTTTAGCTAATTTTCTTCTTAGTGAAAATATTGAATGGAAATTTATACCTCTAAAATCGCCGGATTTCGGTGGTCTCTGGGGTCAAATCTTTCAAATATCATCTGAAACGTGTTATTAGTAATGCTCATTTGACTCTTGAAGAATTTCTCACAATAATTCTTGAGAATGAAAGCGTTTTAAACTCAAGACCCCTCACACCCCTGTCAACCGGCCTAGTCTCATTAGTATATCAGAGAATAAACTTTCAAAGTGGAGAAAGATTACAAAATATAGCCAACAAATTTGAAAGTTATTGAAAAAAAGAGTGGATACTCTACAGCAGCTTACTAAATGGATGTTATCCAAAAATAATGTAAAACTAAGTGCACTTGTGTTGATAAAAAATGAAAATATGCCAAGTGTAAAGTTACTAACTGGTAGAAAATCTGAATTATTTATGAGTAAAGGTGCTAAAGTAAGAGTAGTGAATGTATTACTACCTACTGCTAAAACACTTAAAAGAAATGTAAGAGATATTTGTGTTCTACCCATAAATGATTGAATATTCTGTATGATGTAAAATATATAGTTGTAGTATTACTCGATGTTATTATTATATTATTCCTGTGTTTATTGCATCAATATCATCATGTATTTTAAAAACTATTGTATTCTTTAATATTGTATTTTGTAATAAAATATTTGTATTGAAACCCTTAAGCATCCAAGGTCGGGAGTGTTAAAAAGTTGTGAAATATAGAGCTAATAGGTGGCGCACAGTGTTTTGCCCCACCGAAAGCAAGCATAGCTCAATAGTGTACGAGTTGCCGTGAATAAAAGTGTGAACTATAGGAAGATGCGAGTATCATCCTTTCCTTTTTCCGAGTTTCAATCAAAAATCCGAGCCAGCTATTCTTGTGATAACGTCCACATATTATTTGCGTATCCTTTTTTTTTTATGTAATTCACTGATAAAACATCCGTATAGATATTACCTTTGTATTTAATACCCTTTCTCACCGCGTTCTATTAAAACATTTGCTTTTTTCTGTATTCCTGATTTGCACTGCATGCAATGATGTTCGAGAACTTGTATCCGGGAAACATTCTTGAAAACTGGTTTTAAGAGGGTAAAACTTCCAAATGTCTAAAGCAAACTTTTGACGAATGCAATAACTTTTTATTCTGCATTTTGAAATTAAAACCATTTCAAAAGGCAATTATTTGTAAACTTATACAAACTGATCTCTGCAGATGAATTATGGAATAAGTCAAGTGTCTGACTCACTTGAATAAAATGTTTCAGCATTTTCTGTTTTACTCATCATTCAAAGTTCATCCACTGCCCACGCCATGCTAATTTAGCGAAAGGGAAAATAACAGGTGTAAAACTGATATTCAATACATTGTTCAGATAGACAGCAAAGTTAGCATTTGCTGCACTTTTTCGGGTTTCAGGTTTTTCTCTCATACTAACAAGTTATTTGGAATCATTAACTGAACACGTTTTTTCCATCTCCATTCTAACTCATTTTACTCTAGCATTTTTAGTCGCTTCAAGATTAAAATATGCTTTTCTCACCATTTTTCATAATCACCATCATTTTAGGTAAGTTGAAATAACTTTTAATTTATTAAAATCGATGATATATTTTCTAATACCTGACTGAAATGTTTAAAATCAAACGTTTTACAAAAATACATTTTTAAAATTTTTAACCACTTAAAACTTAAGTAAATGACAACAAAAATTGTTTTTGATCATATCTTAAGTAAAATATTGAAATAATATTTTATTGAAGATAATAAAAAATCCTAATTGAATAATTATCTTGTTATTATTTCCAGCTTATGCAGATTATTTCCAAACCCTTGTTCGTCGCTGTTCTTTTTTTCTGTTAAATAAACATGGTATTTTAAGTAAAGTTGTTGTAAAAAAAGAAGTTTTGATTCATCAATTGAAACATTTAAAGCAAAAAAAAAATGCAGAAATTAAAAAAAAAATTGCTTTTATAGCATTATTGAGTGGAACATATGGGAAAAAAATAGATAAATATGTAACATGTGTTTAAACTAATTTCTATTGATAAAATACGTATTTAGGTTGAATACAATATGTTTATTATTATAACCTACATGCGAATATAAAAAAAAATTCTAAAAGCCTCTTTATTTACAAAATGTTTTTTATCTATTTTAAATAATCTGTATTAAATAATGTAAATTTTCCTTTCTTTTGAAGCTCAACTTATTTTTAACAGATATGAAATTTCATTTTCGAAAAAAAAATTACAAATGTGAGGAATTTTATGATGGCCTGATTTACTTAAAAAATAAATCCCTTACATATGTATTTTTTTCGCCTTTCATTGCACTACTTTGCACTTTTATTGATTTCGTACACACCACACCGCTTCATGCCCCTGCAACTGTAACCCTCTGGCTATTTAAACAGTGTCATGAGCATGAAGTGGGAGAGACATGGAAAGAAGCTTATGATCCATCCATCCTTGTGACTAGTGTTCGACTTCTCACGTTTATTGATTGAAATACGGTAAGAGATTTTAATATTGGATAAAACAAAGCCGAAGAAAATGAGCCTTTTTGAAGTTCAGATTTGGAAATGAATTTGGCTTATTAAGCTTGCAATCATGCAGGAACTGAAAACTGGTGCCGATTTACTGAAGCAGACTTATAATTTGTTTGTGATGACAAGATTCTGAAAACTACTTGTAAAAATAGTTACAAATAAACTAGAAACGGGGACAGAAAAACAAGAGAGCAACAAACACATAAAAATACAAATACAAATAAACGCTATGTACGATAACAAAAATAAGAGAAAATAAATATATGTATGTAGAGTACTACTCTTGGGAATTGATTGCTAGTACAATCATATTAGCGTAATTATGCTCGAAATTAAAACCGGAATTGTTAACCGGAATTTCGGGATGCATTGAATAATATTCTGTTTATTGTGATGAGATTTTGTTGGAACGCGTCCAATAAGATGGACTGAAAAAAAATCAAGTTTTTTTCTGTACAGAGGAAAGCCGATAGTAGGTAAAAGACAAAACGAAGAAAAAAATTAAAGAAATTGATGAAGATCCCTTTGTTCCTGCAAGGTTTAAGGTTTTTAAAAATACCAAAAATCAACTGTTTACTTATTAACTTTTAAAAAAATCCTTATTTATTATAAGTGTTATTTATATTAAGTGTTAAGTACTCAAATTCTTTCTAATAATACAGTTTATTTCTATCTTTCTACAAGTCCCCACAAAATATACAAAACATTTATGAAACTACTCAAATGTGCAATTTTTAATACCGAATCATCGCCATAATTTTCATGCATCGTTGTGTCTTGGAATCACAATAGTTTGATTATTTCTATATTCAAACAACAAAAATTTATTTAGGCCGAGAAAAAAATCTTCCAAATGTTTCTTTATTTATTATAATACATTTAACAATTGAACTCTTAAATTAGAGTGCCATTTACTTGCAAAGAAGAGAATATAAAAAGAAGCAAAAATTATGAGACCGTTTGGAAAAACACTTCATTTATTAAAACATGTTTATTTGTTTAAGATTACGTACACACCAGAAGACATTTCTTAAATTTTAAATTTAAAAATTCACTTTTTACAATAGATCACTAATACATGTTTAAACTCAATTTATTGAGAAAATACCATATTACACTAACTTTTAATTAATTAATTAATATTAAATGAGCTAATTAACATATTTTTTAAGTATATCTTAAATTCTAATTTGCATAAACACACAATTCCATTTGGAAATGATGCCTAATATGAGTCTCTACGTTGTCTGCCTAAATCAAGTTACAAAAATCTATAGTTTGTTTAAACATTTTTTCATCTATGATGAATGGAAAAAGCGATATTTTTTCTGTCATTTTAAGTTTTAAATAGCTGTTAAAAACTTATTTCTATAAATATTACTTTGATGGAGACACAAAATATCAACTGTTTCATACATGATTTTGATGTATAAATAATTGTATTTGGTTCATTTTTATTGAGTTATGATTGTTTGTATGAAGCAACATAGCGCAAAAATATCCTTCTTTGTAAAATGAGTTTTAAAGAAACTGAAACCAGAGTTTTTAGTGAAAGTACCTCAAGAAAATTCCTTATAACTCGAGAAATATTCGAAATATTGACAACATCTTGGTATCGTTTGAAAACCAAAGGATCAGAGAACATTTTGAAGCAATAAAAGAAATCTATATTTTGAACAATTTTCGAAGTTTCGTGTGTAAACCTACTCTTTAAAATTTTTTGGATGGTCTTCTTCGCATTCATTTTTGCCCTCATCAGATGATTTTAAAAAATTTCATTATGGTCACTATAGAATATAATTCATTCCTATTGCAGCATATTTAAAGCCTAATTCTTCTGCGCTCATCAAGAATTATTCAGTAAGGTTACAAGAATCTTCGCAATTTTTCTCATCCCAGCAGCCATAAAAAACCGCAAAATTTATAGATGAGATGACATTTGCGATCCCTACACATTTCGATATCTTAGGAGATTAGCAATAGAAATGAAAAACTTTAAAATAGAAAGTAAGTACTAAGATGAAAATTTCGTAGTTTAACGATTATTTGAATGTTTCACAATTGTAAAACACTAAAACTAGTAAATGCATAATAGATCCAAAACATGCCTTTGAAATGGTAGAAAGAAATCATTTCCTTTCTGAAAATGTACTTAAAATTACAAACTCAGTCGGGGTATATAATAAATTTTTGATTATGTTAAAAATGTGATATTTAACTTGATATTTAATACCACTAACTACTTCTGAGATGTGGCAGCTAGGCAAATTTTAAAGGTGAGTATACCATTCGCAACAAGAACAACAATCCGAAGTTTGAAGTAACAATAATTTAGAATATTTTGATTGCGAATACTGTTTACTTATTTTTATCTTTTTTACTATTATTTAAAAAAACTGTGGGAAATCCTCGTAACCATCTCGTAACACTCCAATTTAGGTCTTATCCCCTCCCACATAAAACTATGGACCCATGGCAAAGCAACAAATAACTTAAATGATACTAGCGAACAAATCTATGTTGAAAATACGCATTTAGAGTGATTTGAATGCGTTTGCTGATAACGAAGTTTGAGGCAAAATTATTCTGTTTTCATAGATAAAAAATATAACACTACCCAATTTTAATCATCAACTTGTCGGAGACATACAGTCCCTACTCCTTCAAAACCCGAATATTCTCTTAAGATAGATCAAATGCCCAGGTTGGTTATCGGGACAATGAAGATATTTTACCAAAAGCAGCCATTATCGAAGGTGTTCCAGTGGAAGCTCCAAAACCTCGGCGACATCTTAAACAACGTCTACAGAAAATGTTTATAAGAAAATGGCAAAATGTTTGGGATGATAGAAATACGGATCGTTCTGTTTATAAAGTCATCAAAACAGTAAAATTACAACCACTCTCCTGAACTCGTGAAGAAATCTTGATTGTATGGGACTTGAATGGGGCACAGTCCATTCCTGTTTTTTCTTCACCGTTTCCATTTATCATAAGATTTTCTACTGCTCTTGTCGAGAAGTCGGCGATTTCATCCACTTTGGGATATCTTGCTCTTTTACTCTTCCATAGCACCTCCGAAAACCCTCATCTTCAGTACAAAAGAGTTCTATGAGTAAGTCTATGATAAAATAGAGTCCTTAACCCCTTAACGGTCGCATCATTTTGAAGAAAATGGTCATAAAAGTGCCTATTTTTTTATTCAAGAAAATTATATAAAACTTAGTGTATAAATTAACTATCTCTAAAAACATTGCAAATAGTCTAGGGCAGTCATCTGGTATGTATATTGAGTAATAAACATGATTCTGGACATATGAAATAGATTGTTTTAATATTTTTGGCGCATTACTTTTGAATATGCTATCCCGGAAATATCACGGGCCCGAGAAATAGAGGTAGAAATGTCATCCCGTCATTTTCACGGGAGCGAAAAGGAAAGGGTTAATAATCAATCCATCTTCCAAATAAAGAATATGACACATGATTAGATTCCTAATGGATCAGGGAGAGCTGCTTCAATTAGATTCCCCCTATCGATTTCTTAGGGCACCGCATTTCCTTCATAATTTATTTTTAAGCCCACTGAAATGACTAATATTTATAATTCCTTTATATCTGCATTTATATTGTACATTGCAATGCTCGATCACCCAGTTTTATTGTTCTCAAGATATTTTTCATTCTAGTATTTATCATTTCTTGTTATGATTTATGTATTTTGTCATTTGTCTGTATCTATCTTATTAACTGTTGTGTAATTTAAAAAAAAAATAAAGTCCATCTACATCTATACCAAACCTGAAAGGGGCCACATAAGCTCTAGGTGTGGTATGGTGTTAAATGTTAAAACAGGTGCCAAATAAATCGATGGATTTGGTTCAAAATTTACTAAATATCTCTATTTAATGTGCTAAATCTGTGTGCCAAATTTTATTAAACTCACTCTTAGGGTTGATAGTTATCTATTACACTTGCAATCGAACATTTAGATAAGCTGATTTTCTACAAATGGATTCTGTTCAAAACGTGATAGAAATCTAAAAACTGGCAGTGCAAATATTAAATTCCAGTTGTAACTCAAATCGTTTTTGAGCCAGCGTGCTCACGAACAGACAGACAGACGACCTGACAGACAGAGAGACTAAAAACAGACCAAAAATGTGGTTCCTAGATTCAGGGAAAAGGGTTTCCTGGAAAAGAGCAGATTCCCGGGTCCGATTTTTTTAATAATTGCAATACTACCTCTGTATTTCGTACTCTAGAAAGTCACAGTTCATCAAATAAATAATTTTCGCTAAATCGAATTTGGATTAATACGTTGATGTTTTGAAAAAATGTATTTGATTTTTACATTTTTTTTTCTTCTTCAACGAGAAAATGCCACTTTTCAAATCGTGGAAAGAGAATAATTCACCGAAACGGACATCCCTTCCCCTAACCCAAGTCTATTGCTGTTCAGAAGCATCTTGGAAAGTTAACGCCAAACTGAGCTCATAACATCCGATTTCTCCCATAATTCAGACTTCAAAGTATCGTACTGTGGGAAGATGGAATTAAATGCCATACAAAATATAAAAACAAACGAGCAAATAAAATAATGATGATGATGTCGTGTCTGTGTTTCCACGGAAAGGGGTTGCAATAGCTACTGAGGGTAAAGACCCCTGAGCACCCAGAGGGGAGAAGGCTGACTTCAAGCTCAGTTGAAGATGACACACACATTCGCTTGCACAATCCCTTTTTAGTGGCGGCACATTCACACTACTCACAGAATAACAACCATGCGTGAACCGCGACTCAAACCGGGACGCCCAGATCACGTGGAAGACACGCTACCCCTCTGCCAGAACGCCGGCACTAAATGAAATGGATGAAGTATTTCCTTGAAAGTCTCTTAATTTTTGTAACATTCTGTATTCTAACCTTTTGTCCTCCACTTACAAACGATATTCTAATTTTAAAGCATTTTTTTCAATGTACTGCCATAAACGAAGAATTAATTACAGATGATAATTTCTGGATTTAAATAACATTTTGCTGTGTTTAATCATACTGTAGAAGCTTGCATTATCAATTAAAAAAACTGATACCATTAGAACGCTAATTTTTTAATCTTTAAAATGATGTAAAAATCATGTTTGTGCAATCAATCCAGAAACAAAGTAAAGTAAGGAAATTATCTACGGAAATTTGTTAAAGGTTTAGAAAATATTTAGAAAAATATGCACATTGTATTTAGTGAGCGCTAATGCTGCTACTACTAAAACACAAATGAACTGAATAACTTTAGAATAAATGTTAGTACGATTGAAACAATTATTGCCTAGGAATCAAAATTAAACAATTAAAAAAGGAATCCGGTCTGAGGACTTTCTCAAGGGTAACCCTCAGACAGGGATTCAAACCAGGGATTTTTTCTGTAAAGGGTCTGACTTTCGTCAAGCAATTGACCCTGCGTGACCCGAAAATCCCAGAATATTGAGGTTTTGGAGATAAATTAGTATCACAAAAGAAAAGACATCAAATTTTGAACAATGGTAAGTCAAAAACACAGACTTGGTGGTCAAACAATGGTAAGTCAAAAACACATTAATTTTAAAGCATTTTTTTCAATGTATTGCCATAAACGAAGAATTAATTACAGATGATAATTTCTGGATTTAAATAACATTTTGCTGTGTTTAATCATACAGTTAATGCAATTTATCTTCAAATTGATCAATTAAAATTATAAAGAGGAATTATAATTCTCACTATATCATTATATTTTTCTAATTATAATTCATTACATTTTATTTTCAGGGGTTAAAAATTGCATATTGAAATTTCGTGTATTTTTTTTTGTTTACATTACCAGGAATGTTCAACTGAAATGATAGATGGATATTGATATGAATAAAATAAATTTTATAATTCTGTGTTATAAGAAGTTGTGCTTTTAATAGGCAATACTTTTACTCACAGATAAGCAGAAATTTTAAAAAATTATTGGAAAATAGTTAATTTTTGAAATCTTCTAGGACTTTAATTTCAAAAGTGGAAACGGGAAATCTCATTTCATCCCCCCCTTCTTGATTTTTATTATAATTTAAACACTTTTCCACCGTATGGAAACATGACAAAAAATGATTTTTTATAGCTGACTCAAATGTCTAATTCAACAGACATCCAATGTTGTTTGAGGCAAATCATAAATTTGTTATTCTGTTTATCGACATATTCTCTACTAGCCGCTTTTGGCGACCAGCTGGTTCGCCGTGAGTAATAGGTTCTAAAATTTTCAATAAAATAACATATTCATTAGCCTTGAAGTAACTCCGGGCATTGATTGGCCTGAAATTAATATTTTCTTTAAGACGATGGACTGAAAGTTCTAAAAGAACGCGTTTTCCTAATAATATTCTTTAATTTTATAAATTAGTCAGTTTCAATGATTGATTTAGAAAACTGATTAATGTAGCAACTTTTATTTAAAATTGGAGTAGTAAAAATATTTTGTAAAATTTGACTCACAGAGCAAAGTATGAAGAAATCTAAAACTCATTATTCATAAATGCATTGTTTGACTCAAACTACATAAAATGTAATTATTTACTTCATTTAGATCAAATTAATAGTTTTAAACAATATATATGCCTATTAATAATATTTTACAAATTGGCCATTGGAAAGGAATTTCAATGCATATCCCGCATAAATTCAATCCTGTATAAATAAAGATAATTTATTCAATTAATGATTTAAGTATTGCAAAAGATCATAGAATCCTTTGCCTTGCATTTTTTAAAGAAAATATCACATTTTATATTTCCTTTATTTTATCCAGTCACGTGCTAAAAACAAGGTTAAAATATTTCTTTAAAAATTCGTTACAAATAGAAGCTTGCATTATAAATTAAAAAAACTGGTACCATTAGAAAGCTAATTTTTTAATCTTTAAAATGATGTAAAAATAATGTTTGTGCAATAATATTTTCGGAAGTTATAGCGGAAAAACGTCGAATTTTCGCTTAATTTTTAATTATTTCAAATTCTAATTAAAAATTCGAAAAACGGGCTCCGAGGTGCACATTCCGGACCTCCATGGTATACATGTACCAAATTTGGTAGCTGTAGGTCCAACGGTCTGGCCTGTAGAGCGCCAACACACACATACACACACATTGAGTTTTATTATATGTATAGTTGACTCTGTGTAGAAATGCTCCACCATTATTTCTTATCTTGTCATGGGAATTTACTGCCGGGGCTCATCTTCTGCTGATAATTTATTTCTTAAAGGATCTCTACATAACTTGCACATACTTGGAGTAATTTCATTTGCATGCACTTCAACACTAGAAATTCGGTATTGATCTATATTGTATACACTATCTTAATCTTCCTTTACACTGGGAAGACATCCATGTGCAACTGGCCAATTTCAATTTAACGTTGACTGCCTTAATCCGCTGTCTAATCTATTCGAAGAAGTGCAATCAATCAATGTATTTACTTTGAAATAAGTATCCAGTCTATGCTGTGTTTGAAATAATTTTCTTGAAAAAAGTATCCAGTATTTGAAATATTTTTCTTGAAAGAAGTGTCCAGTGTTTAAAATATTTTTCTTGGAAGAAGTATCCAATGTTTAAAATATTTTTTCAAAGAAGATCCAGTGTTTAAAATATTTTTCTTGAAAGAAATAAGTATCTAGTCTATCCAAGGTTTAAAATATTTTTTTCTGAAATGCGTGTGAAAAAGTTTAAGTTCCACACGATGATAATAGCGCGGGGTGACGTCATGGGTTTATAATTTTCAGCTGAATGGGCAATTTGAGTGAGAAGAATTGAAAAGATTTTACGCTGTTCAATATTGAAAACATGAGGCCTGTTTTTTAAAAATTTTCTTATAAGACAGCCAGCTTTCTTTTTCGATTTATTTAATTGTAGTGCTTGCCCTAAATGTTTTTATACCCGTTAAATTTTAATTAAATCCATTTAATCTTTCGTTTGTTAATCATCTTAGAGTATCAAGCTCAAGCCTTCATACAAGTCCTTTTTATTTTGATCTAGCTGTTACCCGGCGCATTGCTGCCGCAGAAGAAATAATTTTGGAAATATCGTGCGAATTTTAAAACAGTCTTGTTTAACTAGGAATTATAGAAAAAATAATATTTGTTTTCGCATCGGAAATGAATAGATTCATTGAAATTGAATGGTGCATAAAGGATGTGAGTAAGTTGTATTAACTCTATCTAATACTATAATACGAGGAATGGTTGCCAAGTCGAAAATCGCTCCAGAATTAATAAACTCCGGTAAACTTGGGGGTCTGGGGTTTTTGGCCATGAGGAATCGATTGGCGCCGGTTTTGAAGCGCTACGGTCGAGCAGTTCGGAGTTACAGATAGGATATTTTCAAACTTTATTAGTTCGCCATAATGGCTACTTAAATTTTCAAGCGGTAACGTGCTGCCATCTACAGCTAATATGGCGAACTAATAAAGTTTTATGTTTATGCTGTTATAGGTTTATAATATGTTTCTTATGTATGTATATATGTTTGGTTTTTCTAAATAAATTTGTCAAAAATATTGAAGTTCAACACACTTCAATCTTTACCTTTGTATAGAATAGTTCCCTTTCCAAACTCTAACTTTGTTTAGAATAGTTTACAATGGTGCACTTTAACCGGTTATCTTTTCACCAATGGTTTCACAAATTTTCTTATGGCATGTATTGTTTTGATAAATCACAATTGAAAATTTAAATCTTCGAGTTAGCTTCGATACCTGTTTTCTCCGAGCGGAACTCGGTCACCCGCTGGTTTTTTTTAACTTTAGCATTCAAGACTTTAGGGTTGGCAATATTTTGTTTTGTTTTTTCTTCTTCAGCAGAAACAAATAAGTGGAAGTAATAAGTATTCAAAATTTCATTGCAATCGGGTGAAGACATAAGAGTTAAGACATAGACATAGACATAAGAGACATACAGACAAAGATTCGTTTTCATTTATATAGATGACATAATTCTACTATGCCTGTAACCCTCCAGCAAGTAATAAGTAGTCAACGTTTCATCGCAATCGGATGAGCGGTACGGCACCGCATAAGAGACATACAGAATATTTTTATTTATATAGATAGCTGTAAGAAGAAGTATTGAAATGTTTTTAAATACACATGTACATTTTAAATGCATTTATTACATATAAATGCATTTTTATTATATATTTTCATTACAATTTTAGTACATACATTCTAAATGCATTAAATGAATTTAATATGTATCTGGTTTTATTTGTTTTTAATGCCTTTGGAATGTCTCAGCTTTTTCGACAGCTCATTCCTCTTCCTGTTCCGAAAATGAAATCGAAACTGATTGCGTCAGTCCTTGCAACACGTGCGAACAGAGAGGCCGGTGCGACCCCCCTCTTCCCTGCCGTCCCGGTTGCGACTGCAGACTTGGATTCTACCGAGACGAGAATGGGTTTTGTGTGCCGGAACAACAATGTCTAGGTGAGTTCGGATAACAAACATATCAGTAAAAATTGTGTTAGTCATCTATATTTATACGGATAATAAAACTCAATGTGTGTGTGTGTGTGTATGTGTGTGTGTGTGTGTTGGCGCTCTACAGGCCAGACCGTTGGACCTACAACCACCAAATTTGGTACATGTATACCTTGGAGGTCGGGAATGTGCACCTCGGAGCCCTCTTTACGAATTTTTAATTCGAATTTGATTAAATTCGACTTAAAAAATTCGAAATTTCGTTTAATTAAAAATTAAACGAAATTTCAACATTTTTCCGCTATAACTTCAGAAAATATTATCGGACAAGTATTTAATTGACAATGACAAGTCACATAAAGTATTTAACTGATAATTTTAAATAGCAGTACGATTGGCGAATCAGCTGGTCACCAAAGACAACTAGTTTTATATTAAAAGGAGTTGTTTTCCATATTTCTGTTATGATGTTCAAAGATGACTGATGGGTTTTAAAAATCGATTTAAAGAATAAAACGTAGAATATGAAAGAAATATAACGTATTTGCGGTTTTAGGTTTGGTAAATGAAAGAATTTTTCCTTTAATTTGCAAATTTAGTTAACATTGAGACCGAGCAGTGGCGCTGTAGATGATCTATGATAGATGTAGATAAAACGATGAACTTGGGATCATCATTCTGTATTTCATTTTTGCCTCAGATTATGACACGTTGTTGCTACAAATGAGGGTTGTAACCGTAACTGTTTTCATCGGCCCTCTATCGTTAGCTGCCATGAACCATCGGTCCATGTCTTGGACGCGAGCGTAAAGCATAATAGTCTCCGAATATTCATATATGTTAAATGTTATTGTCCTAAATAGTTTTGTCCTCGTGTAAATCATGTCCTTTAATGTCATTAAATGTGTTTTAATTGGCATAATTTTTTTATTTGAATAGTCTACCCTGACAGAATTAAAATTTTGGCGCCCTTTCAGTCTCAGGGTTACATTAGTAACAACGTTGTTCATTTTTTTTCTCTTTTGTAGCGCTATCTTTTACTGGTAACGTTAACTAAATTTACAATCTAGTCTTATTAAAATTAATCGATTTCCCAAGGGTCAGGCAACAAAAGATGCATTTTTATCTCATTTCTTTTTTTATTGATTTTTAACATCCATCATTCTTTTTGGTACACCAAGTATACTATCTCTTCATTACAAAATGAGCATTTCTGCTTCCTTATAAAAAAAATTAAGTATAGTAATACCTCAGTTTGTGCGAGTGTGCAGTAAAGCAATTTCTTCGCTTTTAAAGTATTTCCAATTTTAGAATGCGGCACTAATTCAAAGCTCTGAAACTGAAAGAAATAGATTTGTGGAGGTAAGTTCATAAGCCAGATAACAATCTCAGGGCACGAGTGTACACTTTTGTCTAGGGGTTATGTTACACAGCTACAAACCCAATGGACCGGAATTCGAGCCCCAAGAATGCACATTGGTGACCCTGGCACTGAACCAACAATCGCAACCTTCAGTGCGCCACCTACAGGTAGCAAAAGTCTCCATAATAAGTAATTAAAATAGGGTTATTAGAAATTAAAATAGGGTTATTAGAAATTA
>JAPMOQ010023847.1:426952-445482 GCA_026543055.1 Argiope trifasciata | reverse complement strand
AATTAAAATAGGGTTATTAGAAATTAAAATAGGGTTATTAGAAATTAAAATAGGGTTATTAGAAATTAAAATAGGATTATTAGAAATTAAAATAGGGTTATTAGAAGGGAGTTACATTTGGCGATTTGTCCCCAGCTAAACCTTGATTTCCAAATTATACTTTTTCTGAATTCTTATAAACTGGCTGCATTTATTTGTCATTACCCTGTTTAAACCGATTTGAGATAATCCCGAGATTATAAAATGACGCACGTGTCGATATTTAGAAAAGCGATGGGTTTCTTTTATCTGAAAATCAGTCGAACTCCAAAACATTGTTTGCCAGCTAGAAAAATTGAAACGGAAAGTTTAAAAAATTACATACATATTGATAACTTGAAATTTGTGATAATAGATTTCATTCTGTTTTTGTTTTATTAATATTGCTCTTTTCAGCCAAGCCTGAGAACACCGGATGTCCGAGAAACGCTCTGTTTCTTCCCTGCGTTCCCCTTTCCCTCCCGACGTGCGAGAACCCTTTTCCAGAACCCGATGACGAGGAAGAGTGCGTTCCAGGATGCGCTTGCAGGCCAGGGTTCCTGAAACGCAAGGACGGACACTGCGTCACACCGTACCAGTGCTACTCTAAGGAGGATCCCGGGAAAGAAAGTATGCACTCTTCTAATAACCATGGTTTTACTTTATAAAGTGATTATCGCCATTAAAATGGTGTCCAATGTATCAGGTGATGGTGTCCATATCAGGTGTTAAGGCATCCGACTACCTTTAAAATACTGGTTATCGACCTTATTGGCGATTTTTTAAAAAAAATTCTTATTGTTTCTTGATGTTCAGACTTTTCTCTTCCCAAAACAATCTATATTTTCTAAGAAAAGGATGGCCTAATCTATCATCCACGGTAACATATTTTTCAACTAAAATTTGTCTTTCACTTCAACTTTCTTATAACTAATTTTAATAAAAATTATTCATCGTTACCATGATATCCCCGAAACTAATTTGCATAAACATTTCAGCGTGTGTTTTTAAGTAATATGGGCAATGAAATGAACCAAACGTTTTAGTGTTGGTGAAATACGTTTTCATTCATAAGTGTTTTTAGAAAAAATGAATTGGGACTTTAAGGAAAAAAATGCATATATACGTACATTTTTACCCATAACATCTTTGCATCTCAACATTTTTCTGAGATTTTGATTCATTCATTCATCGTTGTATTCCATAACTTGTTTACAAAGAAAAATAGGATTGCTGCATTACCATTTTGTGTAGAGTGTTAACCATTTTGATTAAATTTCATTAAATTTTACTACGAATTTCCTATTTCTCAAAATATATTGATCTCGTATGTATTTTTTTATATTTATAAAATTGACAATAAATCTAAAAACCATAAATAGTCGTTAAAAAATAAAATTTTTCTTAAATTTTCCTTCGAACGTAGTCGGATACCTTAAGATAAAATGTACCAGTTCTTGAATCTGAATAGCAAAATAAACTTGCCTTTCAAACACTATATGATTTTTTTTGTTATTTTCAGAACCATAATTATGTTTTTAAAGATGAAAATGATTTAAAAAATATAAGTATATGTCACTGAATTATTCTAATTATTGTTATTTGCTATTTTCAGCACCAGGTATGTGCCAAGAAAACGAAGAGTACTACGAATGCACTCCGACCTGCAAAAACACGTGCGAAAACTTCAACAACCCAGAGGTCAAGTGTCGGTGCGGCCCCCCTGGCTGCTTCTGCAGGGAAGGCTTGGTGAAGAGGGCTGACGGCAAATGCATTCCCCCTGAACACTGTGAACGATTACCATCCCCAGAAGGTGGGTTTTTATTGTCTCTTTTGCATAAATTATAAATCCAAGATTTAAAAAGAATCAGTAAAGAGATTATCACCATCTCCAGATGGTGCGATTTTTCTGTCTCTTTTGCATAATTTTAAATCCAAGATTTAAAAAGGACCAGTAAAAATATTACTGATTTTCTCGCCTTTCGTATTATTCCAGTGCATTATCTTGTTAATCAGTTTAAACCTGTTCTCGCCGGCGTCCTGGCTTAGGGGTAGCGCGTCTTCCCTGCGGTCTCGGGTTCGAGTCCTGGTTCGGACATGGTTCTTCTTCCCTTGTGTTCTACCTAGGAGATGCTTGAATGAGCACCCCTGTAAAAAGGAGATGTGCAAGCAAATGTGTTTGTGTCACTTTCATCGGGTAGGGTCGAGTCAGTCTAATGTCACTTGTTCATACCAAGCCCGAATGAACGGAACTCTTCCAAATGAAGGCAGAGGTGTGCGCCTTTCGTTGTGAGCGGGCACCGCTGAGGTGAAACGGACGACTTTTGCTCGAAAACACACAACAGAAAGCTTTTTAGGGGCCTGTTGAACTTATTCATCCATCCGTCAGAATTTAGATCCAAATCAGAGACCGACTCATCCCTAATTCAGAGGTATGATTTGTTATGGCAACTTGGAGGACTTTGCAGTCACGACCTACTGAACGTGCCTCAACTGCCATGAGCCAACACAGTGGTCTTTAGCCTAGACGAAGACAGAATTCGCTACCTTTTGGTTATGAGACTGATGCTCTACCAACCAGGCTACCACGGTCGCTGTCATCTCCATTTGAGCTGGTAGTCAGACTTCTGCTTTGGTCAACACTTTAATTGTTGGCGATTCAATTGCTAGAAGGTGAAGCTATAATGTTATATTATGTCTAACTAATGGCTGCAATGAACAAAGGAATCGTATTATAAAAGCATCATAAAAGGGATAATAGTTTATATTTAGGGCTTATCGTTCTGCTTTTTTTACTATTCAGAACCACCCTCTAAGTGTCCAAAGAATGCCATTTTTATCAAGTGTGGATCTCCCTGCCCTCCAACCTGTGATGATCTGCAACCGGAACCTTGCGAAGAGAAGTGCACCACGGCCTGCTACTGTAAACCTGGCTACTTGAAAAGGAAAGACGGTGTATGTGTCAGACCGATAGACTGCCAACCTCGTAAGAAGCAAGGTGGGTAAAAATGAGACATGATTCATTAATTTATTTTAACTATGACACACCAATCACTGTGTCATAAATGTCTAGATATATTGTCACATAAAAAGAACTCAAGAAGACACAGGAAGTAGAGTTAAATCAATTTATTAGCTTAACTCTGAACACTGCGACTGAGAGATGTTCCGCTTTTGTACCGGTAGGGAAAGTTCCAGAATTCCTTTCTGGAAACAGTAAAAAAAGTCCAGAGCACTCATCTGGTAAATCGAAGAAAGGTCTAGAATCTTCTGGAACACGAAACCAAGGGAAAATACTTAGACAAATTTTAAATCTACTGGGATTCGAACACATGATCTCCTCATAGCGTCATAACCATTCGGCTATGCAGACTCGGCAATGTTTCGTTTCAACGAGACAGTATTATCTTCATCATATTTTAAATAGCTATGGATGTCCAAATTAATCGTGGTCAAAAAATTCATTTCCAAGCTTTGCAGATAGAAAAAAGGCTTTAAATGCTGCCAAAAATTATATTTTATATTATTCCATTTAATAAATGCTCTACTTGGATTTTTTTCGTGTAATCTTAAGATTCTGTTAGTATTTTAAGTCAAATATTCTTTACACATTTACACAAATAAAGAATGTTCATTTCTTCTGCACATAAGATTAGCCAATTATGAAGCGTTCAATTGGAGTAAATTGGGCTAGTCAATGAAATTCTTAACTCGTTATTTACTGACGGTACTTAAAAGAACCAATTAAATCTAGATTATATCTTTACTATATGACTATTTTTGCTGATGGTATCCTAAAGAGCAGGGAGAATGTAACCCAAATAATATGAAGTTAAAATAAGATAAAAGAAGGAATTAAAAATATTCAATTAATAATTAAATGAATTAAGATATTTCCGTTAATTGCATTTTTTTCTTGGGTTCCCTGGGATTATTCTGCAAGAAAACTGAACTACTGGTGCAAAAATGAAGTTGGAAAAATGGATGACAACATAATTGGGTAAATAAAGGGTTAAGGAAATAAAGTCCATTGACTGGATGATTTTTCATGAGGTAAACACTATTTAGATATTATCCAAGAGAATAGTATTCTTGACTTGTTCAATTTTTATCGTTGTAGAATGAATTTTTTCTTCTGTTCGTTTGTTTAAAATGAATCAAAAGAAAAAGTTTATTGCCCTTTATTATTAGGATCAGATGACTGTAAAAACTTTATATTTTATATGTGAATATTCAATATTTCTGCGGAATTATTTGTCGCGTAACAAAGGTTTTTCTCTTTTATTACTTTTATTTTATTATTGTCAGCATTCATAAGCTTACCTGAATTCAAAAAAATCTTTCCTTAACAGTCAATTTTGTGAAAAGTTGTTGGTATTGGCTTTCTTGTAGAACACGGTCATCATAAAGTTCATAATATTTTTTTACAAGTTGACTTTCGAGTTTTAGAAAATATGTCGCTGGGCAGGTGGGTTGCTATAAATACGATTTTGCGCTTTTGTAAAGATATTTTCAGATAACATACTTATTCTAAATACTTACTTCAAGATGGATAACTGTTTAGCGATGAAGAATTACACACAACATCAAACAAACTTAAATATATATATATATATAATTAATAATTCTTAAAGCGCTTTAAATACTTGATGAAATAATATGCCATACACATTAATAATCTACTAAATTCAACGTTTGAACTGCAGCAAAATAAAATAGGAAAATGGCAACATTTGCAAAGTTTCATCTGCCAGCTGTTCTAAAATAATCATAATAATCTACAGCTGTTGCCAACGCCAAAAGTAGAATGCACTTGAGTTATAAGAGCTCCTGTAACAAATGCCATAAGTGTTATGAAAATTCAGGAGCCTTCTAAAAATTATATTGATTATATCCTTCGTGCTGTGAATGTTCACGTATTCATCTAAAAAAAAATCTGAATTTAAAGATAAAAATGTAACATGGTATGGTTTTCATCGCTGTTGAGAAATACATTGAAGAGTTGCAAACGAGATATCATAGGGAAAAAATACAAACATATTTCCTGCATGTTCGACAATATTCTCCTTCCATTAGAGAATGTTTGAATTTTCAAATTCCAGGCAAGTTAAAATTTGAAGAAGCCGGTGAGCTACAATAGAATTACATTTACACTAAGGACATCTAAGAGTAAGGGGAATCTTCTTTTCAGATTGTTCTTATTTATCTTAAAAGTTGCCGTCTTGTGTATTATCACAAAGCAATACTCTATTGCGCTACCAGCGCATCTATGAACTATGCTTACAGAGAACAGCTTTAAAAAACCCGAAAGACCTTTAAAGGTTAGCTGCAAGTTCAAGATGAAGTAAGCAGGCGTTTTCTTGCATCCATTGCGTTTATTTTTCAGAACACAAACCGAAACTTAAATCATAACACGTTCAAAAACAAATCAATCGTTAGGTTACAACAGTTATTAGGTTACAGTTAATAAGACTAATATTAAAGACAGATAGACAGGATAATTCCATTTCCAACATTTTTGCTTCAGAAAGAATTCTTGGTTTAGTTTCTTTAATTCCATTACTGATACTCTTTTTCCTGCCCCATACAGAGAGACGGACTCCGAAGTTTCCGGAAAATGCCATTTTAATAGAATGTGGTTCATCTGGTCCCTTTTTACTTCAGAAAGTATTCTCAGTATAAATTCTTTAATTCCATTACTGATGCTCTTTTTTCCCACCCTATACAGAGAGACTGACACCCAAGTGTCCAGAAAACGCCATTTTCATAGAATGTGGTTCCCCTTGTCCACCGACCTGCGAAATTCGACTTCCAGAACCTTGCGAAGAAAAATGCACAAAAGCATGCTACTGTAAACCTGGATTCTTGTTGAGCACTGAGGAAGGAAAATGTCTCAAACCCGAGCACTGCAAAACAAGTCATATCCCTGGTAAGACATATTTCTGACTCTCCGTCCTTACCCGAAGACACTTGGAAATAAATACTGCATGACTGGAACGCTGCTACATGAACACTAGCGGGAACTGTGGTTGAGTCCTAAGGCTTTTAAACTCCGATTTTAAAACATTCTCCTAGAGTTTTTGTAAAAACTTTTTATTATAGAATATGATAGTGAGTGCAAATGGAATGTAAAGAGTTTCTATGCTTTGTATTTAGTTCAATAAAATTTAATAATGTATTGTTATGTTTTCAACCGGAACTAAATAACGTTTATTGCGTTTGAAAAAAAAATTAAATTGTATGAATCATTTATTTCTTATGAAATTGGATAAAACCACGCAATATTATGCAGATGATCTCCATAAACTGCCCGTTATTAACTGACAGAGTATAAGTTAGAACAATATCGGGATTCGAAACTTTCAGCATATTTTGTTTCAAGTACACCCCTAGAGGCATTAGGGTTAGTCATATCACTGACCTTCGACCCGCCTCTAAGGCACACGGATGAACCTCGCAAAACTGAATGGCCAGACCGCCGCTACAGCAACATTGGCAAGAACTGTGGCTGAGTTCCTAAGAGCCATTAGCGGCCACGGTACAACCCTCCCCGTATGATATACCTTCCATCATCGATGGGAGGAGCTAGATCCCCCACCTTTAGTGTACCCACCGGGTTGGCGAGATCCAACCACTATGCCGGAAACCTCTCATTCTCAATGACAAGGTGCCCCCCTGGGGTTACAATGCAAGGGTAATGGACTAACACTGAATTTAGGAATAAAAGACAAAAAAATGCTATAAATATGCCCAAATTGTAGTTTAATTAAAACAGAATCATCTCAATAATTTCCAGGAATTATTAACAGGTTGGCAGTCTTTCAGAGCCTAGTAAGATAGTAACCATAAAATTTTTGTTTTCCTAAACTTTGAAGATTTACCTTCCAGGTACCTTCTCTCTTAACGCATTTTTTTTTACTTCCTATTTGTTCTTCACTTCGTATAAGGGTCCCATATTCCTAGTAAAAAAGCACATCTAATATCTACAGTTTGCAATTAAATTTCATGCAATATTCTGTGCTAAGTTTTGTCCAAAGCTTAATTTTATTTGCAGCTCTTAATTTTCAACTTATGAGCACGAAAACATTTATGATCAGAATTAATAAGCATAAGACACAATAAGCCTAGAGGCAAACCGGCACAAAATGCGATGCCGAAATGTCGCTCACAAAGATAAGGAAAAAAATGGATTGTAAAGAGCTCCTATGCTTTGTATTTAGCTCAATAAAATTTAATAATGTATTGTTATGTTTCCATCCAGAACTGGGTTTAAAAAAATTAAAATTGTATGAATCATGCTATTTAGGAATGTCTACTTTAGCGATTAGGAAAATTAATTTAATGTCATTCTGAGTTGCATATCATCTTTGCTTGGCGATTTTCAGACAACTATTTCTTTACGCAATGTTTTGGATATGAAAATACTCCCTAATACACACATAATTTAATCAGTTCAATAGATTTTAATCTAATTCCTTTTATTCTATATATTTCCAGTTGAAGCAAAACGCTGTCCAGTAAACGAAGAGCCCAGTGATTGCGTCAAACCGTGCAATGACTGTAAAATGAGAGGAAACTGTAAATTCTTTGCGTGCAATAAAGGTTGTGACTGTAAGAAAGGGCATTTTAGAAACAACAGTGGGCAATGTATACCTGCTTCTGAATGCCCCAAGATAAGTAAGTGTTCTTGAGACAATTTTTTGAAGAATACTGTATTTAAAACAGTGCACCATTCTAAAGATTTGAGCTTACGTCTTAGCATACATAAATGAGACTGTAAATAATGATTTAAGTACAGTACTGATGGTACCGGGTCATCTCACAACCCTGAAGGATAGGATGTCAAAGATGGATAGTTTCATTCCAACTGTTTGAGAGTGTGCAGGTGGGAAGAAAGATAGCTATTCGCTACCCGGAAAGGAATGTTAGTTTGACTGTTCAGTCCATGTAAGATTGGACAGTGCTTATTCAGCAGTCGACCACCACACATCCTGTCGATGCTGCTACGTTCAGTGGTGGCGGGGTGGTCGGCTGTATACAACAAGAAGTAATGATATCCTTCTACCACAAAAGTCGAAACAAGAAACAAGCGAATAACCTTTACTGAAGTTTTAATATTCATGGTTCATAAATTTAATTTTTAAAAAACTGAGAGATGCCTTTTTGACTTTGAAATCTACTTCAAGCAATGAACTAAATTTAGTAGCGAAAGATACGTCATTAATGAAATCTAAAATAAAGGTTTAGTTAGTAACTCCAACTTAAAAAGAATTCATAATACATAAAAACACAGTTGGCGTAGTAAGATATATTTATTTTAATTTCTTTGCTTTCAAGCATACAGAAACATACATGGTCGGCTGTATACAAAAAGAAGCAGCATACAGAAATGAAGCATTCTTACCAAAAATGAAAATATTGGGCTTAACATGGCTTCTGTTGTAGAACCCGAAATTTTGATAGGAAATCTGGAGTAAATTTACCTCTCTAAATAGCTTTTACAATCTATTGGTAGCATTCAGAAGAAAACAGGATGTAACAGCCTAGAATAACACGTGGCAAATATTAGATATCTAATACCTATACATATTTTAATGGATCTTTGATATAAAGGAATTCGTTTCATTGTTTTATTTTGTTACTTAGAAGCATACAATTAAGTATACATATGGATATAGATCAAAATTTATTCGAAAAAATCAATAGAAATAATTTATAGAATATTTATCTAACAGATAAAGAGTTTATTATATACACCTATCCCCCGATTTACACTGAAGATAGGTTCCTTAGAAAACCTTGTAAATCGAAATCGTTGATTCTTATACGTAAAACCGTGTAAATCGAAAACAAACTAAAATGTGTATAATTCAGTCATTTATTTCAACGTAAAACAAAACTAAATATATCTTAAAAACATAAAAATAACTGTCTATTCTGATCAAATCTTTATAGACCTCCTCATATTGAGTTAAGCGTTTAGTAATATCTCGCTGAAATAGGAGAGCTTGTTCAACATTCGGATCATTTTGTAGAAAATGATTACCCAATTTTCGCTCTAATTCAAGTCCTTCACGGATGACTTTTGCTGTGAATGCAACTGGGTCAGACTCTTCTTCATCAGGATCACTGCCACGATCATTTGTTTCATTAACCATGTCCACTCAATCATCCTGATCTAGTTCTTTGTCCTCCATTAGTTCTACAATATCTGCCTCAGCGAAATCCTCGAAACCTTCTCCTCTTATTGTATGCGCCATCATCCATCTCGGGTCGGTGCAAATTTAAAAACCGTGTAAAAGTGAAATCGTGTAAACCGAGTGCCGTGTAAATCAAGGGATAGGTGTACTTCGCATCCATATTATTCACTTCCTTTCTTATAATTTGAAGTCTGAAAGTGGTAAACAGTATAAAAACCAAAGAATTCAAGCGTCCTTTTTTTACGTTAAAATGCAAAAGTAATAGTGTTTTATAATATGGCAAACTTGAAAGCTCTGATAAGTCCTCTAAGCATTTCAAAGCCGACATCATGGCGTAGGGATAGCGCGTCTTCCCCGTGATCTGGGCATCCCGGTTTCGGACATAGTTGTTCTTCTGTGTTCTATTTGAGAGTGTTGTGAATGTGGCCCCCTGTAGAAAGGGTTTGTGCGCGCGAATGTGTAACATGAAGTAGTCAAGTCGTCCTCTTGGCCCTAGTTGGCGCTACTGAAAAAACAAGGGACCCTAAATTAGGCCTTAATCGCTGACAACTTTCGGTCGGCGGGCTTGAGAAGTGCCCTGGGTAACAACAACAATAGCATTTCAGAAGAACGAATCAGCAATTCAACAGACATCGCTTTAGTGTGCATTCTTAGGGGATTATTTTTTAATTTTTCGGGAGTTTTTAAAATCTTTGATTTTGACACTTCAACATTGCCCATTTTTAGACCTTGTAGCAGTCACATAACTCTTATCTTTTGGATACTAGATGGCGATGCCTGATAGGTTATCCCATATGCCATCCCATAATGCATTGCGCAATGCGAATGTAATCAGAATGAGATGTGATACTGATAAGCTGCACACCTGAATGTCTTGTCTTTGTTCCATGTGTGAATGTGGTTATTAAAGAAATGTTCCTGAAAGCATAAGTCCTGTTGCTTCCTGCACAGATCATAATAATCTACATTCCACCACAATGTTTTGATTTCTAATGAACCAGGGTATTTTTGAGATGTGTCTGGCAGCGAGTCAGATAATATTGCTTGCTACTAGATTGTCAGATATTATTGATGCCTGATAGGCTATCCCATAAAGCATTGCGAGTGTGATCAGAATAAGATGTGATACTGTACCATTAAGCTGCACACGTGAATGTCTTGTCTTTGTTCTGTGTGTGAATGTGGTTATTAAAGAAATGTACCTGGAAACATAAGTCCTGTTGCCTCCTGCACAGATGACAATAATCTACATCCCACCACAACCTCACTATCTTTATTTAACAATCTTCAATCGAAAATTCCATTTATTTATTATAGTGCCAAATATTTATTATAGTACCTCATATATATAGTACCTCATTATCCTCATAATCCATTTATTTACTATAGTACCTCACCATAAATGTGCCACAGATGAACAGTTCTATGAATGCACGCCCAATTGCAAGAATACGTGCAAAAACAGTACTAATCCTGACGCAAAATGTCAGTGTGGGCCACCAGGCTGTTTCTGCAAGGAAGGACTGCTCAAGAGAGAAGATGGAAGATGCGTTCATCTCGACCAATGCAATGGTGAGTTCCTTGCGAGACCGATTCGAGTTTTTCTTATGCGAGATACAAATTAAAAAATAAATTTCTTTCAGAAATAGAGACTCTGGTTATGCGCTGATCTGAACAATAGGTTCGACGACTGAAAATGCGATTCCCTCGCACATTATGATGAGCATCAGTTTTGAATTTTAAAGTATCTGACTACGTTCAAAGAAAAATTTTGGATTTTTAAAAATTATTTAAGGTTTTTTAGACGCATAATCCTATAAATATATAGAAATTTGTTTGAAAATATAATATAATTTGCGAAATAGGAAAATGTGTAGTAAATTTCAATGAAATTTAAATAAAATGGTTAACACTCTACACAAAATGGTAATGCAGCAATCTTATTTTTCTTTCTACACAAGTTATAGAATATAATGATAAATGAAATGAACGAAAATCTATGGAATATTTTAAAATGCAAAGAGGTTATGGGTAAAAATATGCGTATATATGCATTTTTTTTCCATAAATTAACAACTTAATTTTTCTAAAAACACCTATAAGTGAAAAAGCATTTCTACAACAATTCAATCACCAAACCTTCCTTGCAGAAAAAGCCGGGACCGCCCGGCTGTTTCTGAAAGGAAGGTTTGGTGAAGAGATCGGACGGGAAATGCGTGTCGCCCAGTCAATGTCCTGGTGAGAGCTCCTTCAAAGATCTTTCAGTATCTTATTGTCCACAATGGTTTCATTCAATGCTCATTTTATTTCTTAGAATATGTTTTATGTTATGTTTTATACGTAGCTTTTCATGAAAAATTATGTGTCGAAAATACTTGAGTGACCATCAAACTTACAAAACTAGACGCAAATATTACAGAAAACTTACCTGGTTCAGAATGAGCCCCCCCCCCCCCTGTAAAAGGGGTTATACAAGCGAATGTGTGTGTCACCTTCATTTGAGGTAGAAGTCAGATTTCTGTCCTCTGGGTGCTCAGGGGTCTTTACCCTCAAAAGCTGTTGCACCCCCTTTCCGTGGAAACACGGGCATAACATCATCATCAACTGGCTCTAAGGCATTTAATTATTTTAAAAATATTTGCAATGCTTATTTCATAGCCAGAAGTCCATAGATTATTTTACATTTTTTTAAATATTTTTTATGTAGCATGTATCCATATCTTAGGTTGAGGAAAAAAGAAATTCATTATTTTGTCGGTAGATAGCTGTAGTGATCAATGTCTCTAAACGTACTGATCAAACAATTTCAGATTTCTGCTCGTTGTCAAGTTGGCATTTTGCTCTAAAAAATGCTTTTGCTATTTTTTTTCTGTCCATTCACTTGCGAGTTATAGCCATTTATAAATGGAAGTTAACAAAGAAAAAATTTGTCAAATTTTACAATTTTTCTCTGATAAAGGTGAAAATGCAAGCCAGGCAGCTGAAATGGTGAATGGCGTTTATGGCCCCGATACTGTAACAGCTAATTAAATGCAATTTTGGTTTCATCGATTTTTTGGATGCATCGCATTTGCATTTGGTAGGACTAGAAAGGTATCATTTATTATGAGTTGCTTCCTTATGGCCAAACACTCAATTCGGATCTCTACTGTCAACAACTGGACCGTTTGAAGCTAGCGATTGACCAGAAACGGCCAGAATTGGCCAACAGAAGAGGTGTTGTGTTCGATCAGGACAACGCTAGACCACACACGTCTATAGTGGCTCGCTAGGAACTCCGAGAGCTTGGTTGGGAAGTTTTGATGCATCCACCATACAGTCCGGACCTGGCACCCAGCGATTACCATCTTTTCTCTTGCACTGCAAAACTTTCTTAGTGATAAGAAATTTTCATCAAGAGAAAATTGTAAAAGTCGTTTACAAGAGTTTTTTGTCAATAGGGACCATGACTTCTAGAAGAGAGGCATTATGAAGCTACCTTTAAAATGGCAACAAATTGTAGAACTAAACGGTGTATTTGACCTAAATCGGGCAATCCAAAGCCTGTTAAATAAAGTCTTGAAGTTCACGTAAAAAGGATGGATTTCTTTTTCCCCAACCTAATATTTTTGGAACTGTTAGAAATACTCTTATCTTCACAACTGAGAAAACTATTTTAAATAGCGATAATTCAACCCTACTAGAAAAGTGGGAAATCTTATCTTCAAATGTCGTATTGCACAGCATTTTACCTAAATTAAAACCTAATAGAAAAAAAAATCTTGCATAGCCTTTATCATGGAATAAGCCCTAATTAATATAATCTGGTTGGTAGGAGCCATTAATTATTTCCGAATGACCCGTCGAAATGCAAAAAAATAAACTTGCGTATTTGATAAATAATCAGCAAGGCTGTGATTGTTAGTACTTCAATATATAAAAGATTTCAATGACTGACTATTCAAGCAAAAAAAAAAAAATGCAGAAGGTAATCACTTAAATTCCAACCTTACTTCCAAAACATTTTCTTAAGTCGTCACTGGTTTGAGATTTATATTAATTGAGATCTGTACTTCAATATCTGAAATATTTCCATGACTTTTCAATTTAAAAAAGTAATGCAGAAGGTAATCATGTAAATCCCCAAGCGGAGGAGGGGATGGGAGAGCTGCTGCTCCTTAAATTTGAAATAAGTTAAAGTTTCTTCCTCTAGCCAGGTTTGGAATTGTGAAAAAAGATGTATCATTGCAAATGCTTCTCCCATTATCTGACTACTGGACAAAATCACGATATTTGTTTCAAAATAAACTTGAACAACTTGCAGTCATTCTTGAACTTTTGAAAACTCGTCTCTAGCTTCGCCTCGTCCTGCGTGTGGTGTCGATGAAAGTTTTTACAACTGCACACCGAGTTGTAAGAACACCTGCAAAAACTTCTTCAACCCTGCTATCAGATGCGGATGCGGGCCCCCTGGCTGCTTCTGCAAGGATGGACTCGTCAAAAAGGCCGATGGCAAGTGTGTCCTACCGAACCAATGTCATGGCAAGTATTGAAATTTTCAGTCAGAGACCACTCATTAAGATTTCTGTTTCGAATGAGCTGAAAATTTTTAAAGTATCCGGACACGTCAAAAATGTCAATTTTCACAAAAAGTAACATTTTTTTTTTCAAAAATTATTTTATTGGATAGACCAATCTTTGAGCTATCCAAGAAAGGTTTATTTTTGTCTCTACGTTCATTAGAAGTCAAGATATTAATATTTTCGTAATGATCGATAAAACGGAAGTGGGCATTTAAAGGCCTTATCACACGGCGAAATATCGTTCGCACTTTTCGTCAGCATTTTTCCGTTTCCACTCTCAAGAACCGGTCGAGCAAGTTTTTCGTAATCGTCCACATTTTCTAAGCAGCTTGAAAATGCCAACGATGGCGACGGAAATATTGTTCACGAACTAAATTCAACCAATCATATAAAACTTTGAAGTGACGTCACTTTCAAAGTCGTTTGCTGACGGAAAGTGCTGACGATATTTTTCCGGGTGATAATTCTTTAAATAACCGGAAATTCCCAGTTAAAGGCTTCAAAACATATTACAAATTTGTATTTTAATATAGAAAATGATTGGCACAGAAAACACAAAATATCAATGAGAGTTTTAACAGTGTTTTGTGGATATTTGTACCTAAATATGTCTTAGTTCAGCTCTGAATTTTCAGATGAGAGGTATTTATATCTGTAAGATATTTTAACGAAAATTTTATACGATTATTAAATATCCTTAAGGTTGTTGAATTGTATCCTAGAGCAAATTCAGTTAGAACATTTGATAAGCTCGATATAGATAGAAAAAAATGAAACTAAGCAGTCTTCACTGCCAAATGAAGAAATTTCCAGAAAAAAACTAAATGATTCAAAAAGGAAAACTATAAAGAAATTAGCAGCAATAAGTTATAAGCTATAAATGTGGTGAATTTTTTATATGCATCCCCATAATTTATTTTTAAAAAAATTACTGTATATTTTAAATACATTTTTCTCAAAACTGATTTTTATTCATTTCTTGCTCGTTTGAAATCAAATGACACAAAATATAATTATCGTATAACTATAAAATTTGGCAGACTTTGTCTTTATATAATTTTCTAGGTACTGAACTAAAAGAATTTAGATCAAGTGAACAGTTTTTTATTTACAGCCTATTGTTTGAATAATAATGTCATAATTTTACTAAAAATTTCATGATAAATCTTTGAATGGCTGTAAAATTTTTATTTATTATCATAACCATATTATTGTTGTTCATTCCCTAGAAAAAACTATGCAGTTTAATTTGTTATAAGTTATATACCTTAACTTTGATATGCCTTAATTTTGGGTTTATAAACAATCTTTATGCGTTTGAATTCTTCTTCCTAGAGTTAACAACAAGATGCCACTATTTTTTTTATTTGTATTGAAACAAAAAATGTATTCATTTCTGAATTCAACAATATACAGGGGTGGGGGGCATATTTAAACTAGAAGTGCTCACAGTGTTCTGTAGCGTGATCTATTTGCGAGAATGACGCCACATTTTGTAGGAAGATTAAACAAGACGGGAAACGAAAGATTCCGCAAATAAAAATTAGTTGCAAAAGTCACCGCTAGGGGAATATGTAGCGCAGTGTAATAGAAAATAGAATGCCAACAAATGCAAATTAATACGGGAATAAAATTACCTTTTATTTTGAAAATTATATCATGTGCAGTGTGGCTGCCATGTTTATGTGAACCACATATTGCATTCCGTGCACAGTATTCAGAACAGCAGAAAGTAACTTGTCTGCAGGAATCTCCAGTACAGTCCGTGATATGTTATCCTTCAACGTAGCCAGGTCCTGGACAACTCCTTGATAGATCTTGGACTTAAGGTAACCCCATTGGCAGAAGTCGCTTGGGGTAAGATCAGGGTACCGAGGTGGCCATGCAGTTGGAAAGCAGCGGCTAATGACTCTTTCTGTTGTGAATTTCTGTCGTAGCAGTTATTGTACCCGTAAAGCAACGTGTGGAGGGGATCCATCTTGCATGAAAATGATTTCTCCCATGCATTGTCTTTGCTGAAGTGACGGAATGACAAAAAAATATATATATATTCTTCATAAAATGAGTTTTTAAAAAAACCTAAACTAGAGCTTCTAGTTAAAGCACCTAAAGGAAAATCTTTATAATTCGAGAAGCATTCCGAATAGTGAGAACATCTTGGTATCGTTTGAAAGCTAAAAGATCAGAAAACTCAGAGATTGGCTACAATTTGACGAATCTATTTATCGTATTACAAAATTAATTTAATTTAATTAAGGAATAAATATTTGAAAACAAAACACTGCATAAAGTGTCATCCACTACGAGTTTTAAAAAATGTATTTGAACTTGAGTGGATGAATGAAAAGCATTTTATTAACGATTGAAAATTTAAACAAGATATATAAATATATTAAGGGAGAGTGTGAACTAATAGTAGAAATTGGGGAAAAAATATTGTCCAAACATGTAATTAATAGACAACATCTAAACATTTCAAAGCAATAAAAAATATTCAATATTTTGAACGATTTTTGAAGTTTCAAGTGTGCACATACGCCTTAAATGGAATTCTCTTTAAATTTCAATGCATGGAATTGATTTGATACATTTAGATAGATTTTTTACATTTTCTCTTCAACATTTTGCAACTATCTTTCTTAGATGTGACCGTACCTGATGACTGCCATGGATGCCCCAGTACAGCTGAGTGTGAGACTTATTGTAAATCTTTGGGCGATTATGTGGGACTTTGTACAGGTAAAGATCGTCGCCATTGCCGCTGTACCTCGATACCTCACACAGGTAGACGGATACTTTAGCTCATCATATTCAAGCAGTACTCTCAAGTACTTGAAACATTGTAGTATTTGCTGACAAGTGTGATTTGCTGTTGGAGAAAAGTGAAAAATTAAATTAAAGCTCAATAAATTACTTTTAGTAAATACATGTGTGCGTATTTTTTCCCTGTGCTTCGGTGTTTATATATGTGTTCAGGGGGTTTCTGTTTTGAAGAATTAATTAGTATTACTGTGTAATAAAAAATTAATTAGTATTAATGTGTAATAAAATATTAATTAATATTGATGTGTGTGATGAAAACTTAAATTATGTGTCATATTTCAATACACAACTTCGTAATTCCATCAAGTTTATTTTTAAAATTTGCTGATTCCAGTATCTTACATGTTACCACAGCAACGCCAGAATCAATCTCGTGCCACCACGCAATTTACAACAAATCAAGTTACTTATTAAGGAGGGTTTACATGAGGCCAACTACTGTTGTCTCTGTATTGTCCTTCCATGAACAATCGAGACAGCGTCGTCGGGATAACCATTGGCCATTGTCCCAAAGAATTTTTTTCGAGACAATACAGGGACAACAACAGAGAGACAATGATTGCGCGCAATAGTTAGCATCGTGTGAACCCACCTTTAGACTGCGTTTCACTATGCTATTATTTTTTGTAGATTTTACAGGTTGACAAGTCCAGGAAAAGGATGCAATTCAGAAAGAATATTTTAAAACTTTTAAAACTTTGCTGTAGTCTCTGTATTGTCTTCGTATGAGCAATTGAGACAGCGTCGTTGGGACAATGGTCAACAGTTGTCACGACGGAACAAACATTAGCCATTGTCCCGTTGTGGTCACGTGATGTTCCGGAAGTAGGCTTGATCTTCCATTGCGCGCAATAGTTAATCTCGTGTGAACCCACTGTTACAGTTAACAACCAAAAATATTATTATATCGAATTAAGAGAAAATATTAAAAACAGTTTGTCATTGAACTTTACAGTCGTTTAACTCGCGCAGTCGTCACTTGGCAGGAAGACTAATATGCCATTACATTACTCCCTCGCCAGTAACAAAGTTACGATACACAGAAAATGCATAGAAAGGCATATTCTGACAATTACTTAATTGAATCCAACTTATTGCATGAAACCTAAGGAGGAAATAAACGAAAATAGCCACATATTAACTTACAAAATGCATGAAAAGATTCTTAAAATATATATTCAATACGACATCCAATATTTCTGAGTAATAAATTCATAAACAAATTTACTATGCAATTCAATATGACACACTTTCAGCTCTTTTGTATATTACCTTATCTCAATTAGTATTATTTACAATGATATAAAAGAATGTCCATGCTCTTTTATGACATTTGCAATAGAAGACATTTAAGCAATCGTGTGAGCTAAAGTATCAGAACTTAATATTATTTTCAAAACCAGCACAATTAAGCGAGAGCATCACTGGATTATAAAGAATATTCAACATTTATACACAAAAACAGTTTCAACTCTCACTCAGTCTTCAGGATATCTGGTTTATAAATCTTCCATTACAAATGTATATGTAGGAGTGCCAAAAATAAAGAAAATATACTATCATCAGCAGAATTGCGTGCAGTGGAAACCACAGATAATATTAAAATTGAATAAAAAATGTGCCAACTAAAGTTACAACTTGATTTCGAAATGATACATACTCTGAATTCTAGCGAATTATCTTAATTAATTTTGTCATTAACCAATTTAACCCGTTTGAAATCAGCACGAGGCTATCAGACACAAACGCGTCGATATTTAGAAAAACCATGTTTTTTTCCTCCCCATCTCAAAATTGCTCGAGTTCCAAAACTTTGTTAGCCTGCTAAAAAAAATTGGCAATAAAATTTATATATATATATATATATATATATATATATATACCGGGTGGCCAGAAATAAAACACCCCTACTCTGACCTCCCTGGAT
>JAPMOQ010023847.1:397790-414880 GCA_026543055.1 Argiope trifasciata | reverse complement strand
AAAAAAAAAATGGAAGTTATATAAGTACAGAATTTAAGTAAAACTTTAAAAGGTTTTGTTATATGAAAATTGAAGCTCACAAATATCTTACTGAAGGAATTATTAAGATGAACTAAAATAAAAAAGTTAATTAAAAATTCATTTCTTCCTCTTTTTTCTTAAACCATTAATTCTTACAAACCAAAGGCAGCTAGTTTTCAATAAAAACCTTTAAGTGATTCTCCTAAAAAACTTTACCTAAAGAGCATTTCCCATTCTACATTCTATATAAGGTGAAATATAACATAACATTAAAATAAAAGTACCTCACATTCTGTATATTGTTTAAGTAATCTATGCAGTGCCTGCTTTTTACACTTGTTGGGAATGTACACATTGCATTTTGAGTTAAAAGAATGATCTAAAATATAATTTCAAATTAATCTTATAAAATTATTCTTACTTGAAAAACTAACCCCTTTCTAATTTTATTTATTTAAAAACAAATTTTACATAAAAGTTACAGCTAAAAAAAGTAGTACAGAAAAATGACACAAAACTCAGATATGAAATATTTCTTTAAAAGAAACTGCACTATGACTAATGATTTATTTATAAGCTCCATAAATAAAGAAATCTTTCAAAATTTATCATAAATTATAAAACATATAAATCTGTTCATGATCTTTAGACTGAATATAAGCATTTATTACTGCTCTAAGTAATTTTATCTGATTTTCATAATTTGGTTTGCTATTTCATTATATCATGAAAATAAGACATCTCTCCATTACTAAATTAAATATTGTCTACTTAAATAATTAAATCCAAATTATAAATTCTCTATAGACTTAAAATAATAAATATTAACAATCTCAAATAACTTGATGCTATATTTACCATTCAGAAACTTAAAATAACATTTTTAGAATTATTATTTTTCCAAGATCATTATTTAATTAAAAATAATTAACAGAAAATTTTAGAATTCTGTAGGAATTAAGCTAATCCTATATATAAAAAATTTATAATAATTTCATATTTTAATTCATTGTTATTATTTCACATTTAAAATTATTTTTTAAGTCACAAGTGTAACAACCTTATACATACAGACATTTATTGATTATACTATAACATGAAGTAAACATTTTTACATTTTGCATCTTAAAAAATAGATATATATACAAAATCATAAATCATGTTACTAAGACATATGTAGAATGATCATGGGAGATAGATATATATACAAAATTATAAATCATGTAACTAAGACATATATAATGATCATGGGAGATAGATAGATATACAAAATTATAAATCATGTTACTAAGACATATGTAGAATGATCATGGGAGATAGATAGATATATACAAAATTATAAATCATGTAACTAAGACACATGTAGAATGATCATGGGAGAGGAAGCTACCCTAAGTAATAAAAAATACTGAATCAATTTTTTATATGAAATTCCTTCTTGAAATATATCTTATTACTTATGATTACAACATAGCTATAACAGCTTGACAAAAGTGATGATAAAGTAATATTCGTTTGAATTACAAACCTAATTTAAGACATATAAAGAAATTATTTAAATTTTTGGAAACTAACAACTAAAATCATTAACTTATTTATATTTTATCTTCTACACCAAGAATATGACCAAAAAAAAAGAATATAACAAAATAAACTAAAAAAAACATGATAATTTTTATATAAATTTCATTAATAAACAAAATCAATGAGAATGATAACAGTTATTACAACATTAAGACAAAGCAAAATGTTTGAATAGCAATCCTGAAAATATGTTCATTGTATCATGTACAATTACAACATGCCACACTTCTCACCTGATAAAGGTATCATAATTGGCATGTTAATTTATGCAAAGGTAAATTATATCATAAAATGAATGACTTGACAAAGGCAAATTTTAATAATTGGAAATAACTCTAAACAATTTAACATAATGGCTAACTTATTAACATTTTATTATAATAATTTTTTAAATAAGAAAATGAATATATATATATATATATATATACAAATTTTTATTATTTATAATACAGTTAAATTACATCAAGAATTTACTTCTTTAAATAATAATGGGGGGAGACATGATATACAATGCCTAATAGCCATATTTAGCATTTAAATGGGTCATGCCATCACCAGTTTGATTAGCAGGTGGTGTCCAAGTACAATAATCATTATTATCTGTAGCATAAACATCAATTTCTTTTTTAGATTTCTTAGGATTGTCTTTTTTCACACATTTTACAGATGGAGATAATTCTTCAAAGTCAAATTTCTCATTATCTTTCATCTCAATATTTTCAGAATCCATTTCTTTGTCCTCTTTTTCTTTACTTTCGTTTATTAAATTAGGAGATCTAAGGCTTTTAGAATCAACTGAAACTATGATTTGATTCACAATTACATTTTCTGACTTTTTAACATTCAATAGTAGACCATATTTTCTAGGTTCAGCTGGTGGCTCTAAACTTTCAATAAGACTTTCTTGAATTTGTTCATCTGATGGTTTTTCAGATGACTCAGTTTCTGAATCAGTTTCAACTTCTTCAACCATTTCTTCATCTTTTTCCAGTGGCTTAATCTCTAGTTTGGTTTTTTGAACTGGGAGTTGTAGTTTAGATTTCAAACGCTTCCCAATGATATTAGAATGTTTTACAACAGGCGGCAATTGAGCAGGTCTTGCTATATCTAATAATTTTTCCAAATGAGCCTTTTCTTTTTCAGCTTCAATTAATCTTAACTTCAGTTTCCTTTTTTCAAATTTATCAGTTGGCATATCTGTTATTTTGGATAAATTAGACATGTATGATTCAAGAGAGTCTTCTCCTGTCTCTGAAGAATTTGCAATCTTTTCTGTATATGCAATTATTTTCTTATTTATCTCCTCAATTTCTGTAATTACAGTTTTGAGCTTTGTCTCTAAGGATTGAAAGTTCTCAACTTCTGGTTTCTTTGATGCCATCCTCTTTCGCATCTCCCTCCTCTTCTCAATTTCACCAGATCTGTCATAAAATGTATCCTCATCGCTATCATAATAATCATTCTCTTCCCATTTTTTCTTCCTTTTTACTTGGCGACTTTCTTGGTGTGACTGTCGAAGCAAACCCATTCGATCCAAAGTGCGACAAGCCTCAAGAGCACAGGCTACAACTGCTTCTTTTTTTTTACCTGTCACAGAAGCTTCAACAGTTAAAAATTCCCCAGAAGGTGTATCAACAGGTAATTGTACAGTACATGAAAAAGTCCTGAAACCTTTTTCCTCAACATTATATTCCACTTCATACCCTTCTCTTTCAAACCATCCTCGCAATGTTTTTTTGGGATCATCTATATAAAGATCTTCATTCTGTGTGGAAATAGCAAATGGATTAATGGTTAAATCTTCTTCTTCATCAGCATCTTCTCCCATTCCCCAAGTACAGACTTCTTCCTCAGGTTTCTTTTCTTCAACTGCTTTTTTGGTTTCTTCCTTTTCTTCCTCTTCAGGTCCTTGAAAAATATGCATTCTGGAACTTCCTCCAAATTTCAAAATGTATCCTACTTTGAGCTTATAGTAAATCTTTGGAGAAACCTTTTCTTTGTTGAGAAAAGTGCCATGAGTACTCCCAAGATCATAAAGATAAAAACCCTTAGGGTGAGAATCATCTCCCATGCAATATTGTATCACAGCATGGTATCTGGACACTGATGGATGTTCAAAAATCACATCACACAAATCTAATCGACCAAATACAAAAAGAGATCTTTTTATATTCATGGTTGAAACAACAGTACCATTCTTTATGATCTCAAAAAAATAACCAGAAGGAGGTGGACCGCTCCATTCAGGTTCCTTGTAAGGCAAAGGAACATTAATCAAGGATTTGGATCCTTTTGTAGAATTATTTTCAGATACTTTCTCTTCACTTCTTTTTTCATCTAAAATTTCACTTTTTTTTAGATTTGAAATCTTCTCCGATGCTTCATTTTCTGTCTGCGTGAAAGGTACTTTAAAATGATCTATATCCAATTGCTCTTCTGCCATTTTAAATGCTAGAATAATTCTATTAATGAGTCAAAAATAAGCTAATGTAGATAATATATCTAAAGAGTTTGTATAGAACAAAGTTTTATGTAGATATTTGCAAATGAATTATTTAGAAAATCGCTTATCTTTTACTTAGAAGTCGTTATCTCTAAAGAAAAGTTTATACGCTCAGGAAACTTTCCAAAATAGGTTTGGTTTTCTTAAATAAAAAAGGCTAACTCGGATTCTCAAAACCAAAACAATGTTTCATTTCATTTTAAACCGATAAAATAATTCTAATGCCATAAAAAATAATAAAAGAAAGAAAACTTTTTACACATGATTTAAAATATAGTTAAATTTGCCTCATAATTATGAAACTAAATATTTTTATAAAATTAATGATACTACGGAATATTTGAAATAAATTAGGGAATAAAAATGAAAAAAGGTGCAAAAACGCTTTTGCAAACAAAGCGGGGGTTATGGATTTCAAAAGAAATTTTGAAAATAAAAATTATAAAATTTTTCATGATTTATTCTAAACTTTTGATAAAATGCTAAAATGTATCATTACACATTTAATGCAAAGTGAGAAAATATTATCTGCTTATAATTAAATAATGGTACTTCAACTCTACTCTACTACCTGTCATATCAAATTCAAAACATTCGATCCTCGTGATAAACAGTGTGAATGTTTCATTATACTTGTACTTTGATTTATTAGTTTCATTTATTGCATTAAAATGGTAAAAAGAATCAGTGTCGAAGGTTATGCAGCAGTTAAAAAAGCTATTGAAGAAAATTCTCATGCAAATTCTTTATTCGTTTTATTTTGTGGATCTAAAGATGACAAAGGGAAAAGTTGGTGTCCAGATTGTGTGGCCGGTACTTTACTTCTTGCATACTTATCTTCGGACTAGAATTACTGATTGACTTTTTTTTCTTTATTTCTTTTGGAAAGAAATTTGTTGATAGATGTTTATTGGTGCATTTTTAAGTACCGATAAAAATATGTGGCTTTATTTTTCTGTAAATCATTGAAATGTAGTAACCACAATCATCAAAATAATAATAATAAATTAAATTCATAGATTAAAAAAAGCAGACATTCTCCTTTTCTTGATTCTATCTCTTAGCTGTTCATTTAAACAAGCGTTTTTTATCTCAAAAAATATTAGATATTAAATAATATTTTCCCCTTTGTATAAATGTTTTTGTAACATGGTAAGGCGTAACTAATTGAAATTGGTTTCCAATAATTAAGGGGAAAATTGTTGTGAAAATCCGAAAATAACCTGTCTAGCATAGAATTGGCTGTGTGCACCCCCCCCCCTATTTTATACATTGTAGTATGCAGCAATAATATTAACACATTTTATCTGTATACTCATACATTTTTGTTTAATGGAATAATTGTAAGCTTAACTCTGTTAAGTTGTATTGTTTATACAAATGCATTGTTTAAATAAAATGATATGCTAATAACCTTGCCTTCTTATGTTTTTTTTAATCCATTTTATGTATGTAGTGTGTTTCAGTAGCATATATTCTTAGCAATTTGTTAACTTTATATTAAATTAAATTTATCATAAGCTGTTAAACCATTTGGTTCCATTAACACTTGTTCCATTTATTATCCTGCATTTTTATTTTATTTAAGACTCTTTGTTATTCTATCTATGTGCACATAAGTATTATCATTTTTTTTTCCCAGCTGAACCCATTATTGAAGAAGGTTTGAAAATTGCTCCTGAAGACAGTATATATATTTATTGCAGTGTTGGAGATAGAACTTAGTAAGTATTTTACATACATATTTACAGAATGTCAGAATTGCTGGACACATTACAAAATTTTATTTTAAAAAGTTGAATATGGATTATTTTTTTAATGAAATTTTTGTACCATATTCAATGATTCTTGCACATTGGATGCATTATTTTACTTGGACTAATGAAACTTAATTCTTATGTAGTTGCAAAATATTTTATCTTTGTGTATTGTGTATTACCTAATTTAATAGTGTCACAGCAACTCTCACCAAGATTAAAAGATATGTTTCCTAGTTTATTTGAGTAGAAACAATTCCCAAAATTCAATTTTTAAAGCATGTGTTAGCAAAAAAATATTTGACGTTTGATTATTACATAAGGGATTTGCATTTTGATTGAATTGGATGCCTGCAATTTGGCAGCATTGCATAGAAAGATTATTTCAACTTATAAATAAAGTTAAAATATCATTGGGGGATGCAAGAATAATCAGAAGTGGTAAAATATTATAATGTAAAATTAGGCAAATAACCAAAAAATAAATTTATTTTCTGAAAAATAAAAAGTTTTTAAAGGCTCATTAATATTTATGATAAGTTTTGCAAAACTTAAACCACTATTGTGAATTTTTAAAATAGTTTGCAAAAGAAGGTGTTAAATGAACAATGGACTGCTAGAATGCTCGGTAAAAATGTAGAATAGTGTGCCCCTTGCTGCGCCAAGGATGCCATGTCGCCAACAAAGATGACGGATAAAATAAACAAACTGTTTCGTGGAACAGTTACGGTTGCCATTTCCCGCTTTTTTATTTAAAATGCTTAACTAATTATAATTATTTGTTTAATACTGCCCGGTGCCTTCTACAGATGCCGAAGGCATCGGGCAGTATATTTTAACTTTAAAAAAACATCCTAGGGCTTCGCTTTCATACGGTGCGGGAAAGCAGTAGCTTCGCTAGCAAATTGAGCAGATGGACGGAGTGGATTAAGGAATAGTGCATAATAATATTACAAGAAAGAATAAATAATGTTATAGGAACGAATATTATACAGAATTTTCAATATTTAATGTACTTACTTGCTTTATTTAATCTTTTCATAAACACTTAACACTTCATAACACTCAAAACATTCTTTCCAAGCCTCATCTACTCATTAAAAAAATATTCCAATCACCCTTCATCCATAACACTCAAAACATTCTTTCCAAGCCTCATCAACTCATTAAAAAAATATTCCAATCACCCTTCATCCATAACACTCAAAACATTCTTTCCAAGCCTCATCAACTCATTAAAAAAATATTCCAATCACCCTTCATCCATTCAGCAGGTTCGAAATAGTGCCTAGCATCCCAACTACCAAGCATTAACTCCTGTACGATTGCAGACTTAATAATATTTTGAGGGAACCAAACATTGCAACACCAAAAGAATTACGAGAACTGTGAATAATTCCATGGCAGACTTCTTTTAATACGAAAACGCAGACGATTTGCGAATTCGCATAGTGATAATTAAAAGTGTGAAAATGAAATTTTTTTTTGTAAATATTAACACAAAAAAATGAAATAAATGTAATGTTAATTAATATTATATTTATTCTAAACTTTCTTTGTATAATAAATTTTAAATTAAAATAATAAGTAAAATTTAAATCTGAAATCGATATTTTAAATATTAAATTTATTATAAAACAGTTGTAGTATCTGAACAACTCAACTATTGTAAAAACTAGTAAACAAAACAGAATTAGGGTTACTGTATGAAAGTTCCGTTGGGTTGCCATATTTGCGATAAACTCGGGGGCACACCGTGCTACATTTTAACCGAATGCTCTTAACTAAATAAGAAAGAAATCTGTTCAATGCAAATTTTGGTAAATTGTGATCAAATAAAATCTTTTAGTTAGGAACATATTATTAAAGAAAGTATTCATAAACTGAAAAATAACTCCTAGAATTGTGTACAGGATTTTTAAAAAAAAAGTTTTACTTATACAAGGAAGATTTCAATTGAATAAAATATTTATAAACCTTTGATAGCCATTTTTAGATTAAAATCAAGACTATCTGTATTAACAGTTACAGTCTATATTTATGTTCATTATGTATAACTTTATATTCATTTAGTTTTGATATCATTTTTCTAAAAACGATTAATTATAGAATACAGACTTTATTTTCTGATTGCCAGCAATCTTAAAAGAATTAAAATTAAAGATAATATAATATTTAAAGTAACTATTATTCAAAAATGCAGTTTGAAACAATTCTTGTCATTTCAAGGAGTTATAGACTGTTAAGGATGAAGAATTTTACAAGCCTTAATGGATGGCCAAAATTTACTATAATGAGAAATTCAGTGCACCATTGAGAGTGGGTGTATTTTATATGATAAAAGAATTTTCATTCAAAGAGGAATTCATTAATTTTTTGAAAGAATATATTGAAGTTGTTGTCAAAACTTCTATTTGCTGTATCAAATTAAACTGAAGTTCGCTGTGAGTGTTGAATTCATGTCAACTTGTAACTGTCTAATTTTCAAATGTATGTTTTTTTCCTGTTCACTGATGATTTCTCCAAAAGATCGGAAATATATCTCATGAAGATAATCACAACTGAGAAAGTCTTATATACTTTTTGGACAGCTTTGCTAGATTTGAATAGTCACTTATCTAATTGGTCAGTTTTATTCATTGAATTTATCAGTAACAACATTCATCAATTTACATGCCATTAATTACAGATGATTATGCAGAATGATTGTATGAAGTACAAAACTAGTGTGTCATCCAGATAGTTAAGTAAAATGTAATTTTCCTACATCAAAACAGTTGCTAACAGTTATGCAGAAATATTAAAATAACATATTACAGAAATTGACATCATTGATTTCTTATTCAAAGAATATTATTTTGATGAATACAGATCATATCCATCCAGAATTTGTTTATCATATACATTTAATAGATGATCAAATGTGAGAGATGGATTTTATTTTAAATGTTCACTTCAAATTTCAATCAAATATTGCCAAAGTTTGAAAAAAAACACATCAGTATGTTTAAATAGCTGAAAATTATTCTTCTGAAATCTTGAATGAAGAACAGAATTTTTCTTACCAGTAATGCAGTGAACTGATGTTCCTTTTCAAAATTCATTGTTACCATCTTCTCAACTGAATAATTCCTCAATGAGAAACCCTCTCAATCCAACAAATCTGAAGCAAATTCTTAGATGTTTTGAAATAATTGAATTTTCTCCCAAAAGACCATTTATAAAGAGGGAAGAGATGTAATGTTTAAAATTTGTATTAAGAAGTTAAATATAAATTGAGCCTTAGTGTGTATGCAATTTTTTGATAGTTTTATTTTCTATTTTTTAAAATATTGCTGTTAAGCTGTTGTTAATGTGATATATCTGTTGTCTTGTAAATACTGTGTGTTATCTAAATGGAAATCAGTTTCTAAATATATTTTGCAATAGTTAAATGGACAATTCGAAACATGGAAGAGAATTGCCTTATTTCCATCAGCAAATGACTTTAATAATATTCCTTTACAATCATCATTTCTCTTAAAGGGCATTTTACTTTCTTATCATGTATCCTACCATACCACGATCAAATGAAACATGGATATTTTATATATCCACTTTGTTCTCTCAGTTGAAAGTTGGCCATAAATTTAACACATCCCTGATCTTTTGATAATAGATCTTTTGTATAGCATCATTTTATTGTTTTGATATTCTTTTTTTAAATTTTACATAATAAGTAATTGGCAGAGAAGAATAGCTATTTGCTATTGTTCTGTAACGTACATTTCAAGTTTCTAGTCAAATTCTGTGGTGAGATTCCTAAATCTGACTTTTTTCAATTTACCCTTAAACTATAGGCAAATCAATTTATAATTAAGAAACATTTGTGAATTTTTTGTTTTTAAAAATATTCAAAATGCAAGCTTTATCTTATTTTTTATAATCCACTTTTATTTGAATTGTTTTCTATCTATATATTTGAAAATGAAATGTGTTTTTCTCTTTCAGCTGGAAAGATCCAAACAATGAATTTCGTAAGGACCCAAGCTTCAAACTCACAAGTGTACCAACTCTCATGAAATGGAATACTGTTAGTAATACTTCTTCATTCATCCTATTTTTTATATTATTCAATCATTAAATCAAATTTATTTTTTTATATATATAATATTATATACTTAGCAATATTATATATTACCTATAGTGGAATAGATTTGTTATTTTATCTTATACATCATGTGACACAAAATTTTGTTTATGTATGTGTTATAATGCAATACAAGAATTTTCAAATTAATCCTTTTTCCCACTTGTTAAATATGAATATAAAAAACTTTTACTTCCAAGTTGTACAGGATTTTTTTTTTCCATTATTTATTGTTAACTAAGGAATAATTTATATCTGTGTCGTTTTCAAGTCTTGTAAAAACTAAATTAACAATAATGCAATTAATACAAAGGAAATGAATCAAGACAATTTTCTAGTACTATGATGTCATGGTCCTCATTTGGAAAGTTCGTGTATGGATTAAACACAGCATGCTAGTCAGTCAAAATGATATGGTTTAGATATCTGAAGGTTTGAAAAAAATCATATTTGTGAAATTATATGTAAATATTTTAACTGAGAGTAAATATGACCAATATCCTTAAGAACCAGCTAATCGTCAAAAGCAACTAGTTTATTCAGATTGTTGCTAAAATTGGAGCTACTCTTCAAAATTATTACTCTCCTCAGTATTCTTAGCTGCTCATTAATTACTTCCCTTTTCTCTCTCTCTCTCTCTCTCTCTCTTTATTAAGAAAATAAAAGTTAATTTTCTTTCCACTTATATACTGTCAAAATTATTAAAATAACTATATAATTTTGTGATACTACTTTCTTACAATTTTTGTTGTATTGCTCAAAAATTATATTTTACAATTATATATATAGACTTATTTTGTTAATTAATTTCGATTCATTTGTATTTTAGTTGTAGTTGCATTTGTGCTCCCTAAATAAAATTCATTTTTTTAAGTATTAAACTTGTTTGAATCCGAAATAATTTTTAATTTCGTTTTTGTTTCATTTACATAATTTTACTAATTACATTAATTTATTAATATATTAACTTTGTTTCATTAATAGGCTCTATTTCATTTAATTTTCATTTTTGTTAACTTTTTGCTTTTAATTTCAATTTCAACCTAATTAATTTCGTTTTAATTTTTTTTGACTCAGGAAATGGGTTTTAATTATTTTAATACTTTTATGGTTGTTATATATATACACACAATATTCTTCTGTTGACTTTTTTTAATGTATTATCTTCATTTCTTCCATTATTTTATAGCCTAGAAGACTTGATGATGAACAATGTAAAAGTGCTGCCTTAGTTACCATGTTATTTGAAGAGTGATGAAATACATGTGTGAAATGTTCGTCAGTTGGCGATGCGTCTTCCTCAAACTGTATACATGCTTTGAACTATTTTTATTTGTTTGCATGTATGATGCCAAAGCTCAAGAAATCAAATTTAGAATATCCATTTGATAAATATTATATTTGTATCAGTGATTCCTTTGTTTTTAGCCATGAATTATCTTTATGAATAAAATCATCTTGCATCCGAAAATAATTGCACTGTGCTTGTTATAAATTATGAAACTTGTTACTTTTGCTATCTGTATGCATATATATATTTATTATTATTATCATTTTATTTTGTAAATATTTTCTTACTATACAGTATACAATTCATATTGCTTCCAGTATTTAATAGAATTTGCAATTTTTTTCTTAAGTTATGCATTGATAAAGACTATCATATGCTTTACCTCCGTAAATAGGAGCCACCTCCCCCTATCATCAGACTACACAAAAACGGTTTGAAATATAAAATTCTTATTAAAAATTTATGATTGAATTCTTTAAAAAAAATTGGTATCTTAAATAATAAGGGAATTATGATGGTTAGCGTCTGAACCATCATTAATAAAACTTGTTGATTTTGGGAAGTCATTTATTAATGAACTAAATATATATAAATTTGTTTAAATATTGATCAAAATTTTATTAAATTTTTAAATATTTATTTCTATAACAACAACTTCCTCATTATTTATTAAAGAAAAATTGTTATATGCTTGTAATAAAGTAGATAGAGAACTTAAATCTTTGTTGACAAATCCCGTCTGTACTTGCTATACAACTAATAAATAATTTTTATCTTAAGCATCTAATCTATAGTGTTATATATTTCTAACATTTATGTAGAAAAGTTGTTTTTAAATAATTTAGCAAATCATTCAGAAATAATAACGTAAATATATAGTTCCCCTTTAAAATTATTAGCCATTTAACTGCTTAGTGTTTTTTTTATTATTATTATTATTATTATTACAAACCAGTGCTAATATATTCCTACAGATTTCAGTGTTTTCATAATCAAATTTTATCATCCTGGAGTTTATTTAATTTCTTAAGATTATTATTTCAAAGACTTTTGGTATAAATTTATTCATTTTATTGTTCAGATAATATATATTTATAATTGTCAACAATGTTGCTTTTCAGTGTTTGTGTTTGACACAGTTCATTATTTTATGAAACAGATATATTTTTGTTCCAAACTGATGTGATATCCTGTTAATTAATTAGGTTATTGAATCATAAATTCATTTTTATTCAAATGTGTGTATACACAATATTTAAGATATTTATGACTTTAACATAACTTTTATATTAAATTGCAATTACTGTAATGGATTTATATTTGTAATTTTCAAAATTATGATAATTAGGCTCTTGTATGATGTACGAGAAAATCAGCTAACAAAATTTTTAGTGGCAAAAGTAATCTGTATTGTTTATTTAATTTGTGATTTTTTATTTTTAATTTTCAATAGTGAAAATGTATTTTTTGATACTGCTGTTTGTTTTTAAAATGTTTCATTCCTTTTTATTTTTTAGGAAAGAAAAAAGGTATAAGCTGTTTTAAAAATAGTTTACATAGTTTTAATGCTGTGCAATTTTTGTAGATGATATTCTTTATTAAATGTGTAAAAAGGTGCTAAGTATTACTTTATTTGTATATAGTACTATAAATGAATTATTCTTTTTCTTGTTAGATATGGAAGATATGCTGTGTACTTAAGTTTTATGAAAATTATAAATTTTAGAGTAAACTCAGTCTTATTATCTATCTATAGCCTTTTTTTAGAAGTATCCTGATACTTTGTTTAAATAATTTTATAACTATTTTGTGAACTTTGTATCTAGAGCAATAGAAGTTTCTCTCAGTATTGATAATTAATTTTTTGCAATTTGTTTATATGTTACTGGGAAAATACTGTATTTATTCATTTTTTTAAATATTTCACAGAGTATGAGAATAAATAATTCATTGATGAAATGGCATGCAATTTCTTTTAATGTCAGTTACTTTCTCTTTATTTATTTCAAGAAAGTCATACGATACATTTGATATTGTTGTGATTCATACCATAAATGTATCCAATTAACTTAAAGAAGAGCATGATGAATTATAATGTGTCTTATAGTCAATGATGTTATGAAAAGCTAAAATATTGGATTTACATAAAACAATTTTGTTATGAAAGCTTTTTTTATATATTTTGATTGAATTTTAGTACCGCATGAAAGTCTATAAACTAATCTATTAAATTTTGAACATTCCTTTTGTACTTTTATATTCTATAATCAGTTTCTCTCATTCTACCAATAGAATCTAATTCTTTTCTCATAGAAAAGTGAAGATAAACACCATTTTGTAAAAGGGATTTGTGATAATTTCTGAAGGGAAAAGCGATTTTATTTCTTTAAAAGTAAGACATAGAATTGATTTATTTTTCCAGAATTGTAATGGAATGTGCTGAATGTATGAAATGGAATCCTCAACAAACATGCAAGAATCACGTATTATCTTTTGCAATTGGAAATAGTTTTGTTTTGGTTTCTGCCCAAGAGGTGAAATCAACAATGCTTTGCTTTATTGCGCTAATCTTTGAAAGCTATTTCATGCACTCAATCTGAAAGAAAAATACAATTTCTCATTCCTGGTATTTTGTTGCTTCACTAAAATTATATCTGTATAAAATTCACTAAAGACAGCACTATGTATTGTCAGTAATATATAGAAGTTGAATGGTCTTTATACTTTCCCCTGTACAAAGAGAAAGTATTGTAATCATTAAAAAAAATGAGTTTGAGATTTTTATAAATCTTTATGTTTCAGACCTCTCGAATTCTAAAAACACATTTTTTTTTAAATTATATCTGTATGAGAGTATAAATGCATTGAGTTACACAAAAATGCATTAAGTTAGATGGATGTAATGTGATTTTGCTACCAAATTTGTAGATTTGTATTAAATTTTGGATGAGCTCCTTTCAGAGAAAAATTATCTACTCTAAATCCAAGTTGGCATGATAATTTAGAAAGAGTTAAATAAAATTTAGTACACACCTGACTAGTAGAAAACTAGTGAATTGAAATTAACATTGGAATAAAATCAGTTCAGGGGTTGACAATTAGTCCGTCTGGACTTTGCACGTATGTAGAATGTATTAATCGAAAAATGTAACAATTTAGGTTAGAGATATTAGTTTCGTAGTTTTAGTGACCAAAATATAGATATATATCAAATTATGAACATTTGTCAAAGGATGACTGTCGGTATTTCCACATGCATATTATATAATAAATCAAAATTGCATTGGCTTAAGTAAATGAACTTTGGTATGATACTATAAATGTAGAAGTAAAATTTTGATGACAGGAGAAGGGATCGAAAATACGTATCCGATTTTCTGGCACTTGTGTATTAACCGCATGAGTGCGATTAATATCCGGGAGGAAGAAGTTTTCCCAAGTATAAAATATATCTTTGATGAACAGATTATATTCTGTTTTACTTTTTTCTCTCTACTTAGAATAAAGATTTTGTGTTGGTGAGTGTAAGCATGAGTGTGTTGATCCTGTCCAGGCAATTTGAAATGGAGCTAAAAAATTCTGGCTTATGTATGTATTAAAAGGTGAAAGTTGTACCTTGTTTTTTTAATTAGAATTTTAATTAGTTAAAAATTGGATTCAATTTTGACATTTGTCTTCAAAAATATTATGATCAAATTATTTTTATGTCATCTAGAAATTTTTAAAAAACAACCTTTCCAATGCCTATTCTTGTATTTTTACCTATTATTTTATCTCCATTAATGTTTTGTTTTCAATTGAAAAAACAGTTTTTAGCATAATTTCTGCGCTTTGGAGGGGGAGACATCTCTTAACTAGATTAGAAGCTTCCGATATGGTGATTAGCACTTGCCACCCTTGAAAGGATGGGGCTGGCTACCTCCCATCGGTGATGGGGTGTACTTCCTTAAGATGGGTTCAGACGAGGCTTATTATTATCCGCAATAGAAGATCATGCCTACTTCCGGAAAATCATGTGACCACAACGGGACAATGGCAAATAATTGTCCCGTCGAGACAACCGTTGTCTCAGGTGTTCACATGAGGACAATGCCGGGACAAATGCATAGAGGCGACGATTGCGGACAATAATAAGCCTCGTCTCAACCCACCTTTAGAGTGAGATTGTACCGTGATCGGGGGACTCAACGGCGGGAACTGTGGTTGAGTCCACTTTCCAAGTTTTTCTGTATGTGTCTTTCGAAGGAGTCAGTCTGATAAGCATAATTTCCAACGTGTTTCTCACGAAATAAAATTTAAGCTGCATGAACACGTCATGTCTGCATAAAAAGAATAATAAACTTTTATTGATGAATAAAAAGAATAAGAAAAATAAGCTTTTATTGAAGTTTTGCTCTTTTTTTTGGTGGGGGGGGGATAGTAGACCCTACAACAACTGCACAAAGGTTGTGTTTTTATATTTAATTTCATCGTCCAAGGTACCAATGTAGCTGTTGGCGATACCTACGCCCGAACTCGGGACCTTATGGTTCGTAGCCAGGTAACTTGACCACAAGACTAAAAGTGGTCCCTCAAACTTGATGTTATCCGGCTTATAAAGCTTTCACTGTACTATTTTCAATGATATTGTGGGAAAATGTTTCTGCAAAACTCATGGGAAAATAACGCCAAATATTATATGACTTTTTTTTCACATTAAATTTTTATATTTAAGTTCTAAGGTGTTTTGAATCATCTTTATAAATACGCATGTGCTAAAGATGTAGATGAGATAGATTCGTTCGAACATGCAGACACAAATACATGCTAGCACACTCACAAACATTCATAGTCTAAGATGAATTACTGATGGTATCGGATCATCTCAAAATCCTGAAGAATATAATGCTAAAGATTGATAGCGTCTTTCCAACTGTTTGTGCAGATGGGGAGAAAGACAGCTATTGACTACCCCGAAAGGAATGTTAGTTTGACTGATCAGTCCATGCAAGGTTGGACAATACTTATTCAGTAGTCGACCACAGTACATCCTGTCGATACTGCTACGATCAGTAGTGGGCTGTATACAACAAGAAGTCTAAGATGAAAAACAAATTTAGTAAAAAGATTCAATAAATATGCTATACAATTTTATATCATTTTTATTATTCATTTCAAATTTCCAGATGTCCATGTGTAAAAAAGTATAAAAACGAACAACACAAATACATGTACTGACAAAGTATATACATTATGTGCGTCTGAAGAGGCTGTGGGCATACTGAGGAAGCAGAAGCAAAGCAGCATCAATTAAGAATGCTCGGTCTTATCTTCTCCCTGACCCGCAGTAGGAACGCAAGGTGGAGAAGCTGCAAGGTCGGTGGCAACACTCGTCGGCGACACCCCTCTGCACCCTGAATTGTCTGTCCAGGACATATTCCTCTGGCCTGACGACTTTGTCATTGAATGTGAGTTCATCTGAAACAAAAGGTCATCATTCATGAATAATCAGAAACAACGCTGGTATCCATAAGGTACAACTAGCCGCCTCTGGCGACCAGTTCGTCCGCCCAGTTTATAGATTTATTTAGGTTGTTATATGGCTGAAAAACATAAATTCAATTGGTATATTGCAATTTAAAAATGGGATGTTTGGCCGCCATTGGCGATGCCTGCAGACGCGAGTGGTGAGTTTGCCACAGCTGTTGAGGGCTGTTTTTTTTTTTTTTTTTTTTTCTTATCTATATTAATAAAAATGAGTGTTTGTCTGTCTCTTATGCCTTCCTAAACCTTTCATCCGACTGCAATGAAATTTGATCAGATTAT
>JAPMOQ010023847.1:316383-397390 GCA_026543055.1 Argiope trifasciata | reverse complement strand
TTTTTTTCGTAGTTATTTACTGATATCCTAATTACAATTAATGCAGATACTAATAATCAAGTTTTTATTTTTATTCCGTCGGTTTTGAATTGTTCAGCTTCTGCTAAATAAGTGTTGATTCTTCTACAATTATACTTTTTTTTTATTAAATCTGTAAAATAGTAAAAGAAAAATCTTTGCTGAATTTTTTTTAGATCCAGAATTGTCATTTTCCCTTGCTGGATTTCTTTTTAAGACACAGATTTCTTATTCGAATCCTGTATAAATCAAATTTTTATTTTAATCTGGTTGGTTCGAATATCTGCTATAGTAGATTCGAAGAGAAAAAGCTATTTGAAATAATACGATAAATATGTTTTTATAGAACAGTAGTATGCTTTATATAAAATACAGACCTCTTTCATTCGAATTTATTCTGGAAATTTGAATTTTCGAATAGAAAATACATTTAGTATTTCAAATGAAATTTTCATAGATAAAACTAAAAATTTTGCGGGAAAAAAAATCGTTACTTTTCCATTATACCGGCGCTGGCAATAAAGTCGCCAATAATAATGCAGCCAACGTCAAACGGAATATCGTCGCTGGTAACCTTTTACCGCCACATATTTTAAGCAAGTCACTTCTATTTCGTCGCCCATGCCAAAATGGCGACTGTGTGCTGCCGCCAAAGTCTGCTTGGCGAGATTTGGGCTGGTATAATGGAAAAGTACTAAAAAATCTACAATTTCAAATTATCCTGTTAGAACATTATTATTTTTTAAAGTTATTATTTGTGTTAATTGATTTAAGTCATTAACCAGTTTAAATCGGTTTGAAAGAAACACCAGACTTCTCTTATGGTCTATATAGCTCAACCTATTTTAGCATTTTAAAAAAGTCTTTTTTTTTAGAATGGCTACGAAATAAAGACATTTGTATTAGAAACTCTTCGCTCCATTTCAAAATTGTTTAGAGTATTTACTTTGAAATGTTAAAAAGAAGAACCAATAGATTCACTTCACTTAGAAATAGGGGAGGGAGTGATGAAAAGGCTATACTTACTTTCACTTCTCTTCGTTTCACTGGGCTCATTATAATTTCCATGGCAAACGAAACTGAGAAGCTCAGATAATGAACGACCGCACGCCCTCACCGTCCCCTTGGTATCCCCCATGGCACACCCCACGCACAGCAACAGGACAACCAAGGCCGCGAACTGCAAATTAAAACCATTTTCATCATTAAAGAATTCGCTATATTGAACGAATGTTCAGCATTTTTATTGTAATCAATCGCGAATTGGAAATTAAAAACATTTTCATTATTGAAGAATTCGTTACATGGAACGAATTTTGAGCATTTTTATTTTCATCAATCTGAAATGGAATCGTAATTATTATGAATGCAAGAGGAAACAGAAAGTGTGTCTTTATCAATAAGACTTAAATAATTTATTAATAAAAAATTCTGCTGACACCCAACCCTTTCTTCTCTTAGTGAATTTAATTTTTCTGAAGTTCAGTTCAGTTTTTTTTCTGTGTGTGTATACCTAAGCAAAACAACATCAAGTTCTCAGAAAAAGGAATGCCACGTTTGGATGCTTGGTAACGAGCGCTTCCGTCTCAATGCGATCACCAAATGACAAGTTATTTACCAATAAATTCTTAACTATATCAATTTATATAGAATTTTTATGAAAACAAAATTTTTGTGAGTACAAACTTCCGTTTTCTAATTTCTGAGATCATAAAACAGTTTTATAATGGATAATTCTTAGAATAGGTTTTAAATCCTTCAATGAGTGAAGAATGGATGAAGTTATATTTCCCTACTGGAGGAAAGAGAAAATACTTTTATCAAAACTTTTATTAACGTGAGTGAAGTTTTATTGAAAGTATAACAAAAAATTAATTAAAAGCAGGTCAGCCTTTTAAATACGCATCGGCTTTCAAGGAATCATGCATAATAATAATGCAATACTGGTAAAAGTGATTAAAAAATATGTTTGATTAAGAGATGTTAATTAATATGGCCATTTATGCCTAGATGATTCATTGCCTAGATGATTTCGAGCTTCAGTTATTCGTTGCCTAGGCGATTTCGAGCTTCATTTACACAGCCTTCAATCACTCAAAAACCCCTAACCATAACAATATCATGCTGTCACAATATCTTCAGCTCATGTGTCGTACTCGTCATAAGACCACTGTTCAAAGTCATGAGGTCCGTCCAAAAATAGTCCTAGTGTTGCTTTACAACGGAACGTTAATGTAACCAAAATATGATAAAGCAATGATAGATGGGGATACAGTTTTCTACTTTGTGCTATGATGTGAATACTCTTATAATGAATGACTGAAGTGAAAAATTTTACTTCTAAATGTACAAAAGAAGATAGGGGAATTAAAAATAAACCTTCTTGCCGGAAAGTTGCTACGATATACCTTTATTCTAAAAACACGAAACGCCAAAAATCAAAGAGGAGAAACTGGTAGATAATTTTTTTTTAATCAAATAGATTGTTATTACTTTTAGTTGAAAAAAATATCCTTAGATTTTGATAGAAAAGTGGAGAGATCAAAGATAATTTGCAGCGATTTCTTTATGAAAGCTCATTTTCTTTGTGAATTTTAAGATTAATTATTAAAACGTATAGATATGTTAATTCAGGACACTCGTGCAAGAACATTGAGGGAAACTTAATTTACATTCATTTTTTAAAACATTCATCTGTTCAACGGTACATTCCGAGTGTCCAAAATTCACAGATTCACTGAAGAACCGCCATATAAATGTGCTTTGAACGTGGTCAAATGTCCTCTCATTTTCGAGACGAAGAACGTTGGATAAAGCGATGCTCTGCAGTCTCGATGGTCCTCGTCTTCTGTTCACAATGCGAAACAGCGAGATCTGCCACGAAGGAATACTAATTATATACTAATATTATAAATGTTAAAGTTTGGATATTTGTTACTCATTCACGCCAGAACGGCTGAACAGAATTGGATGAAATTTAGCGCAAAGATAGATTGTAGTCAGGAATAGAACATGGGCTACTTTTCATTCCGGATCATTGAGTGGTCCATTTTTTATTCATTGGAAACTAACTTTCGCGCCAAAAAGCTGAGGTCAAATCCCGCCAGATATGAGTAAAGGCCTTAACACACGGTGAAATTTTGCCAGCACTCTTCCGTTTCTACCCTCAAAAACCGGTCAAGCAAGTTTCATAATCGACAACTTTTTCTAACCAGTTCGAAAATGTCGTCGGAAATATTGTCCGCAAACGAAATTCAACCAATCATGTGAAACTTTGAAATGACGTCACTTTCGCTGTCGTTTGCTGATGGAAAGTGGCGAAGATATTTTGCCGTGTGATAAGGCCTTAAGGCTCCGGGTATTCTTTACTAACAGTAATCCGGTTAGGGTTAGAAGAATTTCGACAGATTCTTTCAAACGATTCTATTAATTTTCCTTCCTTGTGTTTGATGTATTTAAAATCAAATGTTCTTAATGAATCCATCTTTCGCATTCATTCTGAAGTACTTTTCAGTTAAAAGAAAGCAGAATAAAGGAAACAAAAAATGTCTATTCTACATTGCATTACTCCAACCGGCGTAGGAAAGTCAGACATGTGCGTTAAACCAACTGGCGTTGAAAGTTCGCGCGTAATTGTTGACAACTTGTTTTCATTTAAATTAAAAGCTTAAAAATTATGTGTATAATACTGTTATAGCTATCTCCATCTCGATCCATAAATAAAATGGATTCGACCGAAATTGATTTGATGTTTTGTTTCATTTTGGTTATAAAATTTAAATGAATTGTTTTTACGTGAGTTGTGTGTTTTTGTTATTAAATTGTATTTATTTTATATATTTTTTCGTATATGCTTATACTTTTAAATGCATCGTTTATAGATTAACTTTAAGTTTTTTAACTTAAGTTTTTTTATTTGTCATTATTTGATAGTTTTTCGTACATATACAATAAAATGTCTAAACAAACACAGTCGCGGGTAATAGCTAGTTATCATATAGTTTGAAAAATGGAATTGATCTAACAAATTTCTTGGTCATTAAAGACAGCAAAGTACGCATGATGCTGTCTTGAACAGTTTAAACATCGTTGTTGCTCTCTTCTCAAAAATAAATTGAAGGGCGAAATTTATTTATCTCGGTAGTTAGGTTCAGGTTTGGAAGCGTAATAAAAATAACGGTCCAAATATAAGCTATACGGTACCAAAACCGCATAAACTATATTTAGACACAGCGATACTGAATGGAGTGTATATATGCATGATTGCCGAGAGAGATATTTTAAAAACCCTCAACTGCTTGTGGTGGAGGATGTAATGCCACTTGGTCCTAACAAGCCCGAATGAGAGCTGCTCTTTCGAATGAAGGCAAAAGTGTGCGCCATTCGTTGTTAATGAACACCGTTCAGGTGAAAGGATGACTTTGCTCAAACATGCATGACACGACCCTTTTTAGGGACTGTCAAAATCATTCATCCGTCCGCAAGTCAGAATTGAGATCCCAATCAGAGACCGACTCATCCCTGATTCAGTGCCCTCAGAGGTTATGGGAACTTGGAGGACTTTGCAGTGACTGCCATGAGCCAACACGGTGGTCTTTGGCCAAGACGAGGACAGAACTCGCCACCTTTCACTTACGAGACGGACGCTCTACCAACCAGGTTACTGCGGCCTCAACTGCTTGTATTAAATTTCATTACTTTGACTGAAAAACTATTGAAGAGCACTATTTCTAAAATTTTGCTCATGATGGCTCTAAGTCAAATCAAATCAAAAACTCTAAGTCAAATTCTAATTTTTTGATAAATAAACTGATTTTCAAAATAAAACGTGATTTAGATTAATGATTTTTGGATTAAACCGAAGCACTCTGCAAATTGTAGAAATTGATTCCATTGGATTTACTTGGATCGTTTGCATGAATTTATAAATAATTTATAACATAAACAAATTCTACACCACTTGCCCTTATTATTATTTAAGGTGTCCGACTACGTTCAAAGGAAATTTTTTGAAAAATTGGGTTTTTCAAAAACTATTTGCAAATGGTTTTTAGATGTATTCTCAACTATAATCCAAAATACTATTAATAAAAAATATTATTTGGCAATATAATATATTTTGAGAGATTGGAAAATGAGTAACAAATTTTAATGAAATTTGACCAAAACAGTTAACACTGTACACAAAATTGTACTGCAGCAATCCCATTCTTCTTTGTACGCAAGTTATAGAATATAATAATGAATGAAATGAACCAAAATCTAAGAAACATTTTGAGATGTAAAGAAGTTATGGGGAAAATATATATATATATATACATGCATTTTTTCTCTAAATTCTTAATTTTACTAACAGCTCTATAAATGAAAAAAGTATTTGACCAACAACAAAACTTTAGACTCATTTCATCATCCATATTATTGGGTCGTTCGGAAAGTCATTTCGTATTTTTTTGTCAAAATGAAAAGAAATTTTCGTTTAATGAATAAATTATTTATTAAATTATAAAATTGCCATTCTGGTCTAATACCTTTTGCCATATTTTTGGTAGTAACATGATTACACGCTCATAAAAGTTTTGGTCTTTGCTGTAAAAAAAAACTGATCGAGGTGGTTTTTGGCCTCCTCATTTGAAGGAAACATTTTGCAAATCAGTTCTGGTACTGACGTACTGTTAACACATCTTCTCCACACATATTGGCTAACTTATTTCTGGCTTGAACAGCATTTTTACCTTTTATAGCAAAAAAGAAAAAAATGACGAAAATGCTGTTTATTGCTCTCCCTATTTAAAAGGGCACCCTCCAAAAACTACTGCGAAGAATCAGCTGCACTTTTTCACACTCAAGCCTTGCTATATCAGCTCTTAAAACATAAAATGATTTTGCGGTTTAAGTATGAAATTGGGTGCGAAAAATGCAATTAAATCCTTTGTCAGGAAAAAAACGAAATTACTTTCCGAACAACCTAATATTTAAAACATGTGCTGGCACTTTTTTGTAAATACCTCTATTAGTTTTTCAGATATGGTTATCGGCGGAGAGTTTTTATGAAAATGAAAGTTTTGAGAAAGTTGAAGTGAAAGACAAATTTTAGCTGAATGAAAATATGCGTCCCTAGACGATAGGTCAGGTCTTCCTTCTCCTGGAAAAGATGAACCGTTTTGAAAAGAGGAAAGTCCAAAGTACCAGAAATAGCAATAAAAAAAATTCGCCAATGTGATCCATAGCCAGTGTTTTTAACCGTGTAAACGATAACAGTGTTAGTCGGATACCTTAATCGCTTACACACTAATTGTCCCAAATATTGATAGTATTAAGTAGAAATGGGCCAATAGCAATCTCCAGCGAAATAATCTTTTTCACATAACCAGCGGGGGACCGAGCTCCGCTCGGAGAAAACAGGTATCGAAGCTAACTAGAAGATTTAAATTTTCAATTGTGATTTATCAAAACAATACATGCCATAAGAAAATTTGTGAAAACCATTGGTGAAAAGATAACCGGTTAAAGTGCACCATTGTAAACTATTCTAAACAAAGTTTGAGTTTGGAAAGGGAACTATTCTATACAAAGGTAAAGTAAAGGTAAAGATTGAAGTGTGTTGAAGCTCAATATTTTTGACAAATTTATTTAGAAAAACCAAACATATATACATACATAAGAAACATATTATAAACCTATAACAGCATAAACATAAAACTTTATTAGTTCGCCATATTGGCTATAGATGGCAGCACGTTACCGCTTGAAAATTTAAGTAGCCATTATGGCGAACTAATAAAGTTTGAAAATATCCTATCTGTAACTCCGAACTGCTGAACCGTAGCGCTTCAAAACCGGCGCCAATCGATTCCTCGTGGCCAAAAACCCCAGACCCCCAAGTTTACCTGAGTTTATTAATTCTGGAGCGATTTTCGACTTGACAACCATTCCTCGTATTATAGTATTAGATATAATAATTAATTTTGAGAAAATAAAGAATTTAAATTTTTTCTTTAATATCTGGTGAAAAACATTTAATCTCACAATGAATAAAGTAGAGTTTGTTCCTTATCGCATAACTATGTTAAGGTATCCGACTACGTTAAAAACATCGGTCATCGACCACATTGGCGATTTTTTAAAGTTGTCATTCCTTGCAGTTCGGACTTTCCTCTATCCAATACCGTTTATCTTTTCTAATAAAAGGAAGGCCTCACCTATCATCCAGGGGAGTTTTAAACAAATCATACTTTTCAGCTAAAATTTGTCTTTAATTTCAATGTTCTCAAAACTTTAATTTTCATAGTAATTCTCCACCTTTAACGTAATATTGCAGAAACTAATTGATTTATTTGCAAAAAAACTTTCTGGGTGTGTTTTAAATAACATGGGCAATGAAATAAACCAAAAGTTTTACTGTTGGTGAAATACTCTTTCATTTAGAGGTGTTTTTAGAAAAATTAAGCTGTAAATTTATGGAAAAATGCATTTATACGTATACTTTTTTTATCTATAACTAATTTGCATCTCAAACTTTTTATTGGATTATGATTCATTTCATTCATTATAATATTCTGTAACTTGTATACAAAGAAAATAAGGATTGCTGCATTACCATTTTGTTTAGAGTATTAACAGTTTTAGTTAAATTTTATCAAAAATTACTACAAATGTTCCTATTTCTCAAAATATATTAAATTAAAAAAAATTGTTGTACTTGTAGAATTTTGTATTATAATTGACAATACACCTCAAAACCATCGTTTTAAATAATTTTTAATAAGTCTAATTTTTCGAAAATTTTCCTTCGAACATAGACGGATACCTTAAGTCAAAAACTATACTACAAACTACAAATTTTGTGAGTTTTTATCTCCTATGCACTTTCAAATTAATATCTTTAAAAATTATTTTCCTCCATAATAAATGTAAAGAAAGAGATAACTGGAACGAAGATTTTTAGAAAATTTAAAATTTACTACACATTTTCCTATTTCTCAAAATCTATTATATTTTCAAATAATTTTGTTGTATTGATATTTTTTACAATTGGCAATGTATCTAGAAAACAAAAATAGTGTTTAAGGAATCCAATTTTTCAAAAATTTTCCTTCGAACGAACCTTAAGAAACAATTCAAGGAAGTTCAATTGAAATGGTACTTACTTTCATTATCGTGAGGAGTGGCAAGAGATTCAGATGGAATCGAGAGATGACTTTTGAGATATGAGATCTAGTGGCTTTTATAGAGAGCGGGCCCTGCAAACTTCCAATGTTTGGTCGAGGGCTGATGAACTTTTAAGTTTCACCATCTGACACTTTCGGGATTTAAAAGACTCCCCTCCTCTCAGACGAGATTAAAACAACTTTCCATCCCGGGAATTAAAGAGTGGACTTAATCTCTTTTTAAGAGTTGCGAGATCCCCGCGCCTTCTGTGGATGAAAGTTCTTGTAGCAGATTTGACCAGCACTGACGTAAACGGCAGAGATTCCTCTTGGACAGATGGTCTTGACATCAGATGATAGATTTTTTGCTGTCGCTCTGATCGGATGTCGGAGAAACAAATTTAAAAAAAGAAGAAAAAAAAAATCTTATTTTGATGTCAATGTTCGGCCTCAATCCCAAGCCAATGCAGGGGAAATTAAATGCAATATTAAATTAAATCCCTCTCTTTTCTAAATTTAAAAAAAAATTAATTTCAAATTAATAGATATCAGCACCTAACTTGAATTTTAATTGTAATGAAAAAAATCCGTAATTTATTTTCATGAAGTGCAAAAGATAGCATTTTTTTTCTATTAAAAATGGTATTGTTTGCATATCATAAAAATAAAATTTCGGATTTTTTAATTACAATATTAAATTAAATCACTTTCTTTTCTAAATTTTAAAAAAATAATTTCAAATTAATAGATATCAGCGCCTAACATAAATTTTAATTGCAATTAAATAGTCCGCAATTTTATTTTTATGAAGTAAAAAAGATACCATTTTAATAGAAAAAATGTTATCGTTTGCACTTCATAAAAATAAAATTACGGCGTTTTTAATTGCAATATTAAATTAAATCACTTTCTTTTCTAAATTAAAAAAAATAATTTCAAACTAATAGATATAACAGGAATTTTAATTGCAATTAAAAAATCCGTATTATTTTATATTTATAAAATGCAAAAAAATACCATTTTTTTTCTATTAAAAATGATTTTAGATTAATAGATGCATTACAAATTTGCTTCATATCTAATTTAATATTTAGCCTGATTTGCAATTGCAATTAAAAGTAACATTAATTTTCGAAGTAATTGTAATAAAAAAATTACATTAATTTTAGAAGAAATTGCAATTAAAAGTAACATTAATTTTAGAAGAAATTGCAATTAAAAGTAACATTAATTTAGAAGAAATTGTAATTAAAAGTAACATTAATTTTAGAAGTAATTGCAGTTAAAAGTAACATTAATTTTAGAATAAATTGCAATTAATTAACAATTGCATTAATTTAAAAAGTATTGCAAGTGTCGTCCATGGCGAAAACTGATTAAAATGTCTCATTTTAAGCCTGGGAGGTCTTGGGGGGGGGAATATCTTGCCTCTTAAAGCAAATGATTGCAATTCTCTAATTAAACGTCCTTCTTTTTAAATAAACGGTTCATATTACCGATTGGATGGTATATTAATAATTTATTCCATTTTAAACTAGTAATAAGTTAAATTTCCAAGAGCATTAAAGGGAAAATAAACTTCAAAATATTATTTTTTTATTAATTTTCATGATTTTATATCTAGAATTAACAATTGAGATAATTAAATCAAAAGCAATTGAACATTGAATTTAAATAAATACGAAATTATTAGGAAAGGCTCATGATAAGTGAACACTATATCAAATTTTTTAAACTGCAAATACATAAAAATTATAGAGAATGTGTAGAACTCGTATCAGAATTACAATTGCACTCATTTTGGAATTTTGAAATTGCAAAGGAATTTCGTTTTCTCTCCTCTTAATTATGCTTTGAAATGTAAAAGAATAAATAACTGACATCTATAAAAGGTATTTTTTATAAATCTTATGCTTTATGAGTATAATTTATAGAAATTCCATCAATTAGTTTCTCATTATCTTAAATCGTTATTAGCCCATTTTGCGGAAGGCATATCGTCAACCACGGAATCACAGTGCTAACAAAAATTCGTTCAGACAGATGCGTGTGTGTGAATTTTCTAATAAAGATAGCAATTCATTTAAATTTTAATTTATTACATTGACTTTCACAATGACTGTTTCAAGGTCTTGTTTATCTTAGCAATATAAAGAAATACTAATAAGTTAACAGAGCCAAGATGGTCTGGTGGCAAGGTCTGGGGTTCGGAACTGGAGGGTTTTGGGTTCGAGACTCGATTCCACTGAAGAATTGGTCTCTTGCACGTTAAATCTGTCAGGCCAAACGTTCTCCCGCTGGTGTGCTGTGGAGAGGAGGGTACCAGTTCTGGTGTCGATCTCGTCATCTGACCGTGGCTCAAAATCATGAGGTCCGACCCAAAATAGCCCTAGTGTTGCTTTACGACGGAATGTTAATACAACTAAACTAAACTAATAAGTGAATATCGACTAAACTGAATTTTTTTATAAACAACAATTTCCAATGTACGTAGCAAATGCAGGAATTTTTTTTTCAGGAGGCCTCCCAAAATATGCAGAATTTGTGTAATTTTGTTGCTCTTATTAATTTTAGATTCTCAAAAACAGTATACATAATTAATTTCTAAAATGAACAAATACCTTCCAAGTGCTTTAATTTTTCATTTACATCATGAGCACAATTCAGTTTTTCCCTGCCTAAAACAAAACTTATTTGAATAAAAAATTATTAATATATGTATACGCGCTCACCTTTTAAATTCTAATATAATTGAGTTATCTGTCAGACAAATATTGAATCATGTGTTTGTTAGATGAAGAAGTTTTTTAACAATCATTTATGCGCTTTCTTTAATTGAATAAAGCAAAGAGAAAGCATTAGCGCAAAATTCAAAACAATTGTAAGTTAATTTTTTTTCAGTAGAGAAAAAAAAAAACTTTTAAATTAGAAATGGGAAATATTCAAATGCTTGAAGCGAACCTTCACTGACAAATATGCATAAACAAGTGGTTATTCTGTCTGTTCTGTAGATAGTCATATTACTGACCTCCGACCCGCCACTAAGGTTCACGGATTAACCTCGCAAGACTGAATGACAGACCACCGTTATAGCAACAATAGCGGGAACTATGGTTGAGTTCTAAGGGCCATCAGCGGACACGGTGCAACTCCCCCCCCTTAAGGACTACGTCCCGTCATCGATGGGAGAGTCAGTGCCCCCACCTATTGTGCTCACCGGGTTGGCGAGATCCAACCACCAGACCGAAAGCATCTCATCCTCATTTAGAGGTGACTCCCAGGGGGCACTGTTCTGGGATTATTCTGTCTGAAGGATAATACACAAGGTGTTGCCGAATTCGACCGAAAAATTCAAAGCAGGCATCAGGAGGATAAAAAAATCACCATACAACATGGGGTCAAACGACGTATAGCGATTGAAAATCGGAAAAATATGGAGAGTCGGACCACTTTTGAAAACTTTAAAAAACTAGTTAAAAAATAACTAATGGTATTTCAACTATGAATTTTTTTTAAGTGAAAGTACATTCTTGGAAGTTTTTTCTTTCATGCTGGAAAGTTTTTTCCCCTTTACCCTATATATTTATATTGGGCAAAAGGGAAAAAAATAATGGAAGAAATTAAAAATTAAGTCAACAGGAATATTTAAAAAATACTAAAAATTAGATTTAATTTCTTTAAAAAATATTATGTTTTTAAAAGCTTTTTTTTAAAGAAATTTGTCGTATTTTTATTTTAATATATATGCATGAAAAAATCCATAACCCTTAGTAAATAATTCAAAAAAGTCCTAAGAGAGTCTACTGTCCGCTTAAAAACGAATAAGGCACAATATATTTCTGGAATAACTACAAAATCCAAGTATTAAAATATGATGAATTTAAACAATATAAGCATTCCTAAATACGTACACCAGAATTTTAGGTCAGGTATGATTAGAAAGTTGAAATCGTAATGCAATTTTTCATACTTCTTGCAGTAAAACACCTTGCAAGTTTTTAAAAATTCAGATAAAAAAATGACGTTATATATATAGGGAGTTGCCAAATTCGACCTACAAATTCAGTGGATATAGTAGGCATCAGGAAGATAAAGATTCTCCATATTGGCGTCTCAAAGGGTTTTAGACGTTGAAAATCGCAAAAATATAGAAAGTCGGGCGACTTTTGAAAACAGTAAAATATTTATAAAAAAAATAACAAAGAGTATTTCAACAACGAATTTATTTTGAGTGAAAGTACATTCTTAAAAGTTTTCTTTCATGCCGGTAACATGTGAATTTTATTATTTACTGGGTCGTAAATTATTGAAAACGAAAAAGTAATTTAGAACCCATATTTGCACAAGTATTAAAACTAGACGAAAAATAAAAGCTTGAAAATGTAAGAAATTGTGAAATCTATAATTTGATGTAAGTGGTTAATGTGAGAACTGGTGAGTTTTATAGATATTCAAGAAAAACGAAAATGGGAACCAGAAAATATAGCTGCAACATCGGTACCGATGTTCGGAGAGAGCGTTGTTAAGTCGAAATATAAAAATCAGAGCAAGCATAGGAGGCATTATGTAGATGAAAAATTACCTGAAAACATAGGGTCGCAGGTAATAGTTTTCAATAAAAACCGCAATAAATAAATAAATAATAATAATGAGTTTGACGAAGAGAATTGCCCCATAAATGTGAGGATTAGGAGCAAAATAATCAAAAAATAGCCTTCTCGTATGTAAATTTTCCCTGTTTTCTAGAAAAATAAAAGCAGCCAGCAAATATTCACTAAGGTGCATTGCAGAATTACAATCATTGGCAAACAACAAGTCAAATTTCATGAATGTAACTAAAATGTGTTGGTGCACCATTAGGCATTAATCAAATTGTTGGTGTTCCCCGCAGTAAATCCGGAAGAGATGCTGAAGAAAATGCTAAATGTTGAAACAAAAAAAGGTGCTTTTTTGCCGCTAAGTTCGGGCAGGATACGGTCCAAACTGATGACTCTGTCCAGATGTTAGTATCAAATTCGGGTTCACGTTCGGAAAGTGATGCGGGGAGTTTCGAATGATAAAATATTCTGACTGTGAGTGTCGAAGACACCTTATCTCTTAAGCAGGCTTCATCTGAGGATAAAACTCTTGCAGAAAAGTCTGCAACTTCCTGCTTGGCATCCAGCATCCAAGGTGCAAACTTCACCCGTTTAGTGATTTTCATTGAAAAATGTTACTTGCGACCCTAGGATTTCTGGTAATTTTTCATCTACTTAATGCCTACTATACTTGTTCTGATTTTAGCATTTCGATTTTGTCAGCACTCTCTGCGAACATCGGTACTGATGTTGCAGTGACGTTTTCTGGTTCCCATTTTCGTTTTTCTTGAATATCTATAAAACTCCCCAGTTCTCACATTAAGCACTTACATCAAATTATAGACTTTACAATTCCTCCTTTCAAACTTTTATTTTTCGTCTAGTTTTAATACTTGTGCAAATATGGGTTCTAAATTACTTTTTCGTTTTCAGTAATTTACGACCAGTAAATATAAAATTCACATGTTACCGGCATGAAAGAAAACTTTTAAGAATGTACTTTCACTCAAAATAAATTCGTTGTTGAAATTCTATATTGTTATTTTTTTTTTAATATTTTACTGTTTTCAAAAGTTGTTCCAACTCTATATTTTTGCGATTTCCACCCCCTAAACGTCATTTGAGACCCCAATATTTTGATTCTTTATCCTCCTGATGCCTGCGATCACCCTTCAGAATCAGTCTACCGGATTTTATAACACCCTGTATATATAACGACATTTTTTTATCTGAATTTTTTAAAACTTGCAAGGTATTTTACTGCAAGAAGTATGAAAAACTGCATTACGATTTCCACGTTCTAATCATAATGGCTCTGTTGAATCATACCTGTCCTAAAATTCTGGTGTACGTATTTGGAAATTTTAAATTGTTTAAATTTCTCACATTTTAATGCTTGGATTTTGTAGTCAGTCCAGAAGTATATCGTGTGTTATTCGTTTTTAAGCAGACAGTAGACTCTAGTAGGAGTTTTTCGAATTATTCAATAAGGGTTTTGATCTTTTTCATGCATACATAATAAAATAAAAATACATCTAATTTCTTTAAAAAAAGCTTTTAAAAATGTAATCTATATTTTTTAATTAAATCTAATTTTTAGTAATTTTAAAAGATTCCAGTTGACTTGATTTTTAATTTCTTCTATTATTTTTTCCGTTTTACCCAATATAAATATATTTAGAATAAAACTGTGCATCATTTTGTAATTCTAATTAAAGGCTAATTATTTTAAGAAATAATTTTATGCACACTTACTGAATTTTCCCAAGAATGTTATTCTTTTCTGAACTAAAATTAACTTTTAACTATTTAAAATAACTCGAAATATAAAATCCTATAAATGTATAATATAAAATCCTACACATCCTATTTTCTTTTAATGCTTAAACGAAATATTTCTTAAAAATTCGGTTTAATTTCTTCAAAAATTAAGGCACCTGGAACATTTCAAAGATATTTAATTCTAATTAAAATATTTTAAGAAAAAGTCATTAAGATTTTTTTTTCTTCCATCCCTTCAAATACTTATTTATAAGCTTATTTTAGTTGAGTAAATGCATACATTTAAGAAATGAAACGATAAAAATAAGTTATTTATTTATTTATTTTTGAGTTCGTGTTAATCTCAGAGTCCACTGACTCCTTAATGACGATTCTGGTATCTTCTGGAACTCAGAAACTGCAGGAATTATTATCACAGCATTTTTATTTCTTTTCTCTAAATGTCGTGAGGTGATTTCTCTGTATTTTTAATATTTTTGATGTTGCGAGGCCACTTTTTTTCATATGTTTAGTTTAGTTTAGTTTAGTTATATTAACGTCCCGTTTAAAGCAACACGAGGGCTATTTTGGGACAGACCTCATAATTTTGAACCACGGTCAGATGACGAGGACGACACCTGAACTGGCACCCCCCTCTCCACACCACGTCACACCAGCGGGAGGACATTTGGCCTGACAGATTTAACGTGCAGCAGACCCCCTCACACGGCGGTTCTTCGGTGGAATCGAGTCTCGAACCTGAAGCCCTCCGGTTCCGAAGCCGAGACTTTACCACCAGGCCACCGCGGCCCTTTTTTTCATATGACTTAAGAACAGAGGGTACTTTTCCATTAAATTGGCTCAAATGAAAAGTCACCAATAATGATACAACCAACGCCAAACGAATATCGCCGCTGGTAACTTTTTGCCGTCACATTTTTTAAAGCAAGCAGCAGAAATTGTTTTTCCCTGCTCCAAAATGGCGACTGAGTGCTGCTGCCAATAAGTCAGCTTGGAGAGATTTGGGCCCTATAATGGAAAAGTACCTAACAGAGTATATTCCTAAAATCACTCTCACCTTCCCTCTAGAAAAAAAAATACCTCATTTTATTCCCATCAGATATATGCCTCTGCTTTCTCATAGGTGAATTTGAGCTCTGTGGCGAAGGTGTTAGCGGAATTGTGCCAATTCCGCCAAGGATAGAACCTACGATGTTTTAGGTTTGAAGTACAGTAACATCCATTCAACAAAAGTGTCTAGTGGCTGTTATTTGCTTATTAAGATACTACTACAATACTCCCCTACCAGTGAGTGCACAGAGACGGACAATTTTTAAAGCACCAAGCGTTATGACGAGCCACGAGAATGCTTCGATACCGCCAAGGGTTATGTCGAGCGAAGAGAGTTGCTGTTGTGTCAAGTGAGTCTGACAACTTCGCTTTGGTAGCGTTTTGCTGCGGGTAGATGGCGCCACGACAGTTGTTTGAACGTTCATAGTTCGAGGTCACCAAAGTGGCGCAGGTGTTGGCTGAATTGTGCCAATGTGTGGGTTGAATTCTGCCAAGGATAGCACCTGCGCTGTTTGGATTTGAAGTCCCGTAACTTATCCATTCGACAAAAGCGATCGCTCATGCCAAATGGCTGTTTCTGGCTTGTTAAGATGTCATCTCAGTTCCTTATCACCCAATAGTTGCTCATTAGCAATGCATTCTCAGTGGTAGAGTTACTTTCCAATTTCAAAATAGTATCATGATTTCAAAATTTTCACAATGTAAAAAAAAAAAAAAAAAAGAGGAAAAACTTTAAAAAAAAAGAAATTCTTGTTACAATGTTTAGGCAGTAAAAAAATGGAAAAAAAAATATAAATTATTTTATTCGGACCCTTTATTGTTTGAGCTTCAAGTATCATAGATCGATGATAATCCAAAATCTTTCTGCAATTGTAGAGACCCTCCAAAAGAGAGGAAAAAAAACACACAATGAGAATGTATTTGCAGTTTCTTTTTATGGATATATTATATAATTATACTTTGTTTACCTATTATTCAGAAACTAATGCTATTTTATTACCATTTTTTGTAGATATTTTATTTATATGATTTAATATTTACACGATTTGTTATATACGCTTATTTAAATATCTTATTCATTTACCTTGTAATGAATGATAATCAATACTATTCTTACTGAAAAATTAATATTGTTTTTATCCAAAAAAATATAAAAATTAAATTCATTTAAAAGAAAGTAAGCAATGAGGAAATAAAAAAATTATTATAATTTTTTTTTTTAAAAAATCTGAAAAAGGCAGGAATTTTGACTTAAGACATTTTTTAAAAAAATTACTATACACCTTAAGCTTAATTCCATACTAAGTTTTAAAAAATATATATATATGAACATTCCTAAAAAAATTCACACCTTTACCTGCTTTTATAAAAAAGCTTTATTCTTTTGAAATGTAGTACATAAGCGAAAAACAAACATGGAGATAAATGCATTTAAAGTTTTTATTCATCTAAATCTAATACGAGGAATGGTTGCCAAGTCGAAAATCGTCCCAGAATTAATAAACTCCGGTAAACTTGGGGGTCTGATGTTTTTGGCCACGAAGAATCGATTGGCGCCTGTTTTGAAGCGCTACGGTCGAGCAGTTCGGAGTTACAGATAGGATATTTTCAAACTTTATTAGTTCGCCATTCACTTAAATTTTCAAGCGGTAACGTGCTGTCATCTATAGCCAATATGGCGAACTAATAAAGTTTTATGTTTATGCTGTTATAGGTTTATAATATGTTTCTTATGTATGTATATATGTTTGGTTTTTCTAAATAAATTTGTCAAAAATATTGAACTTCAACACACTTCCATCTTTACCTTTGTATAGAATAGTTCCCTTTCCAAACTCTAACTTTGTTTAGAATAGTTTACAATGGTGCACTTTAACCGGTTATCTTTTCACCAATGGTTTCACAAATTTTCTTATGGCATGTATTGTTTTGATAAATCACAATTGGAAATTTAAATCTTCGAGTTAGCTTCGATACCTGTTTTCTCCGAGCGGAGCTCGGTCACCCGCTGGTCATAATATAAATTTGCCTATAACTTTTGCAAGATGTGATTCAAGTTATTCTAAATTGTTTAAAGTAAAAAAAAATGAAAAGACTTGTGGAAACAAAATATTATATTTTATTATATTTGTATATTGAAGATATATACAGAGAAACCAAAAAAATATATAAATTTCACAAATCTTATCAAAATATCTTTAAAAAATTTAATACTTAAATCAATATTATTTAATTGATTATCAGTATTATTAACTTTTTTAGTTGAGTGGAGCTCAAAGATTTTTATTTCAAATTTTGGTTGTCTCAAGTTTTATTTATTTATTTATTTTGAAAATATGATTCAAAGGATAGAGGACTTATGTAAACATTTAAAATTCGTAGTTCGATCGTGCATTTTTTGACTCAAGTTAGATAAAATATAATTATTTAGTTCATTTAGGTCATTTTGTTAACAGATGTATGACCAAAAGTATCTAATGGGTGCTAATTTGAGGATAATCCTATCTATCTATATATAAATAAAAAAGAATGTTTGTCTTATGTCTCTTGTGCCTTCCTAAATCGTTCATCCGATTGCGATGAAATTTGGTCCGCTTATTGCTTTCATCTACGGCAGTGATGGGGAAACTACGGCCCGTGGGCCAAGTCCGGCCCTCGGAAAGGTTTAATCCGGCCCGTTTAAGAGTGCCGTCGTGAGAATGTTTGAACTCATTCTTACTTCATAATGTGACTTACCTTTTGCTTTTTTTCTATTAAAATAATAAGTGTATGTAATGTTGTTGTTGTTGTGTCCGTGTTTTTCACGGAAAGGGGGTGCAGTAGCTTCTGAGGGTAAAGACCCCTGATCACCCAGAGGGCAGAAGTCTGACTTCTAGCTTACAGACACGACACAACCCTTTTTAGGGGGTGGTCGAATTCATTCATACACTCATTCATCCATCAGCAAGTCGGAATTTAGATCCAAATCAGAGACCGACTCATCCCTGATTCAGTACCCCCCAAAGGTATCGTTTTGTTATGGGAACTTGGAGGACTTTGCAGTCTCGACATATTTAACGTGCTCCAACTGTCATTAGCCAACACGGCGGTCTTTGGCCAAGACGAGGACAGAACCCGTGACCTTTCGGTTACGAGACTGACGCTCTACCAACCAGGCTACCACGGCCTAAATGTATGTAATAATATATGTATATGTTTATAGAACACATAATTTTTTTAACGATTAAGCATTATTCTTTGGCCCGCTACGATCGTCTAGTTATTACAAATGGCCCGTCTTAAAAAAAGTTTCCCCACCACTTATCTACGAGATGGTTATAAGCATGGTACAATTATCTAAAATAAAAATAAAAAATTCGAATATCAACCGCATCTATTTACCAACCTCCAAACAAATCGCCGTGAACACACTATATTCTGTCTCAACCTTTATTTACGAAGGATAAATCTCCAAATAGCTCGTCAAGGAGACAAAATAGCTTCAGTAGAATGTTAAATCCAAGGTTAATATTGTATAGCTATTGAACATAAATACCATGAAAGTCATTCTCAGTGGTAACCACTTTATGACAGATTATGCGATAAAATTTTGGGCAAACCAATCCTGAGGGTTTTAAATTTTAATTAAATGTTAACATTTTCCATTGTAACTTCAAAAAATATTATAGTACAAAAAATTTTCCTCCATCTTAATTTTCAAAAAATTATCTTTTCAACTATATTAACTATTTTAGGGTATAAATATTTTTTCTCTGTTTAATGAATTTTTAAAGAAAATATTTTAATCACATTTTTTAACATTAAACGAGAATTTAACGAATCACGCGATACAATATAGTTTCTTTTATCATCATTCTGAAAGAATACCAACTTATACAATTCTGAAAGAATACACAAATCTAATAAATAAAAAGGACTATTTGTTTGTTCGTATTTTATATACTGTCGTACCGTTCATCCTATTTCTATAAAATATTGCCAAATTATTCAATGATTGCACTTAATATTATTTTTTCGGCGGCAGCAACGATTATATTGCATTATCATAAACTTTTAAAAGAGCGATGTTCCCCCCCCCCTTTTCGTCTCACACTCGTTCAAACACTGAAACTAATTTTGCCAATTAGAAAAATACTCCATTTTATCCATCACATTAATAGAAGTTTCAATGAAAAAGACAATCAACTATTATTGCAGATTAAATATATAAAAGTGTCATGTTCAGCTTGGGTCGGTATGAAGAGAAAAGTATTTGAAAGATAATATTTTCTAAAAAAGTAATGGAGGAACAATTTTCTATGTTCGTTTGCAATATCTATATTATTAATTCAATGAAACCGTTTAATTTAAGGGAAACATGGCTTTATATATATATATATATATATATATATATATATAAAGATGATTAAACTGCAATTAATATAAAAATATTTTCTACTAAAAATATTTATCTTTTTTAATGTCAATATTGAAAACATCCATCAACATTTGTGTCTTATATGTACTACAGAGTAATTTTCATAATTTATATAATATCTCTAGAATTATACAACAAAAATTTCTCAGATTCCCTTCTTTTATTACACGGTGATATTCAAATATTTATAAATCAGTCCATTTTTGAAACTGGCTTAGTTGATTGAAGTTCGTTTCTTTTTTATTTAAAATATTAGTGTCTGAAAAATTTGTTAAATATGATTCACGGAGCAAAGGATCTAGATAAAAGCTAAGCTGTCTTCAATATATTCAATTTATTTACTTCATTTAGATCCTCTTTATAGATGTATTTCTATTGTTAAAGATTTACAAATTAGTCTTTGGGTCTTGAATTGAAAAGATAGATATTAAACTGCATTTGTCTTAAATAAGACTATTCAATTAATAATACTGAAAAAATCATGAAAACTTTCTTTAAAAATCATGAAAACTTTTCTTTTAACTCCAAGGCTGATTATAAAATGAATATGTTTACGTATATGAATGAACGAATGTGTGTGTGTACGTGTTAGGGCATTACATACCAAATCATATGACCTAGAGCTACCACACTTAGTACGTACATATTTACTTTGGAGGATAAAAAAGTATAAGTAGACAGATTTTTTTAAAACTTTAATTAGTTAAAAATTAAGCTAACATGTGGAATTTTTCCTCTATAATTTCCAAAATATTACTGCACAAACCTTTTTTAAAAACCCTCTTAAAATGAAATTTTTTTCCATGGTTAATAATGCTTTAACCAATGAATAAATTTTTTAATTTTAATGAATTTTTTTTTTAAAAATATACTGTAACTATATTATCCAACAATTAATTCTCACAAAATGAAATCAGAATTTAACCTGCAAGAGTACGTTAAGAGTGTACCTGTGCGTTACCGTCACTTTGACAAAAACTACAACAGAATGATTAAATTAACTCTCATTGCAAATTAAACCGAGGAAAGTGTGATGCCCATATATATATATATATATGTGTGTGTGTGTGTGTGTGTGTGTGTGTGTGTGTGTGTGTGTGTGTGTGTAGGAATTGGGTGGGACAGATTGCCCATCCAACCACATTTAGTTCAGTGTCTAGGGTCACTGAATGAATAAAAAGAAGCTTTTGAATATGAAAGCTATTTATTTACAGTAAAGAAAAAGACATTTACAATTACGGCAGGACTATTTACAATAGAGAAAAGAAAAAGTATCACCCATAGATACCACCAAGAGTCAACGATTGTTTCATGGCGAAACTACGTTACGTTTTTACAAGATGCATGATCGGAAACGACACGACCCTCTCTGGTCCCCGTCCGGCGAGCGAATGCCCAGTTCGCTTTTTCTCAAATTCTGACGTCACACGCGTTGGGTTGAGGTTCAGCGATATTTGTGATACCCGTGGCGACATCTGTTGCAACAAATTGGAAAAATATTTAACAGCAAAACTAAATATTTAACAGCAATGGCCTGATTAAATCTCTACAACTCGGCCAATCCTGATAGAACGATGACCTCATCGTTCTTTACATACTGACATTCAAGACTGATATTAAATCAAACTCGGCAAAAACGTTACAAAAATCAATAAATCTAAAATTCGCTCTATATCAATTTTTAAGAAAAGGTACATAATATTAGCAGTAATAATTTGCTTATTACATCACTGGAAAAACATCGAAAATATAAATGCAAACATTTAAAAGTTCACTACAAAATGAAAATATAATACACGGAGCATGAAAAAATGTGTATATTCATTGAATTAAAATTGTTAGAATATTAAAATATACATAAAAATGAAATATATAACACAACAAAATAGCTAATTAACTATTGCGCTGATTGCGTTTTATTCAGCCTGGTGAATAAAATTTCATCATGTCAGCTGATGATGTGGTCATTTGAGGACCTTCATGGTCGCCTACTTTCTCAACATCATACCGATCTCTCGGTTTTACTTTGACAGTTTTATATGGTCCTAAAAACCTAGGCCTTAACTTAAGTCCAGTTCCGAATTGAGTTCGTTGAATGGCCACCAAATCCCCTTTCTGATATAGTGGGGCTTTCTTGCGCTTTCTGTCGTAGTTCTTCTTATTTTCGGCCTGTATATTCTGAATGTTTGCTTTTGCGTCTTGTCGAAGTAGATCTCTCTGTTCTTGAAATTCTTCCATTAATTCTTCCAGCAGTAAGTCTCGTACTCGGAGGTCTTCTTTATTCCTCATAGGAGTGCCAATTAACAGTTCAAAAGGTGTCCATTTGGTTCTACGATTTGAGGTACTGTTGAGGATTCTCTGTAGTCTGTCTATATGCTTGTACCATTTTGTAGGGTCATCAATAGTTAATTTGGTCAAGACAGATATGAGTGTTCGATGTATTCTTTCTACTTGACTGTTTCCTCGGGGTACTCCGGTTGCAATTTGTAGATGTTGGATATTCTCTTCGTTACAATAGTCACTAAAGGCTGTAGAGGTAAATGCTGATCCTCTCTCAGTGATTATTCTCTTTGGATTGCCAAAAGTTTTCTGTTGTAGTCTTAGTTTGCCTAGTGTGTCCTCAGTAGAAGTAGATTTGACGGGATACAATTTTCTATCTTCGCCTTCTTGCAGTAAAGCGGTTCCATACCCTTGTTGACTTGCGTTCGTATGTAATTCTGTTTTTCCTCCTTGTTTTAGCCATTCGTCGATTTGTTTATTCACTTCTTGTTTCTCAGGAAATGAGAGTCTTCTAGCAGGTTGGTTGACTGGAATGTCGTTCTTTAAAGCTATTCTAATGGGTGCATCTGTAGCTTCAGTTTTTTCTGGCTTGCGACTGGAAATTAGCTCCGATAATTCTTTTCTTACTTCGGGATTAGAAATGTGCTCTATTTCGATTTCGTCTTGTGGTCTTGCCTCGTATAGCTGCGCATGCATGGAATATATTTTTACATCTTCTCTTTTTCGAAATTTGACACCTTCTTTGGTGAAGTGAAGTGAGGCTTGTTCTAAAATGTCAGATCCAATAACTGCCTGAAAATCTAAATATGAAGTAGGTACCACATGCCATGTCAGAGAATATTTTTGTCCATCTAATTCGATATCTTGCTGAAATGATCCTTTTGTTTTGACTTATGACTTTCCCAAACAGATATTGTAATCGTTTCTCTTAAAAGTTCTGAAGGCTTGATGATTTGTTTGCTGATATCTTCAAGGAGGAGTGTCACTGAACTAGTGTCGATTAATGCGTCGATAGTTTTGTTTCTTAAAGCTACTCTTGTTCTCCTTTTCTCTCGTGAAATTTCAGAGCAAGTTTGTACAATAGGTGCAAAAGGCTTGTTATTTTTCGTATTTTTGGGTCGTCGTGGACAATCTACACCATAATGTCCTAATGTCTGGCAGTAACAACATTTCACAGGTCTCCATGGTTTATTTTTTTCGACGTATGCGTTTCTTTTTAGCTGCAAAGGTTTCTTCTCAAACTTATTATTTTTCATATTTTTGGATTGTCGTGGACATTCTACGCCATAATGTCCTAGTGTCTGGCAGTAACAGTAATTCACAGGTCTAAATGGTTTATTTACCTTGACATATGAAATTCTGTTTGGCTCTAAGGGTCTCTTCTGGAACTTGTTATTTCTATCTTGGCAATAAGCTGGTTTTCGTGGGTGATTCAGAAATTTATTTGCTTCTCTATTTTCTTCTTCCCTTCTGAAGAATGGATCTGATGATTTTGGTCTCAATGTCCTCCTGACATCGTCATATCGCTCGAATTTTTCTGCCAAATCAGTAGCTGAAGTTATGGATGACCACTCATCAAGAAAGTGGTTCTGGAACTCTTGTGCTGCCTTCCGTTTCATCTGGTCCGCAATGATAAGTTCACGTAATTTTTCGTAGGTGTCTATTTTCAGAACTGTTACCCATCCATCAAAGTAAGTCTGCAATTCGTGATAGAAATCTTGCCATGTTTTCTCAGGAGCTTTTTGATGTGAAACAAATAATTGTCGCAGTTTCTCCGGGGACAACATGAATAATTTGAGGGTGGAGAATGTGCAACTATTTTTTCGAATTCTTAATTATTTAAAAATTAAGCGAAAGTTTAAAGTTTTTTCCCTATAACTTCAGAAAATAATGACGCATAAAGATGATTTTTACATCAAGTTGAAGATAAAAAAATTAACTTTCCAATGGTACCAGGTATATCTTAAATTTCTATTTTTTATGAATTTTTGAAGAAATAATTTAATTAAATTTCTCAGCAATACATTTCGGACAAAGTAATAAAATTTTACAACAAACATGAAATGATAAATGAGCAATGGGAAAAAATATCTTTTATTAAAGTGTTGACATCATATTGACAGAAGTTCAAATTAAAAAGTCAAATAATTGTTATTGCGAATTAAATTTAAAAAATCTAACTTTTTGCACGTGATTGGATGAAATTCGCATTCAAATTCCGGCTAAATGGCTAATTTGTAAATCATTAGTAAAAGGCATACATATTGTTTAGTACTATTAACTTGGTCTAAATGAAGTAAATAATTACATTTAATGTAGCCTGAGTTAAACAATGCATTGATGAATAATGAGTTTTAGTATTTTTCACACTTTTCTCTGTCAGACATATTTTACAGAATCTTTTTACTAATATTTTTAGTAAACGTTGCTACATCGATCAGTCTTCTAAATTAATCATTAAAACCGACTGATTTATAGGAAAAAGGAATATTATTATTTAAAAGTGCTCTTTTAGATCTTTTCGTCCACCACCTTAAAAAAATATATATCAATTTCAGGCCAATCAGTGTCCCGAATTATTCCAAAGTTGATAATCAAATGAATATGTGTTTGCGTATCTGAACGAATAAGTGTCTGCGCATAAGTGCTAATGCTCTACTCATTAGACCATATGATCTAGAGATACCGCACTTGGTAAGTACAAATTTACTTTGGAGGAAGAAAGAGTATACCTAGAAGAAGTTTTTTGAAGCGTGAATTAATTAAAAACCAAGCTAACATTTGGAATTTTTCTGCGATAATTTTCAAAAATATTACAGCACAAAACTATTTTTTGAATGCTCTTAAAAATGATTTTTTTAAATACAGTAAACTCTCGCTACAACGATACCCGATACAACAATAACTTCCTCTACTACAATAATGTTTGGTGGTCCCGGTGATTTTGCATATAAACTAATGTTAATCTCCCCTCAATATTGCGATATTCTCTAGAACAATAAACCTCTGTAAAACGATTTTTTCAATCTAAATTTCAGTATTATTTTCTCCCTTTATAATAATATTTTGATTTTCAAATGCTTTTTTTTTTTTCGTTTTCTATTGTTTTTTCCCCGTCTATTAAGACTCATTGTGGATATTGTGGAAGTTGGTGGGAAGTAACAGAAAAAACCATTCGGAATTGCTGGAAAAGGGCTGGTCTTTGTGTTATGGAAGATAAGAAATCTGATAATGATGAAAATTCCATAGACAATGATCTCTCAGATGATCAAGAATGTGTTTTGCACATCGAAAAATCCGTATCCCAACTTGAAGAAACAAGCGGTAAAAAGTTTGGAATTAGTATAGACTATTTAACAGCAGATGATGATCTTATGATTTTCGCAGGAGTTACTGATGAAGATATTCTCTCTGAAATTACTGATGAGACAGGAAACAATGATGAAGATGATGATGATATTGATGACGATGATGATACAGATCCATCGCAGTCCTTATTGTCATCCCAGGAAGCTCTTCAATCTATGAATTCTCTACGGACATTTTTTTCAAGCCTTCCGTCGACAAATGAAGAACATTTTCGTGCACTAGACTCAATGCATATAGTATTGGTGAACTTAACAGTTAAAAAAATGAATAAACGAACAAAAATATTGGATTATTTTCAATAAACGTGTTTTCAGGTATGTGAATATTTCTGTGCTTATTTTCTGAATTTATCTTATTTTTTTTTTAGAATTTAAACCACTATTATAAGTATTTTACAAATTAATTTCTTCTAAATATAGACTTAAAAGTAGTATGTTATGCACCTTAAACTAATAATGATAATAAAAACTTATTAAATGCTCAAAATATGTGGGCCCTCGATATAACAATATGCCTCTCTACAACAATATATTTATTTGGTCCCTAAAATATTGTTGTAACGAGGTTTCACTGTATAGATAATAATATTTAAACCTATAAATTAAATATCTATTTTCAATGATTTTTTCAAAAAATACTATAATTATATCATTCAAAAATTAATTTTTTACAAAATGAAAGTAGAATTTACCTTGCAAGAGCAGGTTAAGAGTGTACCACTAATTGCCGTCACTTTGACAAAAACTAAAACTGAATAATTAAATTTTCATTGCAAATTAAACCGAGGAAAATGTGATATTCAGACCGTGTTTAAATGGCAGCGTAATGTTTTGGAATAAATATAAGATGTGACATTTTCCACACAATTCCACAACAGTTGATGGCAAATCAAATATATAGCAGAATGAACAAATAATCGTACGACTTTCGAAGATTGAAGTTTAAATGTATTTGGTTAATAAGTTACAAAGAGAGCAAGGTACGTAAGTATTTAATTGAAAATTTTAGAACACATTTCTCATTGCGAACCAGCTGGTCGCTAAAGGTGGCTGTTATATACATATAACTATGTTTGTCTTAAATGAAACTGATTTATTTTATTAATAATATTGTAAAAATCTCAAAAAATTTTCTTCACATTTTCTTTTTAGAAAAAATATATTTCATACTTATTTCATTTCAGGCAAACACGTGTTGAAAATTACATTTTTATTTGTTTAATTTGCAATAATAGTTTATATGTTTTTAATTTGAGTTTTTGTCAATCTGATAGCGACATATTGACAAAAGATAATTTTTTTTTCCTTTTACTCGTAACGTCCGCGTGCAGCTTAAATTATATTTTTATTGTTGAAAAATATGATTGAATTGTTTAAAAATTCATTAAAAATAGAAATTAAATTTTTTGATTAAACTATTAGTATACCTAAAAAGGTAATTTTATGTTTATGAATATCATGTAAAAATTAATTTTGTGCTATAATATTTTTGGAAGTTATCGGCGGAAAAATGTCAAAATGTAGCTTAATTTTTAATTAATTCAAATTCTAATAAAAAAAATTCGAAAGAAGTGCTCGCAGGTACACATTCCGGACCCCAAAGGTATACATGTACCAAATTTGGTAGCTGTAGGTCCAATTGTCCGGACTGTAGAGCACCAACACACACACACTTTGAACTTTATTATAAGTATAGATAGAGATTATTTGCCTTTGCCGGTCAGCTGATTCGCCATGAGTAATGCGTTCTACAATTTTTAATTAAATACTTACGTATCTTGCTCTCTTTATAATTTTTCAGCCAAATATATTTAAATTTCAAACTCCGATAGTCACGTAACTCGTATTATTACCGAAGCCTTACGATTATTTATTCATTGAACTACATATCTCTCTGATTTGCTATCAGTTGTTATGGAATTATGCAGAAAATATCACATCTCATGTTTATTCCATAACATTACGCTCACCACGTGCTGAACATCGCACTTTCCTCGGTTTAATTTGCAATAAGAGTTAATTTAATCATTCTGATTGAGTTTTTGTCAAAGTGACGGTAACGCACAGGTACACTCTTGCTGGTTAAATTCTACTTTAATTTTGTGAGAAATAAATTTTTGGAAAATAATGTACAGTATTTTTTTAAAAATTCATTACAAATAGAAATTGAATTTTTACATTAAAACATTGCTATTAATGAAAAAAAAAGTTATTTTTAAGAAGATTAAAAAATAGTTTTGCACTGTAATACTGAAGAAAAATTCCAAATGTTATATTAATTTTTAATTAATTTAAATTTTTAAAAAATTCGTACAGGTATACGTTTTTACTCTCCAAAGTAAATATGTAAAACCAAGTGCGGTAACTCTATATCGTATACCCTGCTGTGTAGTGCTCTAACACACACATATACATTATTTCATATATGCAAACACATATTCATTTGGTTGTCAGCCTTGCTGTAATTCCTGGCATTTATTGGTGTGAAATTGATATTTTCTTTAAGGTGGTGGACATAAAAATTTAACGCAATGCGTTTTCGTAATAATAATCTTTTATTTTTCAAAATCATTCAGTTTTGATGATTGATTTAGAAGATTGATCGATGTAACAACTTTTGTTAAAAATATTAGTACAAATATTTTGCAAAATATGACTCACAGAGTAAAGGATGAAAAAATCTAAAACTCATTATTCATCAATACATTGTTTGACTCAAACGACATAAAACGTAATTATTGACTGCATTTAGACCAAGTTAAGAGTACTAAACAATATGTATACCTATTACTAATGATTTACAAATTAACCATTGGTCCCGAAATTGAATCCGTATCCTGTATAAATTCAATCATCTTTACCGTAAATAAAGATGATTTATGGAATTAGTGATATAGATATTGCAAACGATTATAGAAACCTTTGCCTTGCTGTTATTTTTTAGAAAATAACACATTTAATTTTTATTTTATCCAGTCACGTGCTGAAAGCTACTTTTTTTAAAGATTTAATTTAATATGTAATAATAGTTTTTTTAAAAAAATTTGGGCTTCTGTCAATATAATGACAACATGTGGATAGAAAGTAGTTTTTTTTCCTTCGGCGTGCTCGCGCAGATTTTGTCCAAAATATATTGTTGAAAAATATGGTTTATATATATATATTTGAAAATCCGTTAAAAATTGAAGGTTAGCCCCAACTGATACCATTAGAAGGCTAATTTATTTATCTTTAATTTGTTGTAAAAATCATGTTTGGGCAATATTATTTGCGAAATTTATCGCGCATGAACGCCAAAATTTCGCTTCATTTTTAATTAATTTAAATTCTAATTAAAAATTTAAGAAAAGGCTACAAGGTGCACATTTCTGATGTCCAAAGTGCCGATGTCCACATGCCAAATTTGGTAGCTCTAGGTGGAACGGTCTTGCCTGTAGAGCGCCAACACAAACGCACACACATTGAACTTTATTATAAGTATATAGATAGATAGATTTAGTGCTCTCTATTCACTGCTCTCACTAAATGAATATCTGCAGTTTTCTCATTTCTTAACTCGTGGGATTCTTTAAACAGTTTTTGAATTGCTCGGTGGAAAATAGATTTTCCAGCGACAGCGTTGAAATGCAACTTTAAGTTTTTTTACTTTTTAAAACTGTAAACTTTATTAACTTTTTTTATTGGCTTTTTAAAACTGTAAAAAAGTAACTGTTTTTTTATTGCGGTTTTTACTTGCTGTGCTCGTTTTCAGTGAATTTGGGTTTTGTTATTAAATCTGGGATAAATTGTTTTTAGTGATCCTTTTAACCTTCAATGTACACAAAAGTACATGATAGTTTGTATTTTTTTAAAAATTACAATTATTACTGCTATTTTAGAATTTGCAGATAAATTATGAAGCCACTGTAAGGAAACTCCATTGCATCAATAAATTCCTACTTCTAATAACATATTTATTTTCCGCTAATAAGTTGTTGGAATTTAATTAGTTGGAAAATAATCACTTTTGCTTCAAATTTAACTATTAGAGTACATAATACAAAAGAATATAAAAAAGATTGTAAAGTGAGACAAGTTGTACATTTATCTAATTTAAAATGCATTTCCTTCAATTTTTCCTATTAATGTCATTTTCATTCCGAATAGTACCCGGTCATCAAAATTTGTAACAATAAATTCTGTAAAATAATAGTTTTTTCCTTTCTTTTTGCTTTTCTCAGTAATTTTGTTAATTTTTGCCGTAATAATGACACATTAACATTGCATTAATAATAGCACGTTCACACAAAAACATTTTATACTGCATCTGTGTTCGTATTTTACAAATTCCAGTAACTTAATCCTACCCTATCAATATTAAATTTAAAATAAAAATATATTGAAATAATTGATTTCGTATGTGTGTAATTAAGGATGCATAGTGTCATGAAAAGTACTTAAATTTAAAAATCATTTTAAGTACGTTAAAAGAAATTTTTTCGAAAAATGTAAAGAAATCAGAAATAAATAATAAATATATTTTTTGCCATTTTAAAAAGAAATTAACATAGACACATTGGAGGTTTTTCACAACGAAGTAGATAAGAAGTTGCGGAAGTAATCCAACTACTTTTTACCACAGGGAAGGAGGAATTTGATAAGGATATTGATAAGGAGGAATTTGATAATTCCCTCCTTCTCTGTTCTTTTCACAAAGTAGTTGGCGTCCGCTTTATTCGCGCCATTCTCGGTACACTACGTCACTAAAGAAGTTTCACACGATTGGTTGAATTTCGTTTGCAAAAGATATTTCCGCACTATATTGTCAGCATTTTCAAGCTGGTTAATAAAAAAAAGCTCATGATGAAGAAAAACTTATTTGATCGGCTGCCTGCTGGTAAAAACTGCTTCCGAAAATGTAAACTGTATTTTGCCAGGAGATAAGACCTTTAAGACGAATATCGGTGAGATGATAGCAGCCCGAACAAGAATCAAATATGGATTACTGAATTGATAAAAGAAATATTAATGCTTAATTTTAGCTTTATAATGTTTATAGGCTAAATATTTCGTGTAAAATTCATCTTGTACCATGCGAATTTTAATTATTATGAATTTGGAATTCGAAGTAGTTCTAGTGTGACGGTAGAAAGAAATTCCTGCGTCACATGATCCTGAAATTCGACGCTTCAACCAATCAAAATTATACAGTTATAACTTAACAGAGTGCAAACTGTGAACTCCACGGTTAATAATAATAAAAATAAAATAGGCGACTTGTAAAATGAAAAGGATCAAATGCTGTCTATAACGTGAAGTGTAAATTTGTAATCGCTATCGGCTACAGCTTGTATTTATCGTTTGCATGTGTTCGCGGGAAATTGTTAAAATGCGGTTTACATTTGATTATCACATGAGTTTTGTAAATTGTGCATATTTGATTTAAAAAGTGATGATATTCAGAAAATGTGATGTAACTTTTTGTATGTGTTTCATTCCTTTAATTCTTAGATACGTTCCGATTCTGATTGGATTAGTGATTAATTCAGATAAGTAAAATGTAAGTACATTTCTGCAATTTTTTTAAAGTAGTTGTAATTATGTACACTTCACAAAGATAATAATTTTTTATTGAAATTTAATGTTACTGGATAAATATAAAAAATTGAATACTTGAAATAAAATAAATATTGTGAATTTTAAGATGGGTGTAAATATTTCATCATGAATTTACTTTCGAACATAATTTTAATGAATATTATTTACTTTTCTTAATTCAGTATTAACATGTGCATTATTTTTTTGTATGTCTAATGCTATGTTGATTTTGAGGATTAATTCATATTAATCATTATCTTGTTGTTTTTTTTATTCAGTCCCTGTTTATAGATTTCCCTCTCTTAACGAATTGATAAATGTGGATAATATGTCCTATTTGTAATTAATTCTGATTGTTATCAGCTTGAAAATTGGCTGAATGATTTTAGAAATAAATTTATTTTATCATTATTGTCATTTGTTAATGATATTTCCAATGTTATTAAAGTTGAGCGAATACTGCTGTTGTTCAATATTCATTACTTATTGGTATTAAAAGTGAAAAAAATTTCTTATGCATAAAAAACAAAACAAATGAAATGTGTTTATTCTTATTCATGTGTAATCTCAACTGCAGTTTTAATAATTTTGAGTGTAATAATTTTAGATACAACATTATTGGTTAAACTGTAAATAGGGACATGAATTCCTGACACGTCCAGGGACATGGAATTAAAATAACTCCTTTGTAATTTTTCTTTTTTATCTTTTGTAAACATATTTGTAGTTTATTTTAGAAACACAATACATTCTAAAAATCGTGTAATTATCTAAAATATTATTAAAAATGTTACATTATCAAATGTTAAGAAAATATTATAAGAAAAATCTAAACAATCTTACAATGAATATTTACTTAGTTTAGATATTATGATATTACATTAATGTTAATAATTGTTAGAATTTCACAAATAAAAATGAAGGATAAAATATTATATTAAGAATGTGTCTTTATTTTTTCTGCATTATTCCATTTCCAATACCAAGAATCAATGACTCCATAATTAACAACAAAAATTTGAAAAAGGGAAAACTTAGTTAATGTTTAGCAATGGATTGCAAAAATCTCTGTGTTTTTGCACATGTGTTTCAATGGGTTTAATTGGTCAAAATAAGGGTGAAAGGAAAAATTTAAGAAGGAAATGTTTGAATTTACTAGTATCTAATGGGGGAAATCTAAAGTCAAAGGGAATACTGGAAATGTATTCATTGTGGCACCCTTAAAGAGATGGAGTTATCGAAACGTGGTCATCCCAGAATCTGTCGATGAACAGTGTACGCTCGTGTTCATACTTAGACTTTTGCCAACATACTAGTGAAAGAACAACTTATTGATACTGAGGAGATAAGTGTATTCAAGGATAAAATACCACATGGTCCATAGCTAATGAAGCTAATGAACAACACGAATTCATTTCGACTCCTATCTCCAATTGCTGATTAAATATTTTTTCTTTCATTTTACTCATATTTTTAGATTATGAATTTTAATTCTATCGTTTGCTTTGACAAGATAGCTTTTTAATTGGTTCAAACTTAGATATGATTACTTTGAGCCAATGAAAGTTGTAGGGCCTGTGTTGACTCAATATCTGTTAAAGCTTTAGAATCTATTTGATATTATTTTATAACTTGTTGTTGGTGTTGAATTTAGTTTTTTCCACACTGATAGCTCCATAAATAATAAAAATGAGAAAAATCTAATAACAAATGATGGAAGTAGAATATTGAGTCAGTTGTGTTACCCTGGCCAAAAAGGAAATTAGTAAACAAAAGCTATAAATTTTTGTATTGGGATATAGATTAAATATTTCTTTTTCATGTCTTTTATTTTTAATGACAAGTTTAAAATAAACTTGAATCATGTTATGAATTTAATATAATAAATTTAATACTACATTAATTTTTATTTTTTTTCATTATTTGCTGTCATTTGTGGAGTTTTAGACTACATACTTATCAGGATGCGTAGCTTCATGAAAAGTGATAAATCTGAAAACCATTTTTTAGCCCTTTAAAAGTGCTTAATTTTGGAAGAAAGGCCCTTAAAAGTGCTTAATTTTCTTGAGAAATGGAAAAGAAAACATTTTTTGTTTTTGCATTCGATGAATATGTGAAAATGATAACAATCATAAAAATTATTAACTGGATATATCAAAAAAGAAAACCAATGAAAGAGCAGATTTCGGTGAAGGGATAAAAGAGTTTTGACCCATGTTAAGATAATGTTAACAACTTTAAAAAATTTTTTTTTAACATTGGGCACTGTATTTAAATATCGGAATGGTTATTCCGAAAGAGCGAAATACGAAATATAATGATACTGAACTTGTTGCAACTTGAAAAACGTTTGAACTTCTTTTCTTATGTTTTGGAAATTCATGCCTAAATATTTGAATTGAGGAAAATAAATATTTAAGAAAAAAAATAATCTTACTTCTTTATGTTTTTTGTTAGGTAAACATTATATGATTTATATCATAATGGTAAAAATATTATTTTGTGTTTTATTTCATCCGAGTCCTGAATTTCGTGTGACTTACATATAAAGAGCATGGGAGATGATCAATATCTTTCTCCTCTTTAATGTGCAAAATTTGACTTCCTAAATTATTTTTATTGTGCTATTATTTTGAGTAATATTAATTTGGGGATTTTTTCTTTTTTTTTTCCACTCATTAAAACTATTGAGTATTGCTATTGTATTATGACTAGAGCATAAGTGCCGTTAATACATTTTCCCTTATATTGCATATATGTACTAAGGAAACACGGAATTTTTTATTAAAAGAATCCTGATTTAAGTGGTAACTCAGGTAAGTCTAAAGGGAGAAAAAAAAGCCAAAAACAATTTTCAAAAATGAGTTCAGTAATATTTCTTAACTGAAAGAAACTTAACATAGAATTTTTCTTCATGTTTTTAATAGAAAGAATATGAATGATTAATTGAATGTGATGAAAACTTATTTTTTCATCTATTTTCTATAATTTCTTTATTTTTTCTTATAGTGTTTCAGTTTTATTTTCTTAAGCACTATCACACTATATTAGTATCATATTATTCTAAGATACTTTTTTATTGTTATTTTTATTTATAAGTAATGTATTTATTATACTTTAATATTTTATTATATATAATATTCTCTTTCAGAAACATCTTGAAGATGTCTGAATCAGTGAGTGTACAACCAGATCTTTTCAAAGGTCTGAAATTCTGCTTAATTGATGATGGAGATGTTGTTGATAAGGTTAGTTATTTTTACTTCAAATCTATCAAAAATGAAATGAAATTTGTATTCCTGTCAACTTTTCTCACATATTTTATCTGGGTTTATTTGAAATATGATGTAAATCCTGTCGTTTATTATTAAACTGTAGGTATAAAAGCCATAAAATTTTATATATGATGAGAAATATTTGTAATTAAATGTCATTATTTGTAATTAAATGTTTTTTAAGGAAATCTGCCTAGGCTTTCATTATTCAGTCATGAAGAATGATCAAAAATAAATAAATTTTAAATTACATACATGCATTTTAGTTATTTTAGGAAAAATTTGTAAAACAAACTATATCTTTCCACTTAAATCTAGTAATTTTAACCCTCTTCTCATAGTAAAGTAGAATTAAAAGAAATTTTTTTAAACTTGATTGGAAAAGGAAAATTGTTGTTCAGTTATCCCTATAATTGAGTAGCCATTGTTTTATATTAAGCCCTTCAACTGTCCATAAAAGGCTGCCTCATGTCACAACAGTGTGCCACCTAGGGAAAGAATCAGTCAAGCATTTGGCAGTGTCAGAGTTGAATGAGAATATCCTGTACCTAGTAAAGCATCATTATGTCTGACTTCTCCAACATGAAAAAATGCCTGATAAGTGGAGCATCTATGTACAGAACAGCCAATCTTGCAAGCGTTTCAAGAACCACTGAATCAAGAATTATGACAGCCTGTACAAATTTGGGCAAAATATCTTCTAAGATGCATGACAGTGAGTGAAATTCAAAGTTGAAGGACCATGATAGACAGGTGTTGAAGGGGATATTTGCCCGAAATTGCACTGGCTACCTCTGAAATGAATATCCACCTCCAGAACCCCATATCCATTATAACTATTCAACGAGATTTGTATGCTGCAAACATTTTTGGTAAAATTACTATTCCAAAACCATTAATTTCAGCATGGGATGCTGTGAAGGGACTATAGCCGAGACCACCCAAACTGGACACAACTGCAATGGGAACTTGTTCTGATGAGTCCTCATTTACATTATTCCAGAGCACTGGATATGTGTTCATTTGCAGACACTGGCAGAAATCTTTTTATGTTGACTGCCTGGTTACAACTGTAAAACATGTAGGGAGTTCTGTCATGGTGTAGATGGTCCCAATCCACAAGAACAATATCTTCTTGTGGATTGGGACCTCTCGTCTTGAGGGAGATGAACATTGGTGACCATTATTGAAGCATTCTCACAAATTGTCTTCACCCTATGCTTCAGGAACTCTCTCCAAAAAAACATTTTATATTCCAAGATGGTAACACCCCTGTTCATGCATTTCGCTGTGTTCAAACAAAGTTACATCAGCATGATGATGAAATAGAATATTTAACCAGGTGTCCTCAATATCATTGAGCCTTTGTGGGATATTTTTAGAGAAATACACACACACATACTATATACATTTTACACACATACTATCTAAATTCGGGACAACCCTTAACAAGGAATGGGTGCGAATTCTGATGTACTTTGTTCAAGACCTTTATTTGTCAATTCCATGTTGAATTCAAGCTGTCATTGAGACCAAAAGTTGGCCCAATCATTTACTAAATAAAAATTTTCATTTTTTCACTGGTGTTCCTATTATTTTGTCATGTATTCTGTGTGTGTATATATACCTTTTGTTGTTTGTAGAAAACTTTATTGCTTTTCAAAAATAATCAACCAGAGTAAACTTAGTTTACAGAAATAATAATATAAAAACTTGGAGCATTTTTCTAATATAGGGACTTAAACTTCATTTGTTTCTAATCATCATATTCATAGTAGGTGATCAATTTGATATTGAAGCATGATATTCCTAAAAGAAAAATATTTTTAATCTTTGATTTCTTGAGGATACTTTAAAATAATCTTTGGTTACTTGCTTATAAATCAAACAGTTTGATATTTGCAATTTTTCTGCTTTTCCTTTTTCTCATAAAAAAACATCTTTTTGTATTTATTTTAGCTTATGTTTATAAAATTGTTCATAATACATCAATTTTGTGTTTTCTTTCATAATCTTTGTCCTATAATTGTTTCTTCCTTACACATGCATTCAGATTAAGGCTATTTTGTTGGCTGGTGGAGGCACTCACAACAGCTACTTGTCTGACATGGTGACTCACGTGATTTGTGATAATCCAGATAATCCGGGTGTTAGTGAAGCTCAAGAACTATTTGAAAAACCAGTTGCCACAGTGAGTATATTTGAAATTACCTTATTGCAATAATTTGATCATAGTTTCTCATATGATCAGAATTTTAAAACATTGTTATTAACCATATTAATAACCCAAAGTTCCCTTCTATAGTTTATTTATAATTAGATAATTTAAATTTGGTTTTGGAAAATTTGAATTTCTCCACTTTTTTTTAATTATTTGAAAATTTTCTCCTTTCTTTTACTTCACTTTACCCCTCCCCCCCAAAAAAATGCATTTTTGGTCATCATTAATGATTTAGTATTCAGACATGAAATATATATATAAAAAAAATTGTCCACTTATTTATTAATATAAGTTTTACTGGTTCTGTTGAGAAATTAAAAAATTGATCATCATATTATATTATTTCTGCAAAATAGAGGAATCAGATTCTTTTTTTAAATTATGTTTTGATCTCTTATGTTGAGTGATACGGAGAGCTATTGAGAATGCAAAAGTTCACGCATATTTCTTTTCTTGATAGAACATCATAGAAAACATAGTTTAAAAAATAGCTATTTTATATTGATTTAAAAAAATTAAATTATTAGTTTTTAAATTATTATTTTTTATCTATTTTTAATGAGTGTAAAAAATATTTTCCAACAATTAATTTCTCACAAAATGAAAGTAGAATTTAACCTGTAAGAACACATTAAGAGGGTACTAGTGCTTTGCCGTCACTTTGATAAAAACTCAAACAGAATGATTAAGTTTTATTGAAAATTAAACCAAGGAAATTTAAGGTTCAGTATGTGTTAAAAGGAAGTATAATGTCATGCAACAAATGTAAAATGTGATATTTTATATATATATTTTTTAACAAAAATTAAACATTACATTTATATATTTGCAACATAATTCCATGACAACTGATTGTGAATCAGAGAGATATATTGTAAAATGATAATCGTCAAATAATCGTAACGCTTCTATAATAATATATGACTGTCGGAGTTTAGATATATGTGGTTGTGAAATGATAAAGTGAACAAAGCACATATATATTTAGTTGAAAATTTTAAAACATATTACTCCTGGATGATCACGGCTAGTTATAAATAAAAATAAGTGTTTCAATCTGTTAAATTTTCTGATGTAGTTATAAACTATACATAAAATATTAACCTAAAAATTACCTCCTGTAAAAAAATATTAATATATTTTTATTTCCTGTATAATACTAGCAATTTGTCAATTTACACATTATTTTCATTATCTCTGTCATTTTCTGTTTATGAAAAAATTTCGCAAAACAAAATTTATATGCTTTATTCATCTGAGTGTTAAAAGGTCAATGTGTATGTTATTCAGTGATCTTATATTTATTGAAATTGTAATCTATATAATCTTTACCATTTTGTTAAATTGATTCATTTGTTAGATATTATTAATTTGTTTACTTTATTGTATGTAATATTTGATTAATTAGAACATAGAGGTATAAACAAAAATGCCTGCCCTTTTGGTTAATAATTGGATATGGAAAAAGGAAATATATGGCTTGAAATTATTATCTTTACAAAACATGTTATAACCATTTTTTGTTACACTTTTTTAATTTTAAATTTAATACTGCAATATAAATAATATATTCTCTACAAATTAAGAATGAGTCAATTCTGCACAGCTAATTATACACAATTATGAATAATTTTTGTAATGAGCCCCCTGTCACATAACATAATTGTAGTCAATTATTCTCTATTCCTTTGTAACATCTGTATTTCATATTGTTTTTCAGCTTCTGGTTATAAAAAGGGGAGAAAGTACAATTTTTGTTAAATATTGCATCATTAAGGAATATTATGTGACATTCCTTTTTTTTTTTTTTTTTTTTTTTTTTGCAATAAATGAACATGATTTTTATTAATTTTTTTCCTATTTAATGCAACATAAAACATTTGCTAATTCGTCAGACTCTTTTAAAAATTGATCTAGGATGCAAATTTGTGTTAAATTGAATGCATACTATTGAACCTTCAAGAGAAACTTTTTGAATATTATCAGCATAAAAAATTCAAAGGGAAAAAAATCATAGATGTTTACATATTTTGGAATATATTTTTTAAAAAATAAAAGTCATTTTTAATTGTGTTTGACCTAGTTCTAGAATTACTGTAGAATCCTTGTCATATATTTTACTTCAAATAGAAATATATTCTGTGATAACTTTATGCATTTATTTTCTTAATGAATAATTTATATACAATTGCATTTATTTGTTCAAGTAATTTAAGGTTATTAATTTATTTACTTTATTTTTCTTAGAGTCGCTGGGTTATTACATCTGCAAAATGCAATAAGCTTTTACCGTATCCTTTATTATAAAATTGTTACTATTCTGGGTGAATATTTCACTTTTTTTGTCTTTATTGTCTCCAATATTTTATATTTTTCTGATATATAATTAATTTTACAGCCAAGTAATATCATTTTTAAAAAATTCATATTAAATAGTGCAAGGACCTATTTGTTTTTAAATTATTTTGATTATGAATTGAACAATTTGCCGATGATATTTTCTTTAACTCTAATGTAGTTTATCAGGATTTTCAGCTGTTAAAAATCAGCTTTTTTATGGCCTTGTTTTCTGTGCTTCTCAGGTAAGTGTTTATTTTTGAAATAGCATTCTGTATAATTATTCATTGTTATTATTAATGTTTAAATCATGAAATATAACTACCAAGAGCTAATTATGGTAATTGTCAAGAACCAAAGTTAATTTTTATTTCTCAAACTGTCAAAAGCTTAGTTACCTAATGTTGACCTGAAATAATATATATAATATACCAATTGAGATTGATCTGATCTACTAAAGAAAAGAGAGTGGTTGAAAAATCCATGCAGAACATAAATCATTAATGCAGTCTTGTCCCATCTCTTACAATTTGCATGTAACAGCAAATAAATGATTATGTTGCCATCAGAAAAATAATCCTTTTAAAAAAGTCTGACAAACCTATACATATAAGAAATGCCCAGTTTAAATTGTATATAATTTAGCACATATTTTAAAAGCACAAGAAAAATCCTATAACACTACTTTTATCAAAATATCTGGATTTAAAACCAATCTACATACTTCAAAATTTTAGTAAAATCCAAAATAGAAATGTCCACATTTTTAATGTTGAATATTGCAAATACCATTATATCTGCATTATGTCGAATTTATACAAAATGTGTCAACTTTTATCATTTTCAAATGAAAAAATGGTAAACCGTACCAATTTTCCTAAACCTAAACTCAGTGGTCCAAGGTTTATGATGCCCAAATCTGATTTCATGATCGAGGGTCTTGGGTTGCAAGGCTTATGTTCCGATTAGGTGGTCGGTTTATGTAGACCTTCTCTCCTGCGTTTAGTCTTCAATTAATATCAGTGCCCATGTTCAGAAAAATATAATTAGTTTAAGCAAATAATTTTGGTATTTTCCCATGAAAAAAATTATTTTTGTCTCATTAAAAATTATATTTATGCCTTTTATATTTATAAATGAATATAATTTTGCTTATTTTCTTTAAATTTGATTTTATGCATAGTTTGTAACTTTGTGTTTTTACTAGTTCAAAATTAACATAAAGAAATTACCTTCTATATAGAATAGAATTTTCGTTTTTAATTTTATTTCAAATTATATACCCTTTTTAATATGCCAGTACATTAATTTACATACTAGATTATTTAAAATTCATACTATCTATAGTGTCATCAAATAACAGACTAAAATGTTATATGAAAGCATTTCATTTGGTTAGTTAGGAGCCTTAAATTAAATTAAGCTGTTTCATTAATGAAATACTATTAATTAACATTTTTCATTAATATTTCCTTGTTTTTCAATCTGTCTCAACATTTAGATACCAAAGAGATTTAATTATGCTGGATAACTTGTTAGTATATTATATCACACAAAATTATATGCAATAAAAGTGAAACCAGGATATGTTGGCAAAAAATGCATATTATTTCCTTGTTTTTCTTTTTTCTAATATTTTGCATTTACATTATAACCATTTTAATATCATTTAGTGGATTGAAATAAAATTATGCAAAGTCTGGGTATGACAAAAACAAACTATTGATTATAAAATAAATATACTTATTTAGTTTACAAATTTAATCTCTCTCTCTCTCTCTCTCTCTCTTTTTTTTTTTTTTTTTTTTTTTTTTTTTGCTGTAGTTTGGATATTAATTTTTAATCAGTTATTTTATTTTGCCTCTTGTTTTTTGCAAACTTTTTTCTTGGCCTTCACTATCTAAAAGAAATACTTTCACTGTTTTCAAATATAGATTTTTTCCCCCCTCACAAAGGGAATTTTATTGTACTACAGTAGCCTTTTAATTTACTGTCTTTATCCTCAGTTGCAGCTTGCACTACATTTTTTAGATTTAAATTTACATGTATGTATATATGAGTGTGTATGTAAATCACTTGTCTGCTGTGAAACTTTTTTGTGGTTACTGCAAAATGATTATTTATTTTTCTAGATAAGTATTTCAGATAAGAAAAAATTATGGGCTATGGTCACATTTTTTGGGGGCTCCTTTCAGCTGAATTTCACCAGCTCCTGTACTCATTTAGTAGTAGGCAAGCCTGAAGGGGTAAGTAGTGTCAAATTGATAGTTTTGACATTTTTTAATATTATTATTATTATATTGAATGTTTTTTAATTTTTGTTTTATTAAATATTTTATAAATTATTTTTTAGTTCAAAGTGTCATTTGGAATAAAGTGTAGTGTAGTATTTTTTATAGAGTTATTTTTAAAGTGATTAGGTATTTAATTTGCATTTTGTTCAATACTGATTATTTTGAATTAAGATTGTAACTTCTCATCTAATTGTGACTTTTTTTGTATGGTGGATATTTTGGATCAATTTCTTTTTATCTGAACAGGACAATTTTCAGATGACTTTCTTGCTCAATTTTAAATATTATTGTATTTCAATGAAACTTGGATATTTAATGCATTTATATCTTTTATTTATAAATAATATAAAACTTTTAACCCAAGAAAGAATAATTTGCATTTATTAGATTAAAATTCACTGTGGCTGATATGACTCTGAGTGATCGTTCATAATCTTATAATTGCAACATTTGAAATTCAAAAATTTAAATTTACACAAGCAAAATTTTATCTGACATGAAATTTTTAAAAGAATAAAGAAATTATTAATAGTTTGACACACATGTAGTATGCAAAAAAATTTAAATCATCTTTGCATATTCTTTTCTTAAATTTTTCATTAATGGTGTTCAGAAATAGATTTATACCTGATGTGTTATATTTAAGTTGAATTTTTCCAGAAAATTAATCTGCATATTTTTACCAATTAAAATTTAAGAAAATAATTAAATTAAATGACAAAATGATGCACTGCCTTGAATGGTGCCCGAGAGAAGACATCAGAGTATTAAGGGTTAAAAGATGCATTTTACAATTAATGTGGTGTTTGTATTTAATGAAAATTATACCTTACAGTTTTCCTTTTGAATTATTTGGAAAGAAAAATAGAAACTCTCGTATATGAAATACTGACAAATGGCGAGTATTCAAATGAAGTATTTTTAACTGTGACCAGAGTTTTGAATTATTGAGTTGTGAGATTTGAAAAAGAAAATTATAAAAATTGGTAATAAATCTAATAGTATCTTCATATTTATCTACATATGCTATTACTAAACAAATGTGTCTATTTTGTGTTAGTTATGGTCTAGTAAATATTATTCTTCATTATTCATATCATTATTATTAAATATTATTCATAAAAAATTCACTACAGCTAGAATACTCAATTTGAAACATTCATATCCTATACAAATAATATACATTAAGAGCAAGATAGCAAGAGACAATTGAACATCAAGTTGTTAATTCAATATAAAATAATTATATCATCATAAAAACAAACTACTGCCATCCTTGTTTGTTTAGAAAATGTGTGTGTTATTGTGAGGCCAAGGAAACGATTAAATTTAAAATTTCAAAAGTAAATTTTTAATTGATTCATTCAAACAAATTCGAACATTCTTTTTTGTAAAATAATATCTTATTTTTGCCACATTTGACAACAGAATAATAATCAAGAATAATCTTATGTTCAGAACTTTTCCTAAAAATTTTGCATATGGCTTTTTAACAAGTTATTTTATTGATATACTGTGCTTAAAATGTATTATTATAATTGTCATAAACTAATTTTTGTCTATTTTTCTGTACTTTGTGTACATTTGTTTTCTTTCAAGCATTTGTCTTTTAGATTTTTTTTTCTGCATAATTTTCCTTATTGATTTAAGTCTCTTCATTCACCTAAATGCATTATAATTTGTTATTTTATTTGCATTTATGACATAATTATATATTTTTAGTATTCTTTTTAATTTGTATTTTATTCATTTTTAGGCAAAATATGAAAAGGCTCTTACCTGTGACTTAAAAATAGTTACTCCAGATTGGATTTTAGACTCCGTTCGAAATAAGTATCGCTGTGATGAAGACTTATATCATCCAAGGCTTCTAATTCTTCCAGAACCTGAAGTACCTGATATACCATCTCCTGGTTCACCATCATTAACATCAGCCCTCATATCTCTTGATAAAATAAATATTGATCCAAGCATTGTTACTTCTTCTCAATCATCAGATCAAGTCTTCCTACAAAATTTTCCTCAACAGCTTAAACTCTCTGGTTTGGACAACAAAATCGCCGATGACATCCTCAGTAGTTTGCCTTCAGTGGAAAATATCAAAACAGAAGCAAATGCTTCCCCATATTCTTCTGAGCAAACATTTACTCCAAATAGAATAGTATCTTTGCCATCATCTTCATCTCAACAAATAAATATTGCTGTTAGACCTCAAACATCATCTGCTCAGCAAAATGCATTATATCAACAAAGCCTACAACATCAGCAGATGTTACAGCAAGGTGAACAAAAATTGCACCAAGCTCTTCAGCAAATACAAGCTCAACAACAACAGCAGCAGCAGCAACAACAACAACAACAACAGCAGCAGCGACCCCCTCTACAGTCACCTCAAGCTCAGATTTTGCAACAAAAAGCTCAGTGGCAGCAACAACAACAACGCGTAACTTTTACTCAGCAACAGCAAATTCAACAGCATCTCCTTCAAGTACAGCGCATACGTGCACTTCAACAGCAGCAGCAGCTGCGAAATAGACAAGCAATCCCAGCTGCTCAATTTGCCCAATTGCAGCAGTTACAACAACAACAGCAATCACAACAACCAAACCCCCAATCTCATCTCCAAAGACAGCCATCTCCAGCAGCTTTATTACAAAAACAGGCACAGATCAATACTCAACAACTTCCTCTACAGCAGGGCATAACTCAACAAAATCAACAGTCTGTAATGCAATCCCCACTTCTTCAACAACAATCTGGGGCACAAAATCCTCCATCTCAAATACATATTCAGTTGCAGGCACAGATGAGACAGCAGCAGCAACAACAGCAGCAGCAAACTTTATCTCAGCTGCAACTTCAGCAGCAGGCTTTACAGAAACATCAATTACAACAACAATTGCAGCAACAGCTTCTGAAACAGCAACATTTGCAACATCTTCAGCAGCAGCAGCAATCACAGCTTAATCAGCAAAGAGCTTTAAGCCAGTCACCAAATATGCCTCCATCTCCTTTACACATTCAACAACAAAATATCTTGCAGCCGTCACCTCGACAATCACCTTTGCAGCATTCATCTCTCCAACACTCACCTCAACAACAAGTTCAAAATCAATCTTCCGGTGTCCAGATACAACACAACCAATCTCCACTTCCTTCTCAACGTCCCCAAACACCACTACAACAAGCATCTCCACAACAATCTCATCATTCCCAGCTCTCTGTTCCTCTTTCTCCTCTGCAGCAAGCTCAGCAGATAGCATTGGAAAAGGCTCAGCAGACTGCTGTTGAAAAACAGCAAACTGAATTGATCAAAGTTCAATTAAAACAGGCGGCACTGGAGCGAGCTCAGGCCATTGAGAAGGCTAGAATTCAACAGACTTTAGAAAAAGTACAACTGCATCAAGTTGCTATGGAAAAGGCTCAGCTGCAGGGTGGAATAGAAGGTCAGCATTTACCTCAAAATCTTCTGCAGCATGCACAACTTCAAAGAAGTGCAGGACATCAATTACAACTTCAACAACAGCTACACCAAATACAGTTACAAAAAGCAAGCCTTCAACAGTCTGCTCAGGCTCAGCAATCATCCCCAAAAGTAGAAATTCCTTCAAATCTTCAGCAAACCCAAATATCTCATTCTGTTTCTCAATATACTGTCCAACAAACTCAAATCCAGGCTGCATCCAAACCCTCTCAGATTCAAGGATCTGGACAACTTCAACAAACCTCAGTGCAACGATTGCAGTTACAACAGCTGTCAGTACAGCAACTACAACAGCGATTACAAATGCAACAGAATGCTCAGAGGTTGCAAATGCAACAAGCATCTCAAACTCAGCAGTTGCAACAGTCTGGAACATCTGTTCATCAGCTTCAACAATTGCAGTTACAGCAAGGAGTTTCCCTTCAACAATTACCACAATCATCTTCTGCTCAATCTTTGCAGCATACAAACTCGCAACCTATGCAACAAGGTTCTCCTGCACCTCAGCTTCAGCAGTTAAGAATGCAACAAGGTTCACCAGCACAGCAAATCCAACTTCAACAAGGATCTCCTGCACAACTTTCACAGGGGTCTCCTGCTCAGCTGCAACAGGGATCTCCCGCTCATTCTTCTATACAGCTGCAAGGCTCGCCATCTGCACAGCATGTACAACTACAGCAAGGTTCACCTGCTCAGCATATACAACTTTCTCAAGGCTCTCCAGCATCACATGGGCAAACACCTGTTCAGGGAACTGGTCAATCTATTCAAGTCTCTACCCAACAAACTCAACTTTCACAAGTGCCTTCTCAACAAACTCAAATGCAAGTGCCTTCCCAACAAATAACTCAGCATTCCCAGATGCAGTTACAATCTCAAGCCCAGATGTCTCCACAGCAGAATCAAGTGCATCAGTCTTCTCAAATTCAGCAGATTGTTTCACAACAAGATTCTTCACAACAGGCTACAGTACAAGCTTCTCCTCAGGATGTGCATGCACAGTCTCAGTTGCAACAAAATCTTAAACAGTTACCTTCTCAACCAACACAGTTATCACAAGTTTCATCACCATTGAGTCAGAATCAGCTGCAGTTAACTCAGAATTCCCAGTCATCAGAAATACAACAAAATCAACTACAGTTACAAATGTCCCAGACACAGAATCAAACATCATCTCTTGAAATGAATCAGTCATCTCCGTCAAGCTCCATCAGACAAACTTCTCCTGTCCAAATGCAATTTCATCCTTCTCAAGCCCAGTTACAAAAGATACAACTCCAGCGAGTTCAACAAGCTCAATTGCAGCAATCTTCAGCCCAACAAGTTCTATTAAAACAAGTGTCTTCTCAGTCACAATTACAGCAAGGAATTTCTTCTCTTCAACAGAGCTCATCTCAGAATAGTGGCCAACAAATTCAATTGTCTCAGCCTGCAGTTCAACAAGTTCACTTACATGTCTTACAGCAAGCCCGCTTACAAGCTCTACGTCAGCAACAAGCTCAATTACAACAATCTATTACTCAAGGATCGAATGCAGCTTCTCAGTCAGCACCAGGAAACAATACTCAGTCAAACAATTTACAACAAAACCAGATCCTGCAGACTTCACAAGATACTCAAATGCAACCTGGTCAAGTTGTTCGTCAGTCTTTGCAGTCTTCTCAAAACTTGCAGAGTCAACTTGCACAGAACACATCTCAGCCTGCAAGGTTGCCATCTCCATTACAACAGGCACAACTGCAGCAGTTAGCCCAATTACAACAAGCTCAGTTACAAAAGTCTGGATTACCTCAAAATGTTTTACAACAAAACCAATTACAGACACAGTTACAACAAATTCAGTTACGGCAATCAGCTTTGCAACAAGCACGTTTGCAGCAACCTTCAGCTGCATCTGCACAACAGATTCTTTCTCAGGGCCATCTTGCGAGACCTCAGCAGCAACCCCAAGTACAGACTCAAATTGTTACTAAACAAATTCAGTTGCAACAACAGTCTCCTCAGAGTGCTAATGCTCCTTCACAGACGCCACCATCTCCTCAATTACAACAACAGCCTCGTTTTCCACATCAACTTACTCCTGCTCTACGAGCAGTGCAAAAACAGTTCCCTGCAAATGTGCCCGCTTCAAATCAGCCTCCAATGCATGGTCAACCACCAGTTCAAGGTATTCATCAACAACAACAGCAGCTGTTACAACAACGACAGTTGCAACAACAATTGGCTTTGCAGCAGCAATTACGCCAAAGACAACTCCAACAACAACAGCAGCAGCAACAACAACAACAACAACAAATTCAAAATCCTCAGCACCCGCCTCAACAAGCAGTTCAACAACTTCTAACTAGTCAACCTCCTGTTATGATGAAACCCCCACCACAGTATCCTTACGACCGCCAGCAGCTTCAAGGTCAACCTCGTTTACAGTATCCTGCACAAACTAGACAAGTTTCACCTCAGCAGCAGCCTGCTCAAAGAGTACCATGGCCGCAAGTTCCTAATAAGCCTGCCCAATTTCTGAGACGCTCCCCTGGAGCAAATCCACCACCTTCTCCCTCTCAATGGCAGCAGGCTTCTCCGAAAGAAGAATTGACTCAAAGCCCTCAACCAGCTCAACAGCAAGTTATGTGGGCTCAAAGACCAGTGTCAGCTGAAAATCGTGAAAGTACTACTCCTGTTGCTCAGAGTGGATCTCAGTCAGTTTTATGGCAACCAAATCAGCAACAATCTCAATTAAATCAACAAAGAGATCCTAATCAGGTCGTACAGCCTGCTCAATCTTTACAGTGGCAGCAACTGAAGCAATTGGAGTTGCGTAGACAGCAATTATTACAACAGCAGCAGCAGCAGCAAGTTGCAGGACAACGTCCCAATGCTCAATCCCAGTTTGCTGTTCAGACTGATCCTTTAAATCAGGTTTCACCTCGATTGACAGTTCCAACTTCACCACATCAAACTTTAGCTGTTCCAGCTCAGTATCAACCTCAGAATGCACCCAGTATATTGTCCCAGACATCTCCTGGCTCAGTTGCACATGGTCAACCACCTACACAAGTGACTCCAAAAACAAAAACTGCTTTGGCTAATTTATTAAATACACGTTTGCAGACAACAGGACGAGCAGTTGAGGGTGAAATTGTCCAACAACCTGTAAGAACTTCTCAAGTTATTGCGGTAACTATTTCAATTTTCTTTTACTAGGTCAATTTGAATTATTAATTATAGAAAGAATAATTTGGATATGTTTTTTCCATTTGTAAACCTGTCATACTCCTTAGAATCATTTTCCTTAAACATGCATACTTGTAGATGTATAATTAATTTTAAAAGATTTTGAGGGTATTGCAAAGATGGTTTTATTACTTTTTTAATTATTGATCACTCAACATAGTAGTTAAAATTATTTAATTGTATCAATAAAATTAAAATTTTGAAAGATTTTATTTAGTTGTATTATTAATGTGAAATTAAACCTGCCTGGTGAAGTAATTTCCATTGGAGGTCTGGGGCTGCGGTGACCAGGTGGTAAGGTCTCGGCTTCGGATCCGGAGGGTCTCAGGTTCAAGACTCGATTCCACCGAAGAACCGTTGTGTGAAGGGGTTTCTTGCACGTTAAATCTATCAGGCCAAACGTCCTCCCGCTGGTGTGGTGTGGAGATGGGGTGCCACTTCAGGTGTCGTCCTCGTCATCTGACCGTGGTTCAAAATTACGAGGTCCGTCCCAAAATAGCCCTCGTGTTGCTTTAAAACAGGACGTTAATATAACTAAACTAAACTAAATCCATTGGAGGTCTGAACATAAATTATGAATTCTCAAAGATGATAGATAAATTCAAATGTATTCAGAATCAAATAATAAAGAGGGTGTTCTTCAATTACCCCAGATCAAAGTTTGTCTGTTAATAAGTTGAACCTTGTGCTGATTTAAATTATAGATATGTTAACTAACTGCTGCCTCTTTGCAACTGTTAAATTTGGAAATCTTGTCATATTATTAAAATAACTTGACATAAAAAAATACAGTTATCGTTCTAATTTGAGCTAAATTATGTAAAACCAAAATATAATTAAATAAAATTAGAAAATATCTATTTGGGTTAAAAAAAAGTTTTTAAAATTCTTTAATTTAATGTTGTTTTAAATCTAAATTCTGTCTATTCTACCATTCTATTTATTTTAATCTAATTTAGTTAATTGAAAGATTGTTTCAGCTTATATTTTAAATCGGGACTTAAAATCTGATCAAATCTCATTTTTAGAAAATGTCACATATTTAATATCAGATGAAAGAGTACTTTCTACACTTTAACAAAGTTCTCACAGTCCTAGAAAACTGTTTTAATTTTATTTTTCTATAATCAAAACCTTAGAAAAGTGTTTTTTTTTTTATTAGGCCTTTAAAAAAAAAAACTGTTTATCCACTACTTTTAAAAAATATAAAAAATCATGTAACTTTGTTTTGTTTGAAAATTATATCAACAGAAAAAAGATGCTGATATATAAATGCTATTAATCATCATTTATTCTGTCTGTATAGTTTAGAGAAAAGAGAAAGGTAGAAATAAGCAGGATTATTATCATAATCGCCAAGGAATATTCAGCTTGCCCAACTACTAGATAGTACTAGCACGTAGCATGTAATTTTTGTGTCCTTGCAAGGCTTGAGTGTAGAAATAAAAATTTTTTTGAAGTCTTGTTATTCATATAATTTACTAGACGATTTTAAGTTAGTTCTCAGAAATGTTCCTATACAGCTAAAGCTGTCTAAATGCTCTCTTGTGGGTTGACAACATATTCTTGCTAAATTTCACTTCTTTATACATTGAGGGCATTTTATATAAACGCCTTTTATTTTGATGTGCATAGTTTAATTTTTGATGAAAAAATTAACATGCCTTTGCAAACAAGTTAAAATAGATTTAGATATTCGGAAATAAGTAAATTGGGTTGGAAACGAAAGAGTGGAGTTTATACCTAATATGTAATTTCAACTTTCAAGAGGCATTGTACTACCAAAATATTTCAAAATTTTGTGATTCCATGGAAAAATTTGGTTTAACTTAGATTTTCTCTCTTTCTATGGAAGAATTGAGTTGTTGAATGATGAAATGCTAAACTATTTTAAACAATGTTTATGAATGTGGGTAATTGTTGCCTACATGTTGTCAATAATTCATATAGACACAGAAGATGATTTTCAAAGAAATATTGATTTTTTTTAATATTTAAAATGGGTAGTTGGTACTGGCTGATCAAATATTAAATAGCAAAAAAGGAAAACTACTTATAATTTTTAGATTGTAGTAATTTTTCCAAAAATGTGCAAAACCAGATGCTTCTAACACTGTATAGGCAGTCAAAATGTTGAATGATTTGAATAATCTGTATTGTCTAGGAGATTAGAAAGGATATTTTAAGAATGGTGAAAAAAAGTAAGTTTCTTACATCAGTATCAAGATCATATAAATTTTCTGGAAAGACTTTGTGGGATCCAATATTGTGAAACCGAGGTTTTTTCTATCAGTGTCTTGCTCTGTTGATACTTGAGAGACTATTCCTTTTTACTCAGGTTTTTGGAGTGGGGGGGATGGGGTTAAATGCCATGGGAAAAATCATGTTTTTGAAAATTCAAGTTGTTTGTTACAGTCAATGGATGACTGTAACAAACATTTAAAACAAAGTTATTACTATCCCATTGCTAAAACATTTAAAAAACAAAAATCTTGATTTATATTTGCCTTTTACGATTTTCACTTCATTCTGTCAAGTGCTTATTAAGATTCTTGCAGAATTAAAAAAAAAAATGCTGTAGTGTGTTTTATTTTGATTAAAGTCTAAAATGTGTTTATGAACTGAGCTCACAGAAATAGTTTGTGCCAATTTGGCTTCTTATTCTAGTTATATTGTGGCTAGTAATAAAAGTGCATTGGCACTGTGTTTTTGAAACCTACTTTAAGCTGTAATTTTTGGTTTATCAACAACGAGATTAATATAACAAGTATCCTTATTACTTGTATCTCAGTTTAGTTATATAAATGTCCCATTTTAAAACAACACCAAAATTATTTAAGAATGGGCCTTGTTAATTTTGAGTTTGGTTAGATGACAACTCCTGCACAGATGCCTTGCTCTACCCATACCCATCTTTTCCTTTATCAAGTTCCCACTCCACATTGGGATGACATTGAGTCTCCTACATGTTATTTCTTCTGGGGAATTAAGTCTAGAACCTTTTGAACCCATCTGAGATCTTACTTCCAGGCTACCTTGGTTTTCAGGTATCCTTTATTTAAGTATCTAAAAGTTATGAGCAAGAAAAGAAAGTAAAAATGAAGTTGAATATCAATGATAAAAATAGTCAGTTTCAATTTATCATTTGTTATTTTTGCATTTTTTTTTTGTAATCTACATTTTGCTCAATATAATTAGCTGAAAGCTTAAATATTTGGGGGGGGAAAAAAACTTTTTTTCTGATTTTCAAATTTCTCCTGATCAGTACTGTATAACTTGTCTGTTTATTCTCTACCTTTCCCTTTATCAAGATTAACATAAAATAATACTTGTGAATTGAAAAAAAATTATGAAATGGAATTTAAAACCATAAATACTCAAAATAATATTATTAAAAGATTAATTTTTGTATACTTTAATGATATAAAAGCACATTTGTGTGATAATATCTCTTAGAATTTCTGACAATAAATGCTAAATTTAATTTTTTGATTTTTTTTATAATTAAAATGTGAAAAAAAAAGTTTTAAAAATCATCATTTGAAATGTATTTGTACCAAAATTGATGGCTCTTGTGTCATTTCTATATTCTATTAGTTACTGATTTTATTTTTAGTATTCTGTAGATCACTGTAGACAAGCATAGACATCTTTATTAATATTAGAGATTAAGTAATGAGCAGTATTTTGTCTGTGAGTGTTTTATGATTCTGAAATTATGCTATATGAATCCATATGAGATCAAACCATAGTTTAATTATAGTCATAAGCTCATCTTGTGGCATGTAATTAAAATGGAATTTTCTATGATTGGCTTGATATATTTTACCCTTTGATTGTATGAGTTATTCTACTATTATGTGATTTTAAATTTAATCTGTTATTTTGTAAAAATCTAATTATTTTCGTGAGAACATTTTTTAATAGCTCACTATAATAATTAATAATTTCCTTCAAAAAAAATTTATTTATATATATATAGAAAAATTGTTAAAGTTAATAATTTAAAATAAATAATAATAAGTTAAAAATTTTATCTTTTTAAATATTTGAATCTTAAATAATTATAGCAAAAAAAGAAGAAAAAGTAGTCAATGTTATATAAGATTCACTGGTAAGGGGGGACATTGAGGGAATTGACTCGTTATTATCAGCTATAGTTAAAATCATAATCTATAATAATTTATTATTAATGAAATATGGTATTATAAACAATATGTATATTTTTAATAATATTTATTTTCTTATAAAGCAACCTGCTCAAGCAGTCCAAAGAAGAGCCAGTTCTGATGGTATAGCTGTTATACATCCTCAAGCTCAGATGCCTGATCGGTCAGTTATGCCACCAATTCCACAAATCATATTTTATGGACATGATCCAAAACTAATTAGTAAGTTTGCTTTTGGTATTGTACTAATTTATATATATATTATAATTTATATATATATGATTAGCTTAAAATGAAGGCTTTTTAAATTTGCCTTTTATACTTATTTCAAATAGTTGCTGAATTTCTCTCCAAATTGGCAATTCATGTAAATAACAATCAGAATTTATAGAACAAACATTTTGTAATGATAATATATAGTTATATATTTTATTTATTTTTCATATCATAAACATTATTATGTACTGAAATGAAATTTTTAAGATTTTCCTTAACAAATTTAAAATAAATTATTGGTTTCAAGAGCTATTTTTTAAATAATTTTTGGATTCCATAAAAATTTAGGAATAATTTAGTATCACCAAAAAATCTAGAGAAATAGGAAATGAAATATTTCTGTTATTGTGTCATTTCTCCCCCTTTGTACTTTTACTTTTGTATGAGTATTTTTTTAAGCAAACTATATATATTATTTCTTGTCTATGAAACTTTAGTCTTTTTAAATGTTGTAGAATGCAGATTTATTATTATTTAATAAAAATACAATAAAATAAATAAAATGAACAATTCTGAAATTAAATTCCTATTTAAAAGATAATTATAATTTTTCCATGGATTTTTTTTTTTAATACATGAATTTAAAATCGTAAAAATCTTGTTCCCTGAATTTTTACTTGTTAATTATTTTTGAATAATAGATCATTTTGTTGACTGTAGATGTATTGATTAATGTGATAATTAATTTTCCTGGATATAAATTAATTAAAAGTTTTTCTAACTTTTTAGTTCCACCTGATCTATGCCTTTTGGGTTGTTTATTTTGTATTGTTGATTATGACAACTCAGATGATTATGATCCAGCCATGTGGATAAAAGTAAGTCTCTCTCTCTAAATGAAAATAATTAAGCTCATTTCAGAAAACATCGTATTCACCTGACAAACTTTTCTGTGTGTCATCTAGTAATGAACTAGACATTATATTACATATACTTTTTCTTCTTACAAAATATTAAATGGTATCTAAAATTAAATTAATGTGCCCATTCGGGCATGCAATGATGAAAGTTCCACAATTTATATTAATGGCTTGACCATTATTGAGGGTTATGGGCATTGGGAAGACTGTAGTGCCTCTCTATCATGTTCTTGTTTTTCTCTTATTTACGCAGTGTATGGATTATACTGATATTATTCTGAATATTAAGTTATAGACATAATTTTACTTCTGTTTAGGATTCTATCAGCAAACGTAGACTGATTAAGCTTTGTTCAGTATTCAAACACTAAGCAATAAAGAAATCTGTATCTCTACTTCATTAAATTGATAATATATTTGCATTATATGGTAGGATGTATAATACCTATAGAATGAGCATTTTAATTACATTATAGGCTTTAACTAGTGTGTGTCTTTCAGCTGTTGGTTTTACAGTACTTTTACCTATCCATAATTTTTTTCCCCTCCCTTTCTCTCTTTACTTAAAAGCCATACCTTGAAAGCCTTGAATTTTTTGTCTTTTACTTACTGAAGAAATTAAACACTAAAAGTAATAATTCATTTAAAATGACTTGAATGAAAGACATTCTTTCAGAATCCAAATTGGGAAGTGCTGAGGAAATAGCTTTAGATCAGGTTAAATGGCGTGTGATTGCTGTGGCCTCCCCCCATAATTTAAATAGAAATTATGATTTGATTATATTGCAATGTTTGTGGTGCTAGATTTTTTCCAAATAAGAACTGTACCATAAAAGTGTAAAATAAATTTATGGTCAAGGAACCAATAATATTTTTGTTTATATAAGTTTTTAAACTGACCCCTTCTGTATTACTTGATATAAATTTGATGATAGCTCTCCATTAATTATATATTGATGAAAACAAACAATACCAAATATTTTAGTTCTTTAATTTTACAAAGAGAAGGAAAAAAAAATGAATTTCTTACTATAAATAACAAATACTTCTTTCTCCCTACCCTTAAAAAAAATCTGATATGAGCACGATTTTTTCATTCCAGATATAGAAAGGGTAGGAAATCTTATATTTACTGTTTTTTATGAGGGAAAAATGGGATTAATAGTGTTGCTTGTTAAGTAATGATCTGTTATTTTGGATGTTTCAAGTGAATCTAAGTATATTAAACTGAAATTCCTTTTCAGATCATTGAAAAACATGGTGGCCAAGTAGAAAGCTCGTACAGTAGCAAGTGCACTCATGTAATTTGTGAAAATACAAAATCATTAGTTGTCCAACAGGTAAATATAAGTATTGTATCAAAAAAATTCAAGAAAAATAAAATTACCAGACTGTTTTTCATTATACTTACATAAATTTATCGTGCAATAAGCAGGTTCATTTTTATCTTTTTCTGTGAAAAATAATGAGTATTCAGTTGCTTTGTTTTCCCAACAATCAAGTAAGAATATTGAATTATATTAATTTTTAATTTGATAAAAATATATTCTGAAAATCAACATTCTTTTTATAAAAGTCTTATTTTTCTTTGATTCCCCCTTTATTTTTTTATTTCAAACATCAGATTAATTTTTAAAATAATTAGTGTTAATAAAATGTATATAATATAGCTATTTTATATAAAAAGGCATTTATATCTGCCACATTTTATTTAAAGCAGATATAAAATAGCATCAGTTATTTTTAAAGAAACAACAATTGGGGCTTTATTTATTTATAAAAATAAGTCAGATGTGGAGAAATTTGCATTTTTGTCTTCTGGACTTTCATGTTTTGAACAAATGTATTTTGGTAGATAACGGTATGTTCTTTTAAGTTTTCAGTTACATATTTTTTATTAATTAAAATTTTAACTTATTCTTTTATTATAACTTATTAAATAATCTTGTGAAGACTTTTTTTTTTACTGTCTTAAAATGTTTCTTAAAATTATATTTGTAATTACAATAGTATGATTATTGTATGATTTTGCACCTAATTTTGACATATAATTAAAAAGTACAATATCTAATTTCTTGCAGTGCTTTTCTTTGTTGTAATGAAATAGACTTTTAGTAACCTTTCTGGCTTTGGAAATATATGATCATTGTTTCCAGTATTATTTCCTCATAAAATCTATTATAACGGTAAAAAATGATTCTTGCAACATCATGAATCTGTCAGCGTCTAAGTTTCTTCAAATTATTTGTTCTGAGAAATTATTTATCTTGACTCAAAATTATAAAAGTCTGCTCAAAACAGTCCTTACATAACTTTGTGGTGGTAACGAACTAAATTAAATCATCCTGTATTATATTTCAATTTATTTTTCAGGCTATAAGAGAAGGCAAGCGTTGCGTAACTGCTTATTGGTTAAATGATGTTTTAGAGAAAAAGAAGTTGAAACATCCTTGGCTTGCTCATCATCTCCCTACTCCATTTTCTGATGATAAGCCTTGCAAAGATCAGGTAAAGAGGCTTTTATTGAATTTGTGGTACATTATGTGTAATGTTAGACAATTTCTGCAAACTATATTTTATAACTTACTTCTTCAGAGCTGTTTTAAAACAGATCTTCTTTTTCCATTTTGTTACCTTATTTGTTCCAATATATATAATGCCATAAATGGTCCTTAAAATCTGCTTATTTTGAATAGTTCTTATATAACGATGTTCTAACTACTTATTTTTTTAAGTCCAGATCTTTTTTTTCTTTGTGTTAAGGGGAAGGGGTAATATTTCACTAAATCGCTCATCTCTAGATCTGTCAAGTTATATTTGTGGCGTCTCATTGAATCTGGAACTCAATGGAAAAGGTTTTTATCTCAGTTTGGGGTAGTACTGATGAAGTGTAAAATACGTGCCTTTCATCAACTTGATTTTTCTGTCATCTCTTGCTTATTTAGTTGAAAGAAAACACTTAAAAAAAAACTAAGTGAAACTTGCTGAGACTTAGCAGTAACATCAGCTCACTGCTCCTTTTGATGATTACTTGTTCGTGAGCATATGTTAGTTATATTTCAACAACACTTAGCAAATTAACATGGAAGATTTATGTAAGTATTTTTACTACAAATAAAAATACAATAAATTTTAAACTTTAAAATCTATTTAATAATATGTCATCAAAATGTGTGTCTAACTTATTATGGACTTCAAAAATGAATACACTGAAGGGTCCATAGCCTCCAAAATAAAAGTAATACAAAATGTTTATGCTGTTCTGAAATTATTTGCAGCCCCTGGAGTAGTTTTTATAATATTAGCAATGGTTGATTGTTAGGAATATAACAGCAAATTCAACTTCCACTTTAGTCCACAATTCTTGGACTAAGTGCTCCCTTTATAGTTTGATTTCAAAATATGTTGAATAATGATTTCAAAATCATTGTCAGAACTTTCATTTGCAATTTCATCACCTATATGATTTTCATAGTCTGATACTTCTTCGATGTCAGAAGCTTCTATTAGTTTAGCTATATCAGCAAAATTCAAATTTTTTAGATTCCCCATTTTTTCTCATGTTTGCAGGTACAATTCTTACAATGTATCAGAATGTGAAACACTGCAGAATAAAAGAAACATTGCAATAAGAGCAAAGAGGTTGACACCCTGCCAATCGTATCAACTTTCAAACATTGCGTGTGTTCTTTTGTATTGTGTCTAAGCATGTGCATCAATGAAACAGGTTTCAAAAACGTATAAACTGCAGAAATTGTTATTCTTTTATTTTGAATTATCCCAAATAAAAGTGAACAAATATGAGAAGGGAGGTGGCATTAAGTCATATTGACTTGAACGATACATTAAGTATAATTCTTAAACTATCCCTCGGAAATAAAAATAAATATAAATCCCTCTAGGAATACATATTTATATTATTTACTGACAATGTCCAAAAGTTTCATGAATATGTCCCTGAACTATGTATTTTTACAAAGATATAAATTTTATTTTGGACCATATAGAGCCAAACAGAACAGCAGGATTAAAAGAAAATATTTTAATCATATTTTCTAACTTTAAACTTGAGAATTCTGAACAAATTTAAAACAAATTATGAGATTCAATAAATTGTTTCTTTCATTAACATTCAGAATGAACACCAAACATTACAATCCTAAAAGAATACACAAATCTAATATATAAAAATGAATTTTTGTAGGCTCGTACAATATGCGCTGCCATACCATTCAACCATTTGCAATGAAACTTGGTCAAATTATTGCTTGCACTTGTGCGAAGGTTATATTTTAAAACTGATAATTGACATAAGACAATTAATGGTAAATAGTACCCATCATTCAAAGTTAATAGCACACATATAAAACAAAATAAAATTATTAAGATTGATGTCAATTATTATGAGAAAAAATAAAATTGAAAATATTTAGTGTAAGCACTAATTTTTTTATTCTCATTAATGAATAGCCATCCATGCAGAATGTTGTAATTCAGCTTGCACAATACTTTGTCTATGACCAGCCACACATATTATCCATAGTTTTTCTCACCTATGCAAAATAGAATTTTCATAATAGATGCCTGTCAAGTTAAATGATATATAATGGAAATTTTTCAGTGCAGAACTGTAGTTTTTCTGTTTATTCAGAGAAATGCCAAAAGATATTTTTATTATAAAAGCTATTGTATTGATGTTGCTAATGTTTCTTTTAAAATGTGTTTTTTCTTTCTCAGATAATTACTATTACTAATTTTGAAAATGAGGAAAGGACAGCACTGAAACATATTATTACCATCTTGGGGGCCAAATATACCAATTATATGACTAGTCACAATACAGTTATTATTTGCAGGAAGTAAGTTTTTGCTTATGTTTATTAATGATTTCTCTTGTAATTTTCTTGCTGAAAGGTAACTAATGCTTATAAATTTGGGGGTTAGGGATATTTTTTAGTGTTGTTGCTTATAATCCATACAATTCCAGTTGTTCAGAAATTTCTAATTCAAATTTTTAATTTCATTGATAAATTAAACATATAAATAACAAATTCAGATTTTTTTTAATAGATGCAATTTTACATATTATAGTGCAGATATCCTAATTGCATAGGCTTTATTTAATGGTGAAATAATATTGTGCTTTTAAGATCTGAAATCTGCTTTTAATCTGGTATGGGTCAAAAAATTGTTAATTGAAATTAAATACTTACTTTATTTGCTTTAAATGTATTAACAGTTTTATTACTAAATTTATTTTATGCTAAACTTTGGTCATTTTAATTTCTTGTAATTCATCATCCAATAGATTTCCTAATTTGTCATTATAGAATACTGAAATAAAATATAAATTGATATTTTTTATATTATGTCAGTATCATTTTTTTCTTACTAGTAGATATAAATTTTATTTGGAATTACAAAATAAATATATATTCCTAAAAAAATAATGCTTGCTATTCTGAATAGTTACATTTTAAAAATAGCTCTGTATTTAAGCATTAAGTATTCCATTTTTTTAAGTAATATGAATAAAAGTTATTCTAAAGAAAATTTTGTGTATAACTCCAATTAACTAAATATTTTGATCTTAATTTCATCTTTTAGAAAGGAAATTTTTATGAAGAAAATACTTTTACTTCTTTAATACTTTTTTCATATTTAATTAAAAATATATGAAATCTGAAAAAAATTTTAGAATTATGAATTTTATCACATATATTTAACTTTTATTCTCTTTGAAACTGAAAGTGGCAATAAAAAAGGCATATTTGACCTCTCATAGAATTTGTGATGACTTCAGTGACAATTATCTATTATATGTTGAAGTATGAATCTCGGATGCAAGAATTTTTAACAATAAGGTATAATTTATTGATTGCATTCTTAACCGTCTGGCTGATCATCCTGATATTTTCACGGACAACTCAAATGTGGCAAAATCTGCTCTTGCTGCGATTTCTATGAGCATTTGTTTTCTCCCTTTATTGAGGAGCACATACCATTTCCCCCCCAATTAACCAATGAAATAAATTGTATACCATATTACACAGTTTATGTTTTGGCCAACAGATCTTAGAAAAATAATTTCTAAAAAAGAAGAAAAAGTGATTTTGTTCTACAAATTGGGCAGTCAGAGGCTAGAGCTATTAGAGGCTTAATAGCTCTAATCTCCATTCCTACTTGCCATAAATAAATGATGGGGGGGGGGGGGGAGATGATTAAATGTTTTTTAAAGAATTTGTTAAAACAGGATATGAATCTCATTAATTATGATTCTATGTAAAACTATTCTTGTAATTTTAATTTTCCAGCTACTTCCTGCTTTCTCTTCAGTTATTTGTATCTTTTAAAATCATATGTTGAATAATTACTTTCTCTTTGAAATAAAAACAAAAAATTAACTAGACTCATGCTATATATACATTTTGAATAAAGTATTTTTGGGGATATTGTAATGAAACTTTATTGAGTTCTTGCAGAAATAAATTTTTCTGTATTTTGTGTGTGTTTGTGAAATTTTGGTTATAATTTTTATTCCTAGTTAAATATATAGGTGTTCATATCATCTCCCAAAATAATAGCTGTTATTCTATCAAATGTGAATATCTTGCACATGTTCTATTTTTGTTAATAGAATTCACTCTATCTATTTTTATGGTGAAAGTATTGGTAGCTCATTAGGCACTTGTTGACCTTTCATTTACAGAAAAAAAGTTTACTTTTGTCGACAGACTGCTATTTGGTTTTAAATGCTTAACAATATAATCTTCAAGGGTCATTTGCAGATAGGCACACAAAATTCTAGTTCTGAAATAATTTGATTAAAAACTATGCTTGAAGTAGATTCTAAGGCTTATACATTTGGAAAACAAGACTTACTCACAAAAGCATTAATGGAATTACATTTATTACTGAAGTAGATTGCTTCTGAAGATACTTCTCAGTATCGGAAAATTTTTCAAAAACTGAGTCATATTTTTGAAAGTAATAAATATTGATGGTATTCTGAGCTTGTTATCTCTTATTTTTTGTCTCAAAAATAGTAAAGAAAATATCATAACTGCATGTCTTTAAATGCAGATTATTATTTCTTTGGTTGTTTTGAATAGATTTGGTCTATTCAATAATCTTCTTTGTCAATTTTGAAATACTAAAAATAGCATTGAGTACATTTTTATGTTCTGTTCCAAATGTATATTTCATAAATCAAACTATTGTGTAAAATTTGATTTCAATTTTTTGACTTTTTTATCATTTAAAGCCCTATATTCATTCTAATTAACGATATCTTCACATCCTTCTACAATCTCTGAAAAAAAAATTATAGTCATTGATTGCAACCTTTGGGCATTAAAAGATAATGGTCTTTTCTTTGCCAAAAATTTGATTTTCATTACATTTCAATCAATCTTACCCTCAGCAGTTAAGTAGATTTTGAATAAAAAACTCAGTTTATTGCTAATGACAAATTCCAGTTTTTATTCTTTACAAAATCATTTGCACTTTATGGTTCTGTTTTTACTCTTTTCTTTCTACTAATCCTCTACTATCATCAATATAACCCAAAAAATAAATAATAAAATAAAAAGCATGCTTATTTACATATATATTGTAAAGGAGAAAATACATATAAATATATATGTTTGTGGAATTTGGGCTCTTTCTGTAATGAAAGGTTATAATGTCTTATAATGCTGAAATAAAGGTCTTTATTCTTGATTCAAATCTATGCTTATTTACATCATCACAAAAAAAAGAAATAATTCTTATTTTACTCTATAAAATGAATATCTTACACATAACAATTGTACAACAAATAATGAATGAAAATTGAGCTGATTACAAATGGTAAAATCCACTTTTACTGTCTTCAAAATCATATGTTTTATGGCTTTATTTTTTACCCCTCTTCTCTGCTTGCAAATTGTTTAACTTTCTTTTACTGTCAGACTAATCCAGTTTCAATCTGCCTGATTCCATTTTTAGCCATGGAATGAATTGTTATATTTTTATCCCTGAGTTTCCCTTATAAAACTTGGTGTGCCAGCTACCAATACCAATATAAACCATTTTACAAAATTCACTTACTGCTGCAGATATTAAGATGTAAATCATTCTTTATGTCTTTGGGCATGTGCTTCACTATCAGATTTAAATATCTGAATTTTCCAAATGTAATAATGCTTGAAAATATAGAAAGGCTGTGTCTATTTGAAATTCTGTCAGTTTTCTGTAAGATCTGACACTCAAAATTCTAAAAATGATTTTATTCAAATGAATTATTCATAATATCAAAATTTAGATAAATATGAATCTAAAATGTTCGCTTATTTGTATTTTTGAAATAGAATTGTATTTCATATATTGTTCGACCCTTGACTTCATTATGCTTTTTAATTTTCAGGAATGAAGGTAAGAAAGTGAAGAAGGCTCGTGAATGGAGAATTCCTGTTGTGAATGTTCAGTGGCTTCATGATCTTATGTTTGGTCAGATTGATGCTTTGAGATTATCCATGGCACACAAATATCAACAATATGATATGGAAAATCCTTTTGCTATTGACTATGCACTTGCTCCCCATCTTATGGGTAAGTTGTTGTAAGCTTAAATAATACTAATACTTCTTTAACTAAAAAAACATACTAAATTTTAATAAATAATACAGAATGTCTCATAAGTTCTTTTGATGTGGCAGTTTATTAGATTTTAATATGGCCTCTTCCATCTGCTTTTTGTATCATAATGATAATGGTATGGTAAATACCACTGAATGCTCTATTATTACTTACCAGAGCATATTTAGAATTGTGTCATTTATGTGGATGATTATGAGATATATACTCATCCAGATTTCTTGCTTTGTGTGTGGCATATGAACAGAAAATGATTTTCAAAGAATATCGAGAATGTTGAAACTAGTAGGAAGTTCTATATCCTTCATCTTCATATATCCCATTTATGAATTAAAAAGTTTTTCATTTAGGAATTTTTTGGAATCATTTCTTTATAAATATGTCAATGGGTACTTCTAAGTATGTTTTGAGACTCTTAGAAGAATAAAACAAAGCTTGATAAGCTATTCTTTTTTATTTTGATACTAATTGCAATGTTTTTTGCAGCTGCTTGGAAAGTCCCCATTAAAATCAACGAAGAATTGATTAAGGTATGTACATTGTATTTACCTCAATATTTTTATTGACTTATCTCTTAAATTTATTAATGATTTCAATTGTTGGCATAAAAATTATATTAATATTATTTGTATTTATATTAATGCTACTTCAGATAAGCTATGATTAAGTTTAAAAAAATTTAATGTCTAAAGAAAGTTCAGAATTATCTTGTGAAAAAAAGGGCATTTATGATTTTGAGACTGTTTTATAAATTATTAGATTAAAAAGAATATATTTATAGTATGTGGAGTTCACTTATGTTAAAAGGGAAAATCGATAATTAATTCTTTCATATAATGTACCTGTAGAATTCTCATATTTTCTTGTGTGTAGGCTAAATACTGGGGATATTATATTAGATTTAAAACTGCAGTTTGGCTAAATATATTGGTTTCAAAAAGAAAGATCATTCTTAAAACAAAGATAATCTACTGATATAACATTTGTTCTGCTCATTATAAAAACATTAAAGCTATAATTTTTTTCTCTTAACTGTTTCTTGTTATATCCCAAAACACACTTTCTTATTGTTGTAATCAGTTTTCTCTTGTATTGAAGTAGCAGATTTGCAGTCACCTATATTTTTTGTGTCCTTCTTTTTAATCTTATAAGCGCTCTCTTTGTAAGGAAACTCATCTGCTGCTGTATAATTTACAACATGATAACATAACAATAATAAATGCATTTTCATTTTCTTTGATTATGTAAAATTATAAATGAAATTTAAATTCATTACAAAAAGAGATAAAAATCTTCAGAATAAAACAAAATTCCACAGCCTTTAAGCAATGGCTGAGATTAAAAGCAAATGCTAGTAATTTTAATAAGTGGCTATACTTTTTATTTGAAAACAATGAAAAGCTTTATATAATTGGTATATTGCCTTTAATAACTAGATGTATATATCACATTTGAAATAGGCAAATTAAGAAAAATCCTGGATAGATTCATTGAAATCTTTTTAGAAAAATAGGATATTTTTGGCAGTAAACTGAAAAAAAAAAATTTAAATTTTTGATGAAAAATATTTAAATTTTGATTTATATATTTCTTAAAAATTTTACAAATATGTTTTAATTTATTTAAAAAAGTTCTTAATTTGTATAAAAATTATGATTCCTTTCTTTGAACTTGATAGATGGTCTTATCTACTAGATATTTAAAACATATTTGCTGAATGCTTTTATTTCTTAATATTTTTTCATCCAATTTTTAGAAGCATAGTATTGAAACGAAAACTCCAGAGTCAGTAGCTAGTACTGAAAAAGTAAGTTTACTATAATATATTATATATTAGAAAGTAATTGGCTATCTTTTTCGTTTTGTCCTATATAATGTTCCATTTCTCTGTTTTTAAGGAATCTAAGAAAAGAGAGAATGAAGAAAATATTGAACCAGAAGCTAAGAGGATAAGGTAATCATTTATTTTTCTTTCTTAACATATGTATTGATTTGTCAATTATTCTAGGAATTCCCTAGTTAAAAGAATGTAAGTATTGTTTGTAAATGATTAAAAAAAATTACTTATGAATTAATTTATATGTGGGTGTTAAAAAAACTTTATGTGAAATAACTTCATTTGAAAATTAACAACATGATTTGAGTATATGTTAGACTAAAAGTACTGCTGGAAGATACTTCTTTTATCTTTTTATATAAGATTTGTATGATAGCTAAATTTATTTTTATGAAGTCTTTAACTTGCTCATATTCCTTTTCTTAGAGTTGAATCCCCTCCCTTGGAAGAAAACATTCCACTTACCACTCAAAATCCACCTGACAATGAAAATAAACCTCGAGTTCTGTTTACAGGTGTTACAAAAGTTAATGATTTAGCAAAGGTAAATGTGTTTTTCTTGTGATTCTTTTTATTTGATGTAACTTTATCTAAAGAAATATTTCATGATTCTGATCTTAAGGATGAATTCATAAATTATTTATCTTGATAAAAAGAAATTGTATTTATATATGAAATGTGCTGTATTTGATTAGGTGGTGTTACAACTTGGTGGTTGTATAGCAAAATCAGAAACAGAATGCACTCATCTCATTGCTAGTCGTTATAGTCGCACACAGAAGTTTCTTTGTGCTATTCATGTTGTAAAATATGTAATTACCCCAGACTGGATTACGGAAAGTGAAAAGCAAAATCAGTTTGTAGGTAAGTGAGGCAATTTATTTTTAACTTCTAATTAATTAAAATTTATGTTCATTTATATAAATATAAAGACTAATCTGGTAACTTTTTTCAGATGAAAAACAATATATATTAAAAGATACTGAAAATGAGAAGACTTATGGTTTCAATATGGAGACAGTATTAAACAGAACAGATAGAACTCCAATTTTCAAAGTATGATAGTCTTTACTTCTCTCAATTACATTTTTGTCTTTAATTTTTTTCTTTTGATATTTTTTTTTTTTTTTTTTTTGCTTATGTATTACTAACATTATGTGGTCAATAGTATGGAAATTTTAAGAGTTGTTCTTTATATTCTAGGGTTTTACAATTGTATGTTCCTTGTAAATTTTTAGCACATTTATTGAGTGTAAAATGTAACATTTTAATCTACAATAATAACATTTAAAACTTTTTAATTTTTTATACTGAAACTTAGTGGGCTGGGGATTGACAGTATTAAAAAAAAATCAATTATTTTAAGGGGGAAAAAACAATTATTTACTGGTTACTAATAAATCTTTTGTCATTACAGGATTATATCTTCTTTGTTACTGCTGGCGTAATTCCTAAACATGATATAACTAAAGCCATCATTGAAGCTGGTGGTGGAATACCTGTATATAAAAAAGCCCCAACTTTAAGACAGATTAAATCTATCGAACAAGTAATTATTTTTACAAAATCTCAAACTAATAAAAAATTATTTGTGTTAGCACTCTACAGGATGGAGCCATAAAAAATCTACCAAATTCGGCACATTATGGGAACTAGGATGTATACCTGACAGCATTTTAAAATTTGAATTAAGAAGTTGAGTGAAATGTTAGCTAAATTTATGTTTTAAAATTTAAAAGAATTATCTTTTTAATATTAACAGTTTAAAATTTTAGAAATCTGTCTTGAACAAAGTAGCTTAATTTTTTATTATTTTATTTACTTATTTTGCATCAATATAATTATTAAGAGGCAGAACGCCTTTTTGTTCATCAAATATTTAGTTGCGTGATTGTCACATATTTTTGAAAACTCGGAAAGGGGGGAAAAAACTGTTCAATTACTTAATTAAATCACATAGATATTAAAATTATAGTATAATAAAATTATTAGAGTTACACTTTTAATAGCACTATGACATAATGGAATTATGTCATAGTGCACAATCATGGTTCATATATGTAAAAAACAAAACATATGCTAAAGTTACTTAGTTCGACAACAACAAATCCTGTTGATACTGCTACATTCAGTGGTGGTGGGGTGGTCGGCTGTATGCAAGTATAACCTTAGTGTGTGTCAAAATTTAATACTTAAAATTTTTTCTTTAAGTAAATCCTGAACATCAACTATGCATTCGAAATCTAATTAAAAGAAAGTAGAACACATCTTCTCAATGAACCAGCTGCTCAAGAAATTTAGCAAGTTAAATAATAAAATTGCTAATTTATTCTCATTATATACACATACTGTCTCTTCTATATAAAATTAATTATTTGTCTTATGATCATGGTTAATTTCAAAAATAGCTGTAAATGGGTTACAGATAAGACAATTAAACTCTTATCTATATTATCAAATATTTATACATACATTGCAGAAATTTATGTATAAAAAGATATGGCATTTTTACCGGAAATCCCCCCATTTTTATTGATGTTATTCATAATTTTTTAACTTATGTTATGTAAGGATTTGTTTGTCTTAGTGTAGAAAAAATAAAATAATGTTAAAGAAAATATCACTATGCACTAAAAGTAGATCTTATTTGCATCAAAAAATCTGTAAAACAGTTTGATAATATTGATTATATTCTATTTAATAAACTTTTGAATCTTATTTAATTGAAAAGTCAGTCAGATTACTGTTCAACTGTAAAGTTAATTTCTGAACTCGGTTATGAAGTTTTTAACATTTACTACTCTTTCCACATATCTAAATGTACCAAAGAAAAAAATAATCAAATTGATTCATTTTAAATGTAAATAAATTAACAGATTTACTTTGTGAATGAATAATTTTCACTAATAATCAGACTAAGTTGGTAATATATGTATTGAAAATTGCAGAGTGGGCGAAAGTTTATCATCATCACATGTGATAATGATCTTCATCTCTGCAAAATGTATATGGAAAGAAAAATCTGTAAGTTTTTATATTTTTTACTGTGTTTACGAGTTGATATATTGACTTTTGATATGAATAAAACTGTTTCCATATTTTTCACTAACAAAAAATGAACTATTGAGTTATCTTGTCCTTTAAGTCTTCACTAAAACATATGTATATTTGTGCTTTATGATTGGCAGGTTGGCCTTTGTACCAAATTTCTAAACCATATATTGAAAAGGCACTTTTTCCATTTTTAAGGCATAATGCAGACTTCTTTCCATTATTGTTATATTTCTTTTAACACATTTTTGGTGAAGATACGTAGTTATTTGGATTGATATGTTGCCCAAAAATGAAACAAGGCTTATCTATCTGATACTTGCCTTTCATTCTTATTAGCAAAAAAGTTTTTAAGTCTTTCAAAACCTACATTTATTTTACCATATAAATACTTTTTAAAAAGTGTTCTGCATCTTTTGTACTCAAAATAAATAAAAAAAATTCATGTTTAAATATTATTTACAGCTAGGCAGAATAAACAAAGCAATTATTTTTTTTAAATCTGATTATCGACGTAACTTATAATATTTTCAGCTCATTTTTCACATTTGAGATCTATTTCTATAGTTTAACTTGTTAAGTACTCATAGTTTATATATATTGATTTTATATAGCATCAGATCATATGTGATTACTTAAAAAATGTTTAAAGTTATTTTTGAAGGGTGATAATTTTTTATTATTTAATAGATTTAAAGTAACAAGAAATTTCATAACAATGTTGAACAGTGAAATTCTTTTTTTCTAATTTATTTAACATAGTGGTGATAGCACTATGTTATTTTTTATAAAACTTTATATTAACTGAATTAATTATCATAAAATATTCACTAAAACCTTCTTTATGCTTCATAATTTAACTCTAGATAAATAAGCAGTTACCTTATAGACTGACCATTATCTGTTTTCTGAATGTGACATATAAAATTTGTCTTTCTGATTCAAGGATTAATCTCTAATAATTTGTTTCAAAACAGAAGATTCCCAAGCATCCTACCTCTGGAAGGACGGGTCAGAGTTCTATGAACTTTTTCCTTTCCCACCAATATCAGAAAACAAAGTTTTTTAAGTAGCAGCGAGAATTATATATATATAACATTGAGTACTAAAACTGCCATTTATCTGAAGCCAGGTATAATGTGAATATGGCCTAGTGAATCATAGAAGCAATTGCCGGTAACATGTCCAGTTAAAATAGAAGGCTCTTTACTAGTATATATAGCATTGCATGCTTTAAGAATTTATTAGACATTACAAAATTTATATACTTTTTCTCTAACTTAAATACAGGAAGTATAAACAATCCTGTCAATGCAATGCCTTCTTCATTTAATTACGATAAAACTAGGCCAGATAGTCAAGTGTACTATAAATGAAGGAATTGTTGATTTTGTTATCTGGGATTAACGAAAAACTATTCAATGGTTTAGATTGCTGTTAGTAAAACAAATTTTACTATTTCAGTTTTATTTATATAGTGTATTTAAGAAAATGTATTCTGATGTCTCTAATCTTACAGGTGTACAGAATATAGAATTCATTCTAACTGGAAGTATAAGGCAGGAATTGGACTTCAGTTCCTTTGTATACAGTCTGTAGATATATAGATTATATATATATTTTTTTCCATAAAACATATTTTCATGCTGTATATAGACATATATATAAATGTTGTGCAATTATTATTAATAATTATATTGCAGATAGTTACTAAAATAAATATATTTTAAAATTTTATTTTTGTATTGTTATATGTAATTAGAATAAAAGTTATTTCCAAGATATATATTTAATTTCACATACCTTTATTCTGAGAAGAGAAAAAACATTTTTAGGCCAACATAAAATTACAATCCATTCCAAGAGGGGGGGAGAGTGTTGTAATGACATAAAATGTGATTAAAAAACGAACATAATAAACATTTTTTTAATTACTGTCACTATAATAATTTACACAACAAAATTTCTTAATAAATATCAATAATCTGTTTCCATATATATATAAAATAACATACATTGGAATGGTTTTAGTATTTACAATGAAAAAATCCACACTCATAAAACCTTTTATAACATTTCATTTCACTATCAAATAAAGATCTTGATTAATGCTGATATATGACACAACCTGAAACAGAAAATCTTTTAGCATTTTGAAATAAACTGCATTAAAAATAGTAGTAGTCATTATTTCAATGTTTTTTAAAAAAATTCATTGGAGAAAATATTATAGGTCAATTTTTTAAAATTTGCTAAACCAAAAACTAATAAAAATAGCATGTATACATACACACTGATAAAAAAAACAATAAGATAACAAGCCTAGTACAAAATGTCACATCTTTTTCATAATTATTTGATTGAACTATCAAGTTTTCGCTTTTTAATTCAATCCACAGAAAGGAGAGTTGTCCATCTCTGTTTTCTTTTAGTATGGTGGAAAAGGAAAGATGGTAGTAAAATTACCACACAAGAAAGAAATTTTCAATATGGCTGCAGGTGAAGATAATATTATGCCTTAGATGCAGAACTGAAATGGTCTTTGAATTATTTGTAAAGATGCTTTTCTGTCTGTCATTTAAAAATCTAGCTGATCTTAATGTATATAAACTAATATTTGAAAAACATTCAACCAATCCTTGAATTTGTTTTGTAATTCAAGAGGGGAGAGGGCAAGGAAGTTGATACAAGATATATTGCTTCAATTTTAATGTGTCATCCATATCCAAAAATATTCTATTGAAAAATTGGATTTTTTATTCCATTGATCAGCAAATTGGAAATTTGTGGCTTATTGAATGATGGCTAACATCTATACACATAGCTGCTAATGATCACCATTACCTACTTCTATCTGTATAATTACTGAGCCTATTTCCATAACCTAGAGGTTATGCATAAAACATGTTGTGAAACATTGTATATCTAACAAGCATCCAATTTTGAAGCTTTATGATGAGTTTTGTTAACATACAACTTAGCAACATTGACAAATAATGAGATATCATTTGTATCACTCCAAAAAGAAAAATTGCAAAAAAAAATATTTTTTTTAATGATAAATGAGTGAAACAAATTATGCATTTTTTCACATCTTTTTGACACTTTCTTAAATCATGCCTAAATAGTTTATTTTAATAGGAGTCCTCTTACGAAATAAATACTATTTCCAAACTTCCTTCATAACTGCTAAAGTAGCCGATGGTAGCTGAGGGCCAATAAGGGGATTCATCTGTGCCATGTAGCAACACAGCCAACTATAAAAGGAAAAAAACATTAGTTATAATAATCAAATACAGATATCAAAGAAAAAAATACAATTATTTGTAAATAGCCAAATAACTGTGGCCAATACAGATTAGCTAAGACCTTCATCTTGAATGATGCATAAACTTCATCAAAAATAGCAAATTATTATTTAAAATTTTGTGTTTCAAATCTGTTTCAATGCCACAATTTCAAATTTAAAAAACTAGAAGGTAAACAGTATATTTTTCCTCTATTTATAATTAAAGTACATTATCTATGCATTATATAATGAAATCTGAACACACAAATGAATATTTTGGAAAAATATTTAGTTGATTATTCCAACTATCCTTTCATATTGCTTTCTTTAAATAAAGGATACATGAAATGTTTCAATAACTGAAAACAAAAGATATATTTTCATTAAATTGGAAACTTATAATAAAGATCACATCATTTTCAATGATGCTTGCTGCAAGTATTTTATTTCAATTCCCAATATTGTATGTATATTATATGTTTGTATTTAACTTAACAAAATAACTGCAACTGCTATATTCTACTTTAAATATTTTTCATTAGCTTCATTATCAATTTATATGAACATATTTTCATCCCAATTTGTTAAATTTAGAATTTATAAGCATTTTGATTTTTAAAAAGGCAGTATCACACGTATGTAAATAAAAACAAAATTAAAATATTTATATTGAAATATTATGATATTTGCATTTAATAAACATATTTTTAAAATAATCATTTATACCAATACAAACAACAAAAATATTTAAAAAAATCGGTAATGTTAAAACTTTTTCTACAAACCTGGCTCTACAATGACTGGCCAATTTGTTTTAAACGAGTAGAGAAGGATGTAAAGCATTCCTTCCTTATTTCACATCCTGCACCCCTCATTTGAAACCAGGGTGTGTAGTATGAAATGAATGCAAAAATTAAGTACTTTTCAAGTGCCTTGGAGATAAAATTAAATACTTTTGTACTTGCATGAATAAATAATATCCAAGAACTTTCTACTCGTAGGATTTTTTTTGTCTTATTCTTTAAATTTTTCTATAAAAATTATAATTTAATATCTATTTGAACATTCATTAAAATTTAAATCTTTGATTAAAAACAATTTTTCAAAATTAGATGTTGAATCTAGCCTCATCTTTTATTTGAATCGGCAACATTATCTTCGGCAATGAAGAAACTCTCAATATTTAAATTAAAAGCAAACTGAATAGAATCAATATATGTTGCTAACACTAAAGATTCAATAAATTTTAAAATTGGAAAGACAAAAATCTGACAATTTGTATTGACAAATTATATACATACAGCTTTTATTTTAATGTTATTTTTAAAAAATGATTATATAAGGCATTTTCTATTCATATAAATAATAAGCACAGAAACATTATTATTACAGATAATTATGTTTTTTTTAAGAATTTTTTACGTTTAAAAATATTAGATTCTACATCTTATAAAAGCATCCTCCTATCCTTTTTTTTTAATGTTGTTGCACTTTCCTATGAATGAAAATCCTTTGCTTCATTAGCTTTCCATAATAGTTCTTTAATTTATACAATGTATAGTATATGTAGGTTTACAAATGTATTCAAGAGAAAGTTGGTAGCATTAATTTTCTTACAACTTCTGTACGCGATACTTTCTGCTTGTGTTCAAACGGATTTTTGCATCAGGTTTCTTTATACGAATTGAATTCCAAACATATGTACGTTATGAATTTGCTTTTTCCATTAAAAAAATGGGTTTACAAAAGTGAGAGGTAAAAATTTATTCCTTTTCAAATCCTTTATAAACTAATCCATTTAGAGGAGTCCCATGAGAGAAAAAACACTTAATACGATGCAAACAGCTTCAGAATATCTGAACTAGAGAGCAAAGAAAGATGGTTCTATTCACAGAATTCTAACCATTTCAGCCGAACCACTGTTGTAATTTTTTGTTGTTGTTGTTTAATGTGTATATATATATATATATATATAGGGAAAAAAAAACCCAAAAAAACTAATACCTGTCTTCCAACAACTAGAGAAAAGAGATTTGATGACTTTTGCAAACATCATATTAAATACATGCCCAGACAACTAAGTTTTTAGGAGGTAGAAAGATGAGATTTTGAAGCCTTACTTTATCTAGTAAGACATTTTTGTAGACAACTGATTGCTCATTTGGTAAAAGTATTTTATAGAAATAAAAATAATCCATTCACCAGAAGGTAATCATTAATTGCTTTTGCTCTTTTACAATGTAAAGAATCAGACCGAATTCCTAATAAATTTTTCACTACCCTTGAAAAAAATATTTATCCTTCATCATAAATTTTTTGTTGTCGTAATAATCTCTAATTTAGATAAGCCCCTACTTCAAACCTTGATGAATACAATATCTATACACTATAATATTAATTTATTAACCATAATATCTGCAACTCGACGTGTTTGCTTGAATTGTTTACAAGCAAAAATAAACATACATTTTTTAAATGTTTAACAGCTTTTGCATTCTTATACTTAAGAATTTGTAGGTCATTTAGGTCTAAAAATAATTAAATACACTGAAAAATTTGGGATAAATGCGAGTTTTAGATTTGTCATTTGGCACATAATACTGTCATAACTATTAATGCTGAAATAAAACAAAATCCTATTCAATGAACTCAAGCTAATAAAATAGTTTAAAAAAAGAAACCCAGACATGTGCCAAATTGCTACATTAAAAACCTTAAAGCAGTTTTTTAAAAATTTAGATCATTGCCGACATTTGCGCCCAGATAACGGAAAAGTACCAGAAATGATAAATTAAGTATGACGATAAAATTCAAATCATAATTGCTAAATAATCACAAAATACTTTTTTTAAGATGACATAATTCTTTTTTAATGCAGCAATTTGTTCAGAAAATACATCAGGAAAACATATTTCCAATTTTACCCCCTCTAGATTGCAATAAACCTTTGGATAATGTAGTTCATTCTTCCAGGTACTAAATAACATATGCCAAATTTTTTTCAAATTAAAATTTCAATTTTTTGCATCAATTTGATATAAAATTATATAAAGTGAAAACAAACAGCTTCCCAATTATACATATAAATAGATTTTACCGTATCAATCTATGTATATATTTAAATTTATTAAACTACTCCAATAATTCTGGAGACAATCAACTAACAGTAATAGCTTTCAATTTTAATCAATACATATGGTATTCCTTAACTATGTAAAAGGAATAAAAGAACCCATAAAAAACTAAAAACTTTCACATAATTAATAAAATGAAAGAAGGCATTTAAAACTCATCATATACTTACAATAAATAGCAACAAACTGCTGTTAATACTAGCATTGTTTGAATAACCCTAAAGAGGGAGGAAAAAAAGTTATTTTAAAAGAAAATATATTCAAGAAAATTTTAATTTCACAAAATGAAAAACACTAGTATAATTAGAAGATAGATTCAAACTTCACTATTTTGCCATCAATTATGCAGCAAAAATGTGCATTAAATTCTTCCAACAATTAATTCATTTAACAAAATTTTTGCTTCATAGAATGTGAATGCACACATTTTACTGATTTTAAAACAATCAGAAAAATGAAATTCTGTATCAACATTCATGTTTATGATTAATGCTTTGAACTGATGGAAAGGTATCTAAAATTGTAATTCAGTTACAACATTAGTCAAAACAACACAATAATAATAATATATATTGTAAAGCAACAAAAATATTATAACATACTATAAAGAAACAAAGACTATATAAGACAATACTTTATATTCAGAAAAATTTTGTTTCATATTTAAAATAAAAAATAAGGGTCTGTAACGAATGAGAAAATACCAATTAATAAATATATAAAGGTAATATAATAATATTAAACCAAAAGAATACTAAGGTGAAAAATAAAAATTTTAAGGAGTAAAAGTACACTTAAACAAATCTTTTTCTTAAAACCTTTCTACAATACATACCCTCGGTTGACACCTTTCGGAACAAACCAAGGCAAAATACCTCCAATCAGAAACCAAAATAGAGTCATAATAACGAAGGGAACAGCAGAAGCCCCCATCTTTTTAAATTCAATTCCACACCTTTTAAAAATTATATTTTGATCTAAAGCAATAGCTCATCATGTGAGAAGCCAACGGTTACAGTTTAAACATCAAGTCCCGTTCCATCCTTGGACAACCAGTTGATTAACCAGTAATTATGATTATACTTGTTTTCTGATAAATCATGTAGATATATACAGTGTCTCACAAAAGTGATGGGACACTTGTGCTTTACAAAAGGAAAATGTAATAAAATAAATAAATAAACATGTACAAATTTTTTGTGGGTGTATTTCATACTTAAATTTTGTAACATTTATTACATGATATACATTTTGTCAAAATATTAAAATATTTATTTAATAAAAATATAATTGTTTAGAACGGAGCAAAAATTAGCTCACATAAGCGATGGGACACCATTAGATATGCAACAAAAATCGTCTGAAATAAGCAATAAAATATTTTTCGGGGGTTTCATTTTTACTCAAAAGCAATCGACAATAATTTATAAAATCGTCTGCAGTATTTTTCTCCAGATTGCTTTGGAATTTTTGTGTTTTTTAGTTCTGTGCAGCCATGAATGCTAAACGAAAAGAAACTTCACCTGAAATTATTAATTTGCATATTGAACGTGCAAAACCTATTAGAGAAACTGCTAAAACAGTTAATTTGAGTCATTCAACAGTTTTCAACATCATTAAACGATATAAAAAGAATCATATGATTCAGAATAAAAGAAGACCTGGCCAACCATCAAAGCTATCTAATGGATTAAAGCAAATTATCGTTCGAATTATTAAAAAAACAAGAATGAGTGCTCCTAAAGTTGCTGCTGATTTACAAGCATTATATGGAGTTATTGTTAATCCTGAGGCTATTAGAAGAGTAATTCGATCTGCTGGATACCACGGTAGAGTAGTCAGGAAAAAATTCTTCGTAAGTGAAAAGAATAGAAAACTCAGACTGGCATTCGCAAAATCCTACATAAATAAGAATTCTGATTTCTGGAAAAAAGTTATATTTGCTGATGAGAGTAAATTTAATACATTTGGTTCTGACGGTAGAATCTTGGTGTGGAGAAAACCCAGGGAAGAATTTCGTAAAGAACTTGGTGCCAACAGTAAAACATGGTGGAGGAGGAGTTATGGTATGGGGGTGTATGTCGTCCGCTGGAGTCGGTAATCTTGTTTTTATTGACAATATAATGGATCAGTACAAGTATATCGACATTTTACAGCAAAATTTGAAATCTTCAGCATGAAAATTGAACCTTCATAACGATTTTAAATTCTACCAGGATAATGATCCCAAGCACACTGCTTTGAACGTTAGACTCTAGCTGCTGTATAACTGTCCTGAAATAATAAAAACACCACCACAATTTCCTGACTTAAATCCCATAGAGAATATTTGGCAAGAATTGGAATCAATAATTCGAAAACACACCATTTCTTCAAAACAACAATTAAAATCGGTGCTTCAAGAAGAATGGGGTAAAATCACTCCAGAAATCACAGAAGAATTAGTCAATTCTATCCCAAGAAGATTAAATCATGTTTTAAAAGTAAAAGGAAATCCAACAAAATATTAAAACCTTTTAAAAAGTAAAATTTTTGAATAAATATTTGATGGAAAAGTAAGTGTCCCATCACTTATGTCAGCCATTTTTTTGCTCCTTTCTAAATAACTGTATAATTTATTAAATTTAGTTTAATATTTTGACAAAATGTATGTTATGTATTAATTGTTACAAAATTTAAGTATGAAATACACCCACAAAAAATTTGTTCATGATTATTTATTTATTTTATTACATTTTCCTTTTGTAAAGCACAAGTGTCCCATCACTTGTGAGACACTGTAGATTTAATATTTAATGTCTAGGATTCCTTCAAATTGTCTGATGTTAATGCCTTCTTATTTTAATAATCTTAGTTAAATTCTGTTTATTGTGTGAAGTAGCTCAAAAAAAATAGGAGCACCGGAACCACTTTGAATTTTTACAAAATGCCTAAAAAGGGAATTGACACTTTCTAGAGATCGGCCGTTTGTATGTCAACCTAAATGAGTACAATCACAAATCAGGCTTATAGCATCAGGCTGATGTTAAGTTTGCTGTGATTGGACTCCTAAAGGTTGACATGAACCTGACTATTTGTCCATTTATCTATATACTTATAATAAAGCTCAATGTGTGTGTGTGTGTGTGTGTGTGTGTGTGTGTGTGTGTGTGTGTGTGTGTGTGTGTGTGTGTGTGTGTGTGTGTGTGTGTGTGTGTGTGTGTGTGTGTGTGTGTGTGTGTGTGTGTGTGTGTGTGTTGGCGCTCTACAGGCCAGACCGTTGGACCTACAGCTAGGGATGACGAATATTTTCTGAACGGTTATTACGTAACCAATTTCAGAAAGTCACAGATACCAGTGATCAATACTTTTCATAGAAGGGTGTGATTCAAATCACACCCTTACCATGATCGTATCGTATTGTTGATATTTCAACTACAGCTCTAGCAATCACAATAGAAAGTTACAATAGATACGATCTATCCAATAGAAGCTCTCAAACAGAATTCAATTATTCATAGGGATAGGGAAAGTCCCTTACACAGTGATGCATTTCTTGGAACAGACCTCCCACTAATAGATCTGGTGGGGCGGGCAACAGAACCTATTGTTCACATGTAGACACGTTTCTCCTTTCAAAAACAGTCGTAGTTCTGAGCTGTTCAGGTCTTATCGCAAGATAATGACTATTGTCGGAAGCAATTGCACGGCTGATCTTATTGTACGAAAACAAGATTTCTTTCGCACTGAAGTCTCCGCAGAAAGATTTTTATAAAAAATTTCACTGGTATTCAACACTTTGAATAAATTTCATATTTCATATCATTAAATCGATATAAACACCATAATTACTATATTTTCATGATTGTAATCATTTGATATTCGTATAATTAAATTTTCTGTGCTTAATTAGCATGAGAATACCGTTGCTCGGAATGATAGCTCGTGTTTTTTAAAGCTCTTTTAAAACTAAAAGGGATATTTTAAATAAATTGCTAATGATAAATTTTACCACGTGAATTTTTTAAAACATCTTTGGAATACAGAAATTCATCCAAATGTGTGTATATATATATATATATATATATAACAGAAAATCTAAATGCTGACGTCACGTATATATCAATACTTTTGTATACATAACATTAATTTTATCAATAAATTGAATTGAATTTTTGATTAATTTTGTTAGGAACGCATCGCAAAAGACTTTAACACCGTAAACTCTCTTTTTTAAAAAAGTTTATCAAAGAACATATATTTCTTAGATAAAGCAATAGATTTATAAAATATTTTTTCTAAAAAAAGGAATTTCAAAGATTCTGTATTTATTTTACAATATTTTGAAGCATTTTTTTGTTGATTTGCAAATGAGAATATTCATTAAAGGATAAAACCTGTGTGAATAAGTGAGATCGATGTATCTTGTGTAAAGTGCAGGAGGAGTTATAATTCCATGTCTCTATGTATATTCTAATGCAAAATTATCCAGATAAATGCTTCAAAGATGCGTGGGCAATAAATTACTTTTGAATATTCAAAAGTATAGCATTCATAATTATGCCTTGAAATAACAATCTGTTGTTTACTCGTATCAAATAAAGAATTATATATTACTTCACTCATATTTTGTTACTGATAGGGGTGTTACTTATGAAACGAAACTACAACTGCAAACATTGGGGCAGTAACAACCTTAAAATTTGCAGGTTCCAAATTGGAAAGCAATTTTTATCAGTACTTTATTATTATTATAATTAAAAGCAATCTAACAATCTAATACTACCATTTATCTTTGCAGTTAAGGTAAAGATCAATGATAGTGTTTACCTCTCTACTTTCTCTTATGCATATGTTTATGCTGTGCAGCGTATCCGTATTTCTTTATACTGTTTAATAGAATCAAGTATGCATGAAGCACATCTTCCTATCCTTTTAGATTGGAGCGAAAATTGGATGCATTTTTGTAATAATGATGTCAAAGCAAAGCAATTTCATTTATCTATTTTTTTAAATGATTAATCAAACTCTCATGAATAGACAGACTGAGGGATAATCACTCCTTTTACAAATTATATTTAAAAAATTAATACAATTATATATTTTGATAAAATTACAGGATATATTTAACTTATCTAGCTGCTTTTGTTTTTAGGTATCATGTTCACTTATAACCGATTCTGCAAATTTTTAGTTTATATTTAAAATTTTGACCATTAGATATGTCATCAATGATCACCTGCTCTCCGTACTTTTTAAAAGAAAATTTTAGACATTATAAACGTACCGAAATTTATGTGGAATAAAATACTCTTGCATAATATCTTAAAAGTGGTGGAACTAAACGAGAGAAAAAATTGCGATAAAATGTCGATTGTTTTAAGTTGTATTAAAACTTTAAAATCACTAGAAAATTATGCAACAAAAATAAATTCTGGATAAATATATTTGATATGCATCTACATTGGTACAATTCATAAGGTTTTGAGTAGTATACTTCATTACTTGGAATCATTTAAAAACGAAAATTTAATTATTTTTCAATAGAGAATAATGATTATAAACAATATTGAATTCTGATAAAACAGCTACGAGATGTTTTAGGGCCTGGATAATTAATATCTAAATGGCCAATCATGAGACTCTAATACATTTTTTTAAGCTATACAACCACTTTTCTGACTAATTTTTGCTAAAAATACCTAGTAAAAGTTAAGAAAACAATTCTCCGTGCAACGATTCCCAAAATGATGTTATCAACTGTCGGGGTTTGACTAAACAGAACAATTTTCTCATTCACTATTCTTAGAATCCCTTAGACTTTGAAGTAGAGCACAATAAACGAAAGAGATAACATTTGACTTGAATGAGCCTGTCCTACCCTTAGGGACTCTTGACCTCTTGTAAATTTGAGGGAACACAAAAAGTCGCCCAATTCTTTTGCAGTGCTTCTCGTTTGAAAAACCGATGCGTTTTTATGACAATAGTTTCGCATCCCTAGCTTTTCAGAAGTTTCACATGTAGAATGAAATCTTCCAGATCGAAGATGGTAATCTAATTCAAAGAAATCTCCATAAATCTCAAGGCATCTACATAATTTTCAATAAAAAAAAGGCTCTCTTCTACAGAATTTTTTAAATAATAAATCGGACAATAATTTAATTTAATTTAACTTAACAACAAAAAAAAGAGTATCATTTAAGATATTCCTACTCTTCAAATATCCGGTTTAGTCAGTGTCAATAAATGATTAATAAAAAAAATAGAAAAAAAAATAGATTAAAGCAAAATATAATAAATAGAAAAAAAGTTTTTTTTTTTTCATTTTTTTACTACAAAAAGCTAAAAATCTGTTTTTATATTTTAAGCACAAAATAAATTAAATCATTCCTGAGAACTGTCATAAAAGCACAAAATATCGAATTATTTATTAATTTTTTTTCTGGAAAATGTCTCATTGATCGGCTGAACGTCTTTCTACGAGTTCAATCCTCCTGAATTCTGATACAATTAGTTGACGAAACTGCATATCAATGATTGATAACCGATTGCTGCCCAAATAAAGTAATTGGTCTTGAAATCCTTCTGAGAATATCTGCTGGAAATCTAAAATTGTCTCAGACCAATGATATATGTAAAGACGCTATTATTGCCATAAAATTTACTTGTTCTATCATTTTCGGTTTCGCTTATAAGTTTAAATATAGATGTGAATTTTCAAGCTTATGAATTATTTCTATTACTTAGTACTGTTTATTCAAAAAATTCAAAATAAATTTAAAAAGAACAAAAAAAAAAAATGAAATTTCTTTTACACAACAATGCACGGAAAAAAAGTATTGGAATTTTGCATAATAATTAATAAAAAATTTGGGAGATTAAAAACAAAACAATGGCTGTGAAATTCTTTTGTAAGTTAGATTCGTAAGACATTTGGAATTATTTTTTGTTTATGGAATAGTATGAAGTGTTAGAAATGGTGCCTTCTTAAATGAATAACTTTTTTAAATCAATTTTTCATATAGAATTAAAAAGTCAATTTTTCTATAAGAATTAAGATTTAAAATGTGAAAGCAGTAGAAAAGTATTATTTAAAGTAAAATTTCGTCCGGCCACTTTTCCCTCCCCCCCTTTTTTTAAGTGTGTTAAATATGAAACAAAGCAACGTTTCAAAATGCTTGCTGATTGAAAGCGGGGTGTGGATAAAAAGTTTACGGAAAATCAGCAGATGATTTGAACTTGGGAGGTTCGTCCTTTATTCGCCCTTCCCCTGAGTTTTAACATGAGTAAACATTTTAAAGAAATGACGTATATTTTTAATTCAACCTTTTTAGAAAATGGTTTACTTCAAAAAATAAATTAAGTAAAAAGTTATGAAAAAATCGAATTAAAATAGTAAGCTGAAATAGATAAATTAATTCAATCACACATTACTTAAATTAGTTAATTAAGTTTTAATTAAAATTAACAAATTTTATATTCAATATTAATTGATAATTTTTAATTAATAATATGATTGAAATAACAGATATTTGGAACAGATATTTAAAAATAACAATAGCAAAATTATTTGTTATTGAAAAAATCGTGGATTATGCATCTCTACCTACAGCTACCAAATTTGGTACATGTATACCTTGGAGGTCCGGAATGTGCAACTCGGAGCCCCTTTTTTCGAATTTTTAATTAGAATTTGAATTAATTAAAATTTAAG
>JAPMOQ010023847.1:272824-311383 GCA_026543055.1 Argiope trifasciata | reverse complement strand
TAAACTAACGTTTCAAACATCGATCAACAGCAGCAATTATAGATTGCACCGACTAAGCGGCCAGGACCTTTCTGAAATTTAAAATCATAATCGATTATTCAGATAGCACAATTTTTCCTTTACTAATAGCAAATTAACTTACTTCGATTATTTATGAAATAAATTTTAATTAAGAAATTTGTTTGTCGCAACCAAATTATGCTTCCCTTGAATCAGCAAATGAAAAATTATCTATAAATTAAGACGCATTTATTATCCAACTGACAGATATTCAATCTATGAAAATTTTACATGATTTGAACATTTAGTTAAAATGTCGAAATTACCCTCCCCTCCATTTTTTGTTTTAAGAGGTCATTATGGATGTGTTACTTCATTACATTTTACTGATGAAGTTGACGATGCATTAGCATCTCAACCTACTTTAATTTCAGGAAGCCAAACTGGAGAAATTTTTATATGGAATCTTAAAGTAAATACTTTGTAATTACTTTTACTTGTTTGATTATAGTCTTGTTTGTAGCGTAAATACGTTTTTTTTCCCCTTTGTGGAATATTTCTTTAATCCTCATAACATCTTCATTAACTCTAACTTTTTGATTATATAGTTATCTTTAAGAATCTCAAATTTAATTCAGTAGTGATATTTTGATGTAACAAATTTTTTGTGTAAGAATTTATCATATAGTTTATAATAATTGGGAGTTTTATTTTATTAGCCCAACATCTTATTGTGATGTCACTCAAGAATTATTTTGAGATAAGCATAATTTTAAATCATAATCAGATATTGAAGACAATATCCAAATTATCATTTTAATCTCCAATTCCTGTACTGCATCAAGAAACAGAATAATTGGCTGGTAATAGTAAGATTAAACTAATTTACTTGCCAGTTGAGATAGATATATTGTAAGAATTTTAATCAACATATAACTTTGAACTAAAATAATTTTTATATTATTATAGATAGAACTTCAAATTAAATTTTTGAAAAAAAGAATTTAATAAAGAATATTTTGTACATGAGAACTGTTATAGCACAATATATTACTTATATAAAACTTCATAGATACTGATTTAAGGGTTTCTTTTATCATGCGAACTTTCTTTTCATATCATTTTTCATTTTGCTAAAGACATTAGGTCATTTTCAGTGGTGGCTCATCAATTCAAGGTCCAGCAATGTTGCAAGATATATTTTGGAAGGGAGGGAGAAGAACTGAAATACATATCTAGGCTAAACTAACAGGAGTTTGCTCTCTTTGATTCTTTAAAATATTTTCACTGCTTAACATATGCTGTATTTAAATTTGAATTATGAAGGTATCAAATATGCTTTTTGGATATTTTTTTTATCATGACCAATTGGATTCAAAATTCACGTTCTGATGTCAAAATGATAAATTAAAATTCATTTATCATCCTTATTGTGCCTTTACATGTTACTGTGTATGCACACACACATATCTATAATTAAAGACGTCTCTATAATTTTAAAGTAAAGATCATATATTAAAATTCATTCATCTATTTTTTTGCAGTTATGAATTATTACATTCACAAATGAATTAGCAGAGAGAATAGATAGATAATCAATTCTTTCATAAGTTTGTTACAAAATTTAATACAGGTATAGAATTTTAGTAGCTGAAATGACATGTTAAATTTTATTTATGTAATTTGTAGTATTTCTGAGTTATTTATATGCTCACAAATGTATTGATAAACTTTTAAAAAAATGCAGCTAAAAATTTATTGAAAACTATACTTTTGATTTAATAAATTGTACACTTCTTAAATTTACATTGTTGCATTTTTCAGTTATCATGTTTGCAAAAAGAGATTATTTATTCATTTTTAATTTAAGAAAGTCAATGATAGATACTGCTTCATCGAAATCCCATGATCAAATGTTTTGATGGTTGTAATTATCTTTTTGTGATGAGAAAATAAAGATTACTGATAACTTTCATGAAAGGAGACTCTGGAAATTCATTATAAAATATTGAATTTGCTTTCTTCTTCTTTTTCTTTTTACTTTTCAGCTGAATTAAGTGAGCAACATTTAATATTTTTTCAACCTGCTTAAATTAGAATCAAAGCAATTTCAGAAACATGTGCAAATTGTTATTCTGCTTCTCAACTAACAAAAACAGAAAAAAAAATCACTCAAAATGGTTTTTATATTTCTATTAAGAAATAATTGTTTAAGGAAAATTATTTTAGTGCTGTGCGGATTAAGCAGGAAACATTTCCTTTACCCCAAGATTAAAGTGAAATAAATAAAAGAAAATAATCAAGCGAGACAAATTAGGTAGGGGAAAAAGAGAAAAGAAGTCTACCAATTTGTGATTTTTCATACGGCTGAGGATGGGCAGTCTTGCAGCAACCTTTAGTAGTCATTTTTCTTCCTTTATTTAGTGGCATTTCATAATGTGCAGTTGGCACAGATATTTTCTGCTAGAAGCAGGACAGCTTATATTTTAATTTCGATGTATTGTCATGTTCTGGGTACTGATAAAAGGTTTATTGAAAGTGATTAATAAATTTTTTAATTGCAGTAAGTTAAAATTATGTTATAGAAAGAAAAAGACTAATAAATGTTGTAAAATAAGTAGGTAAATGATAAAGTAATGTGAGGTATTCCACAGCTCTGTATGTCTAGTGAACAAGTCGCCACTTGTTATGTTTTGAATGTTAAAGACTACTTCTGTAGAAATAGTGTCATATTTCTCCATATAAATACTAATTTTAACATTAAATAAATAGTTTTCTGTAAAAAGTTTTAGTTTTGAAAAATAATTGAAACAGTATTAAGTATTTTCTATTTATTATATCTTGAAAATATATGTTATTATATGTTGAATATTTGAGTTAGGGAATAATTGATATCTTCTAAAACTACTAAATTTTTGTGAAATATTCTCCTTTATTGCATATTAGCTTCCTGCAGACATACACATATATACAGGATGAACTGAACTGCAATAATACAACAAACTTCTTTTTATTATTGGTAAAGGTCTCATAAAAGTAGCTAAGATGTGAAGATGAGAACTTTCAGAAATGACACAATAATGCTAATAATAATAAAAACTTAATCTAAATTTTCAGATTTTTATCAAAATTTTTATTGTTTCTATAAATGGAGTGCAATAATTTCTGATTGTTGGAGATAATTTCAGAAGGATTAGCATTGCATTTTGATAATGTGACTATAAAAATTTGGTTTTGTGCTCAAGTGGTGAATTTTAGGTGTAATTATATGCCACTGGTGAACTTTTAGCTTAACAGAATGTCATTGCTGATATTCATCAATTGAATAACATGATGTCTTTGGTGATTTTTTTACTAATTAACCACTGATTACAATTAGCACAGCATCTTTGGTAATTATTACCATGTTTAATGCACAATTTCTAAATATTTTAACTAAAATATATAGTTGAATGTAGTCATTTGAGACTTCAGAAAAATAGGTATTAAACAATTTCTTTTAATGCTTTATCTCATTATATGTGTTCATACCTCCATATATCAAGGTTCTGAGAAATTATTTTATTTAAAATCATAGGTTTAGTAAAATTTGCATTTTATAATTACTTTTTGAATTACTGAATTGAGGATAGAAGATTTGTCTTTCTTAATGAACTGACTATCATTAAATTATTTTTAGTTCTATCTCACTGTTCAACTGACTTCCTCAGAATTTGTAACAAACAGTGTTTTTAATGGAGCTTATGATATTTTTAGTATCAAATAAATTAATATAACTTTATGAAATTATGTGATAAAGATCTGTGTCATGGAATTGACATAGGTAATCAAACACTTGCCTGAAATAATTAGGATTGCAAATTACATATCACATATTAAATTAGTTGTCTTTTACCTTTTTTTATTGCATAACAAATTTAGATGCTATTAATGCACATAAATCTCCTATTTTTTTCTCCGTTCTATGACAAAACCTATGCAATAATTATATGTTACCTTACAGGAATAATGATCCCCCATCCTTATTAATGTAACCATTATTATTTAATTTAAATTTCATTTAAAAATATTTTTTATTCTGCTAAATGTAAGTAATATATTGTAGCATGTATATTCCTAAAATTTAATGCAAGTTAAAAACTTTTATAAGTAAAAACTTTTGATTGCCATAATTCTATAGGGACTTGTAAATGTGTGCTTTTGATTATGATTAGCAATTTTTTACAATTAAAATAGTATTGATAATTTGTACATTTCTTGATTCATTAAAAAATGTGTCTGTAATTTTGAAACTAATGTGCATTCAAATCCTTTCAGACCTTTAGAACACAATATAAATTTGAAGGCCATGGTAAAACTTCAATTTTATACCTGAATTATTATAAAAGCTCTCTTATAAGCCATGGGAGAGACGGGATTCTGAATGTCTGGAAGTTCTTAAATGAGCAATGGACAGTTATGAGTAAATATTTATATTTTATAAAATTTTTTTTTAAAATTTATGATACATTAGCAAATTACACTAGTTGATATTATTGCAGAGTAAATTTTTGTAACTTTAACATAAAAATATTTCATTTTAATGAAAATTTATGTGTAAATATTTATTATTTTATCCAAATTATTTTTTAAATTTATGGTACATTAGTAAATAACACTAGTTGGTCTTATTGTAATGTAAATTTTTGTAGTCATAACATAAAAATATTTCATTTTTATGAGATAATATGTTTGGCATTGTGGGAATTTGAATCTTGATAAAATATGATTATTATTTATGACTATAAAGTACATATTAAAAAAATTATATCCTGATTTCAATGATTATTTTTTAAGTTAATTTTTGATCGAATATTTTTCACACAAATAAATATTTGAATTTTAAGTAAATAACATTTATTTAAGAGATACTGGCATGCCTACAAACATCTAATTTCACAAATGTGTGTAGCTTACTTAGTTGTTTTATACCTTATACACTCTACAGTTGTGAATTCCTCGTTTTAAAATTTAAAGAAACTTATACATCATGCAAATTCTTTTGCATTTCTTTCAGTCAGCTACCTACTTATACAAATGAAATATATTTTATTTGAGCAAGATTCAGTAAAAATCATCACTGATTTATTTATTTATCAAATGTGTAGGATTAAAAAAAATACTTTCATTTAACTTGATTTCTTTTATGTTTATAAAAATGGAAATTTGCATTTCACTTTCTAGTGTCCAGGGCTTTGGAATAATTTATAGTTATATATTCTCAATCACAGTCAATAGTTCAGTATTCCACCTAATTTATCAAGAACAGTAATAAAATAATTTAAACTTTGATTTCATACCAGTGATGCGATAATTGATAATATAATTCCATAATATTCATTATAATGTGGAAAATTAAAAAAAAAAAAAAAAAAATTTCATAATCTCCTAAAATACCCAAATTATTTTCTCAATTGAAAACATACTAATCAAAACAAAAGGTTTTAAAAACACTGTTATAAAGAAATTAACATAATGCTGTTAGAGGATGTTAAGCATTTTTCCCAGTGATAAATATATTATGAATGTTGAAATGCTATTTTATATTAATAATTGCCCCAGTAATTGGAAAGTTGTGATCATAAAAGAACCTTTGTATTTTTTTAAATATCTGTGCTCCAATTTTTTAAAATTATATCACATTAAACTTTAAAAAATGATACATATTCTCTTCTAAAAAATATTAATGGATTTGAAGTTTTTTCAACCATTTAACTTAACAGCATAAAGCATATTATTTTCTTTGTATATATATAAAATCTGAAATAATGATTATATGAGAGTATTCCTTATGTATTTATGTACTGCATTTTTTCATGTATTTGAAAAATTGAGCTATTCAGTAATTCAAAAGCAATTTAGAGATACTAAACAATATTTTTAATTGTTGCATAAATGAGAAGATTCTTTATTTTGGGTATTTTTCAAAATACTTCAAGCGTAAATTATTATATTAATGTAGTTTTCAGTCTGTTGTAAAATTTTTATGAGTACAAACTAGATTAAAATGTTTTTTCGGTAAAAAAAATCTATGTTTAAGAAAATTAAATTTTGATACATAAGTAATGCATGATTTCCATTTTTTTAGGACAATTTCAATCACCAAATGTGGGATTTTGTGCTTCAGTATTTTATTTTACAAACAATGAGCCTCATATTGTTTTATTCAATGATGAGACACAGACAGTAGGAATTTACAACTATGAAAATGAAATTAAGGAAAGAACACTGAAAACAAAAGATGTTGGAATGTGCATGTGCATGAAAGCTATTCATTTAAAGGAAAAGGCTTTTATTTTGATTGGCTATGAAGGTGGACAGATTGGATTATGGGATTGTGAATCAGATCATGAAGTTTCCGAGTTAAAACTGCACAACGAACCAATAATGTGTTTAGATTATGACACACAGCATAAAAATAAAGGCATTAGTGGATCTGTAGAAAAGGTAATGGAAACTTGGACAGTACAGGAAGATTTCTCTTTAATTAAAATAAGGGAAGTTACATTAAATAATGCTGGGATCAGTGCTGTTAAAATAAGGGAGGATGGTAAAATTTTGATTACTGGTGGAAGTGATTCTAACATAAGAATATTTAGTTGGAAGAGTTTAAAATTGTTAGCTATTTTAGACTTCCATGAGTCGTCAATATACTGTTTATCTTGTTGTTCTCTTCCTGTAGGTAAACAGACATCTGTTTTTGCTTCAGGGTCAAAAGACAAATGCATTGCTCTGTGGTCCATTTATTAATAAGTAGAAGAAATTTGGACAAAATAAGGGTTTCTGGGAAAAATATAGAAAATAAATTTTTTTTTTAAATGAGTAATGTGTGAAAAACTATTTTCATGTTAGTGATATATTTTATTGATAAAAAAATACTATCTAACATTAATAATTGCACATATATAGAAATATATTTGATGTTCACATTTCAATGAAATATACAAGCAACATTGAACAATTTTTATGGAACTTATGAACAATTTTTATGAACTTACTGATGCTATGCTAATATGCCTGCATGTGTATATATGGGTAAATTTTACCAAAAAATGAGTATATTATTCAAACCATTTCTACATTAAAAAGTAAGTTTTAACCAACTTACAATTATAAGTTGAAATAACTTTCTGAAAGTAGCAACAAATGCATGCAATGAGTGATGATATTCGACGGAACTGTTTAATGTCATTTGCCTCGTTCCTTTTTTTCTCCAATATAGATAAAAAAAATATCATTGCTAAAAGTTTCATATTGTTGCTTTAAAAGTGAACGTCATTTCTGTGTTGAACCTGTTTAATATCAGGAGAAAGCTGATGAGAAGCCATGCATTAATTGAATATTTGTGACCACTTACGTTATTTTGGAACATAATGTTAATTCAGGTGTAGAATTTATTTAGAGAGCTCGAAAAATGTGGTTTTCAACAAGAAAATTAGACCAATGGTAATATGTAAGAAAAATTGTTTTTCAATAAGATTGTGATAGTTATTCTTTTAGATAGCACATTTATTGAACACATACAAAGATACAAGGTGATCAAAATTGAAACACCCCTCCTCTGAGCTCTCTATACAGCAAACTACTCAGTGTAAAAGTTTCAAAATTGTTGAGCGTACTATTTAAAGCACGAGGAAATGAATTGCTTAGTACATATTAATCACAATTAGTTTTGAATGTATCAGTGCTGTTGAACAAGAAATTTAATAAAAACAAGAACTATAAAAAGTGATACTTAAATAAATTTCCTTTTACACAATTCATTCATTTATTAAAATTGCAAATGCAAGTTTCAATAATGTTCAATGTTGGGAAAATCTGTTGCTTTGACTTATAACCACTATTTACATATAATAGTATGCATTATAAATAACTATATAATATAATAATACTTATTTTGATTCAACCATGTTTATTTCAACAGTTATCATCTTATAGTATTGGCAAGAAATAACTCAAAACAGAATAATTTTCTGATGCTATTTGCAGTTTCAATTTTTTTGAATGATGTTGATTTTTCTTGCTCCTTAAACAGATTAATTAAAAAACCCAAATATATCAGTTATATGCATTCTTTATTTAAGACAGTCATACAATGTATATTTATATTAATCCATTCAAAGAGGAAACACTTTGAGAGATTGCAAGCATACAATAGCAGCATCTGCTTTGGCATCTTTTTTATTAGAACAAGGCATTACAGGTTGGTAATCAACACCATTCACTTCTACCTGCAATTCAGATTTTTAAAATATTAACATCTTTACATACTATATAAAATTTGAAATAAGTATATTTTATTACTTTGGCTTTTTAAACTTCAGACACCTTCAAAGCCAAGTTGTTAAATTATTAATGCAGAATGCATAAGTATTTCAAACTGCTTTTTGCTTGATAAAATTAAAAACAATATTTTCATATAAATAATATTTTCTTTCAATATATATATATATATATATGGTACAGGAACCAAGCTTATTAATTGTCAAGTAACAATAGTTAAATATAAACAAAACATCATATGGACTTCAGACTGTTATTCGTTAAACATTTTTACAGCTGTACTGAATCAAATACTTCACTTAGCTAAGTAATTGAGCTGCAAAATATAATCAGAAATGTTCTGAACACAATTTGCCATTTCACCTAAGAGGTTATTCACTTAGAGGAAAGAAGATGTAAAAGAAATCAAGAAACAGGCTTCAAAACAAACAAACTAAAAAATAGGCTTCTATAAATTTTTTAATTTAAGCTTTTATCAATAATAGAATGTTGATCAAAACTAATTCTTTCCCGATTTTTTTTAAATTTACACAATATGATTTTTTAGATCAAATAAATAAACATTTGTTAGACACTTAAAATTTTATTTCATTAAAAAGCAAGAACTTTTGTTATTCTGAAATCATCTCTCTACTCAGTTTAAAACAATAACTAACTCTCATATTCAATTTTGTTATATTCGACTCCAGTGTTTTTAGGTTTTTTTTTTTGAACAAGTTTCCATTCTCCACCCTTCTCCTTAACCATCCTAAAAACATTTTTACAGTCTGCATTACTGTGCATGAAAATTTGGGAAATATTTTATTTTCAATATATTTTATAGTTTTCTATATATGAATGTGTGTATATATATCCATTTTTTCCCTAGTATTTCTATGGCTTATAAGTATATATTAAATAAGTAATATTCACAGCAATTTAACTATATCATTCAAATTTATTCAGGTCAGACAAAAATTTACTGAACAAGAATTATACAGAGAACAAAATTTTCCAGATGCTTCATTAAAACTATGGATTTAATTTTAGTTTTAGTAATGATAAGAAATATTGCTGTAAAATATTTTTACATCGACATCATGTAAAAATTTAATGAAATTAGTAAAAAGAATAACCTAATACAAGTAAATTAATAATATTAAAAAGGTTTTTATTTTAATACTAAAATTGCATAAAAGTTTTAAATCTTAGTTAAGTTTTGAATTGGAAAGTTGATACCAAGTTTTGTCTTGTTTTGAAGAGTATATATATATATATATCTACACACACACACACACAAATAATATAAACATAAAATTACTTTGAAAAGAAACTGTTTCTTGTGAGGAGGACCTTCGTCCTTTATGACAGTATATAGAGGAGGTTTCCATTTTCTTTTACTGCAAAGCTCCATCAATGCAGACACAGGATGTTTTCCTAGAACCAAATATATATATATACAATTTGAACTGCAAGTTGTATAGTTTCCTTATAGGCTTACAATATGAAACACTATGACAGAAATGATTATTTTTCCTTGTTTGAGTTACCTTGTAGTTCTTTGACTGCATTTGTTATATTGTTCTTTCCACTTTCTCCTTCAGAAACTAGACCTAAGAGAAAAGAATTCAAGTGAATTCAGTTATTATACACACACAAAGGTTGTTTTTAATTTTGAATGCTGTAATAAAAGTAATTTAATAAAATTCTTGGACTGAATTATTACAATTACAAATAAATATAAATGCTTCCCTTCTAATAATTCATATACAGGGTACATGGAAAATTTTTAAATTAACATTCCGGTTTCGAAAATGGTAGAGAAAGGATTTCAATTGCAAAGTTATCAATTTAGTATTAAAAGGTAATAATACATTGATAAAGTTAATAATATTATATGTTAATCTGTTAACTTTAATTAAAAATGGCAAATTAGTGAAATTAAAAAACTAGATACAATGGGTAAGGATTGAACAATGACTAAACCTATTTTACTGTTATTATCCTCAAAAAGACTACAAGATAATAGATATTCTATATTTTTATCTAAGATAGATAAAAATATTTATCTAAATCTTAAATGTTAATATTTAATCAGCTTAAAAAGATGTTGTATTTGTGATTCAAAGAGTTTTTTAATAACTGAATACATTAAGTTGAAATCTTTATTAATTAAACTAAGGATGGAGCAATATTATATTTCCCAAGAAATAAATACATTTTTTTACACTCTGATTCAAGAAATGATTTGAAGCTGAATTAATGAAAATGAATGGACCCAATTAATGAAATACCATCCTCACAACTATCATACAGATAAACATAAATTTATGATTAATTTTAATTAAAATCCAATTATGATAGCAATAGGAATGCAAACAGTTTTATTACTTTTAGATAAAAAAATTATTCAATAAACTACAAAATACAATAGTACTATACAGATAATTCATAACAATTGCACTGACTGCAATTTTGTGCTAAGCAATGAGATAAAAATAATTTGCATTTGATACAGGAAGAAGTTTCATTTGCATAATGCCCATCAATTATTAATCAAAAAGACAAAATTCATGAGGTGGTCCATTTTGCACAAAGCACTGTGAAGCTTGATTCCTATTAGATAATCACACGCCAGTTGAACATATGGCTATGTCTTTTTTCTGTTTACATTTTATTAGAATATTAAGATTTTGCCTTAAAACAGTTTTTTAAAATGCTTTAATTTAATTCACTTGAAATTCCTGTTTCCTTTTGAAAACAATATAAAGGATATATTGGTACGGGTCTTAAAATTCTGTACCGTGGTCAGGTGCCATAATCCATAACTAAGCAAACATCCCATTTGCTACTTCTGTACAACATCTGCTTAACACTGCATTAAAAAATGCAGCGATTTGATATTGTCTGTGCGACTAAATTGAGAGCACTTATTACCTATGCAATATTTTAAGCATCTTTTTGTATTGAGTAAATTTTTTTTTCAATTGCTATTTGTAAATTAATCATACTTAATTGTAATCCATTTAATGTTCTGAATCACCTTTATAATATTTGGTTTGATTATAAAGAACAATTATAATTGTACTTACCTTTTTTATCCATTTTAATATCAATTATTAAGGGAACTAAAGAGCCTTCTTTATTCTTTCCAAGACCCTCTCCTGGATTCCAACCCATTTTTTTTAGCAAGCTCATTCCTTTTCCTTCTGTTACAGGTGCAGCACGGGTAAATGCATCCTGCAAAAGTATGTGTTAGCCCCAAATAAACTTATATATCAGAATCATTTATTTTTATGAAATTTAGAAATATATGTGGATTTTAGAAAGGGTTTTTTTTAATACCAAGCCATCAAACATTTTTTGAAGAATTATTCTAAAAAATCAGAATTATTACAATAGACACTCGGCAACTCAGCTTTTATATCACTGATTAATTTTATAATTGTAAAGATGGAATTATGTAATTGATTTTATATACCTTTTATTACCATGGCTGAGTTTGAAATTTTGCAACATTGTGTATTCCCAGTGACATATCCTCAGGACTTAAAAACCACTTAACCAATTCATTTAATTTTATTTATATATTATTTAAAAGTAAATTTGAATAGAAGCTAATTTTGGAAATCAATAATATTTTATACTAAATTATGATATTATAAAATAATAATTTTTTTAATGCTCTAATAGAAGTCGATTTTTAACAGCCATTTTTATTAGTGGGACAAATTTCGTATTTTAATGGCCCAAGACATTAAAAAGGTATATAAGTAGCAATGTACATGTAATATATATAAATTTGATCCAATAATTCTATTTTAAAACATATCCTAGTTCTAATTTCCATGGAAGAAAGTGGTTTGAGGACCCTAATTTCATGTGTGTGTGTGTTATATATATGAATTATTCAGTTTATGCACCAGGCAGATTTCCAAAGATTATTTTGCCCAATGTTAGTAAAAAACATATAATCTTACTACTAAGATAACAATATATATATTTCGTATATGCAACTAGCAGCATATTTCAATAATTGCATTCACAGATCGAGAGGCGTAATTCTAAAAGTAAGTTACTTTACAATACTTTCTTTTTGTATACTTTGTAAACAAGGTGAGGGAAAGGGGGAATTCCAAAACTAAATTTAGAAGATGCTGAACTTAAATTTCATATGAGAAAGAAAAAAAATACAAAAGAAATCTACCACAATTTCTTTTTTTGCCTGCATATTTACTTAAACACACACACACAATATGAGAAATAAAAATCTTAATTTTAAAATCATAGTTTTTTCTTTTGATCATAGATTTTAAATTCTGTAAAAACTTCAAAACTTTTCTTATCTGTTACCATCTCTATTTCATGATCCAAGAAAAATCTACCATAAACCACTCAACGACATTTTTTAGTTGCAATTTAAATATTTAAATTAATGTTGGATCTAAACAATATAGTTTAAAATAGAGGGGAAAAACACCTCAGAATGTATGCTACAAACAAGTTTTGTAGCTAATTATTTCACTCAAATCAGGGTTCATGATTAAAAGATATAAATAGAAAAAAACACAAAACGTATTTCTCCCTCTTTAGTATAAACAAAAATGCTGAAAGTCATTCTACAGCTTCCCCAATATTTTTTTCCTTCCTAAATACTTTATGTGGTCCATCTTTTGAATTATCTGCTTTAATAATTAAAAGAAAGAAGCATTTCATAATACATGAATTTCTATAATGACATAATATTTATTTTTATTTCATTGAAATTATTCAAATTATTTAATTCAAAATATATCCCAATTTCTCTTTTTAGATAAATTTGAAAGCAGTAATAACAAACATAATTATTTGATTATTTTGAAAAATTAAAAAAAATATTTTTTAAATAGACAAACCAGTATTACTTAATAATATAATTTAAAGATCAAGCCTTTAGTCATATTAAATATGCTCTCATTTATAAACTTATATATAATTTGAATTCAGAATTATGTTCATTAAAAAAAACTTTTATTACTGTTATCTTCTTTAACAATATACATAGCAAAAGTCTTGCAAATAATGAACCAAAAACACATACAAAAAATTAAATAAAAATTGGAGCATTATAAAACAAATTTAAATATATTAAAAACTGAAATTTGAGTTAAATAATGAAAGCTTATTCTTTAAAGTAAACGGTAAAAAAATTATATAATTAAAAAAAAAACACTTTTTTTCTTATTTAATATAATGTTAATGTCAGCATAATTTTTTCACAATAAAAACTAAACTGTAATGTATAATTAATTCCCCAATGAGAAAACAACCAGTTAATACAAATTTTTAATTATATTATCTTTTAGTAATATGAACAATATTTTAATCCTTATTTATATATTAAAATTCAGCTTAACTAAGAGATCCCAAACAAAAATTGACTCATTTTTAAATAGAATTTGTTGCCTTAAACAGACTTTCATTCAGAGTATATTACTATATGGTTTGATATAAGAAAAAAATAAAAGGTGAACAAATGATAAATAAATGTAGAATTTATAAAAATTGAGTAAATGGTCACGCAATCTTATTTATTTTGTTACTACAAATTATTTTTCCTGAATAAAATATTGAAGTGCTTAGCAAATATATGATTTATAATTAAATTTTATAACAATTTAATATTCATACTTACATACATAAATTATTTTCAAGAGATCAGAGAAAAAAATAATGTATAAAAGCATGCTTTAGTTAATATTGATTACAGTGCTATAATGCCACTTCTTACCATAACTGATAGCTTAATTTCCGAACCTGAAGTGCTGCTTCCGAATCCACATTGCATTTTTGTTGTACCTGCTAAAGACGTTTTACTAAGGAATGCCTGCAACAAGCACTCAATTTATACAGTAATAGTCAACCACAAATCAAAATTTAGAGCCAACTGTATGCAATTCCAGGAATTAATTTTCCATTAATTTACTGCATAACAAAAGTGAAAATATATAAATAATTGAGGCTACAAAAGTTTTTTTATGTTGTAAATAAAATTATTCTAAATAATATTTAGAATAATTTTTTACATTCTAAATAATAAAAATATTCTAACTTTATATTCTAAATATAAGGGAGGTTTGATAAATTAATATTAATGTTACTTAATTTAAAAAATATTCTGGAATATTCAAAATTTTCTAATTTACATATTCAATGCAAGAAGGCATAGAACTTATACTTTAATAATCAAATTTTATTGAATTAAAATTGTAATAAAATCTCAAAAGTGCAAAAAATTTCAATTTTTCACAATGTACTGTTGATAATTTCTATAATTTAAATGCATCCAACTAATATTTGATTAATATAAAACATCAATTAAATGATTCCTTATATCACACAAGAAACAGAGCAAAGATTATTTAAAGGTGTATGCAGATTTCTGCAAAGGTAATAATGCTGTGGCCACAGAAATTATCATTAAGAAATGAAATAAATGTAATTTCCATAATATCACACACAGAAAAAAAAATTTATAATTATACAATATTTCAGATTTCAGCATATTTCTTTCTGAATGAATGCAAAATCTTAACTTTTTGAATAATATTTAACTTTTTAGCGTTGCATTCCAGAATGGAAAGTAGGCATTTAAAAAAAATATATAAAGGTATTTAAAAAAAAAGATAATAAATAGATATAAGTAAAAAATAGTATTTTATAATTATTTCTTTATAAATAATTGCAAGTTAAATATAGATGTCAGAAGAGGCTTCTTCAATTGTTGCTTTAGTTATAAATGGAATGTGACCAAATAATATTTTAATATGGTCAGATAGATAAATTTGCAGAATCATGAAAAATTTGAAATTAGTTGCATTAAATTGATAACAACAAAACATATCACTAAGAAATTTTTAAAATTACAATGCTACAGAAGATGTGGTAACCAACTTTATTAAATAATGTAGGTCTCTAATTTTTCAAATTCAAATAAGTAATTTATCAGTATAATATTCTACCAAGAGAATCTATCAAATACTTAATTCCTCTGAAATCTTTTTAGAAGCTATCTGATAGATCTTTTTGACTTAACGTTTAAATAATGGCAAGAAGTCATTTCATAACAATTTTATAAAGGACATCAGGGAAAAGGAAACCTAATTTCAATTATAGATTTTACATCAAATTGTAGAAACTTACAAACAAAAAAAAAATGTTATTTCAACAGTTGGTTCTAAATAGAAATCTCTAAAAGTGCCATCAATATAAAAAAATATTTAAATGCAAGAATGAATTGAGTTTTATGTGCTTTAAACTAAAGCATGTTTGCAAACTGTGAAGAAACTAGAAATTATAAATCTCATCTATTTCCCTTCCCTTCAATAAAACATATATATATATATATATATATATATATATATATATATATATAAAACTTTTTTAAACATAATTACTCTAAAAAAAATTTCTTTTGCTGAAAATGAATGCATCAAGGCTTCTACTCTTAATTCACCTCACATTTGAATGTTTTTATAACAATGGCACTAATAGAGATATTTGTGGCTGATAACAATTAGTGAACACTTACCATCCTTAAACTAATTTTTCAACTTCCATCTCATAAAGTGGCAAGGTCCTGCTTGAATAAATTGGGGGCTTGTTGCAGATTCATATTAAATTCTTACCCCAAAAACATGAGCAGCAAGATGTATATTATAAAGCACAAAGTCTGGAATACAATAAACAAGTTCAACAGCTTTAAAATATGAAATCACTTAAAATGCATGGAATCCCAAAAAGAAACCATCATGAATTTCTAAAATGCATTTTAATGTGTTTCATAATCTTAAGCATGCCCATAAAATAAGAAAAGTGTTGAAAGGTACTATATTTTTTAAAATTAAACAACCAATGCTTTTTATCTTTTGGCTTATCCATATTTTTTTGGGTATACCAAGAGCAATACTAATATAAAAATGTATGATTTAGAGCCATAGACTGAATATTGGTGAGTCACCAAAGAAAAAAGGTGTTTTAACTTCTAAACATTGAAACAAGGAGAATATTTATAGTTATAAAAAGCTGAAAGGGGGAGAATAAGCAACAACTTCTAAACTTATAGTTTTGGCGTATGTGTTGGCGGAATTGTGCCAATACGTAGGTTGAATTCCGCCAAGGATCGAACCTGCGATGTTCGGATTTGAAAGCCAGTAACTTATCCACTATACAAAAATGGCCACCGATGTTTTAGTGGTAGGTACTGGCTTATTAAGATGTCACCACAATACTCCCCTACCAGTTTGTTCGGTTGAGAGATGAACGATTTTATTGCGCCAAGCGTTATGGCTAGTATATGAGCGTTGCTGCTGCGTCAAGTGAGTCTGACGACTTTGCGTTGGTGCGTCAAGTGAGTCTGACGGCTTTGCGTTGGTGCGTCAAGTGAGTCTGACGGCTTTGCATTGCTGATGGAGAGATGGCGCCAAGAGAGCTGTTGAAAATTCATCACGTCCAAGGTCATCAATTTGGTATAGGTGTTGGCGGAATTGTGCCAATACGTAGGTTGAATTCCGCCAAGGATCGAACCTGGGACCTTCGGATTTGTAAGCCAGTAACTTATCCACTATACAAAAATGGCCACCCATGTTTTAGTGGTAGGTACTGGCTTATTAAGATGTCACCACATAGTATTTTCTTACTTATAGATTTAATTTATGCAACATTTTATTTATCTAGAAATCTAATTTATAAATGAAAATAACAGTTATTATGTCATAAAATTGGCACAGTAATTGGTTCGATCATATTTTTTTTTAGCTATCTAGGGAGGCAGAATATCTGAAAAATATTGTCTAACTGCTATATTTAATCACCATACGCACCTGGAACCAAATATTCAATAGAAACAGCATTCCTGAAATGTGTACTGATTTTTGCAAAATCGGATATAAAAAATTAGGTTAAAAAACGTTTTTACTTTTTCTGATATTGATAGATATAGTTAGCTAAACTCATACAATGCATTCAACAAGTTGTTCAGGAAGGAACTAATCAAATCCTTTAGAATGTGTTTCATAATTTTTATGTTGGATTTGGTATTTTCAGGATACAGATGAAACACACATTGAAGGTTCTTACTAAGCTTTGACTTCAGATTTATGAATGATCTCCTCAAGTTTTTTCATAAATGATATGTTTTTTCTTCATAAATCTCTTTTCAATTACAATTTTAGTAGCTAAAATAGTAATAATAAGAACAACTAGTATGTTAATTAAAAAAAATGGAAAGGGGGCTAATTCTGGAATATAAAATAAAAATTCTGGAGCATTTTATGCATACAAAAATAAAATTTAGAACAATTTCAAACATGATAAACAGAAATCAATGAGTATTTTAAAAATTCACATTGCACACCTTCTTATCCAGGATATATTTCATAATGTTCTGGCTTTCCAATTCCTTCAAATTTTATTGTATATAAGAAATCAAAATATTTTAATTTTGAAGGCATTTGTTGAATTTATTGCAGAGAAGATTTTTTAAAAGAAAAATAAAAAGGCACAGGTGGACTAAATTTGAAAATAATTTTTCCTACTGTTTTCTAATCTTTAATAAGTTTAAAGAAATTTATAAAAAGAGTAATTCAAAAAGGAAGGTGCAGATTTCAGATATTTATTTCAAATGAATGACAATATGTACAGACACATCAAAACATAATTGAATTAAGGAAAATTCAAAATTTTATATCATGTATTTGGATAATCCAGATAAAAATAGAATTGTTGCTTGTTAACAGAAAAATTATAAAATCCAAAGAAAATTTATTTTATATACTGCAATTTGAAAAGAACACATCCACTGCTACAGTGGATTCATTCAACTACGAACAATCTAGCGATAAACAGATTGATAGTTTGTACAAGAAATAAGTAAAAAAGAATTATTTATGCAAAGGGAGAAGTACTGGTCATCTTTGCATATCAGATAATATTAAAAGCATAAAATGAAATTTTGAATTTTCCTTAATACAATGATGAATATACTACGTATATTTGCCCATTGTTACTAATTAGAAATAAATGTTAAAACATGATCTTTCATTTTGAATAACCCAGTATGTAGAGCAATTAAGAGAGGAACATTAATTTCTACAATAAATTATTTGATTAAATAAAAATAGACAGAGATAAAATAATAATAATAATCTAAAAAAAATGATTAGGGAATATATATATATTTTTTAATGGAGAAAACATCTTTTAAATAAGCAATTTATGAGAGGAAGAAATAATGAAAGGAAAACCTGAAAGAAATTTGCTAAAATAAAGGTTTAAAAGTAAACTTTTCAGTAAAAAAGTTGCATAAAAATAGAAAATTTTATTCTTAAAGAAATGCACTAAAAGATTTCTAATTACTTTTTTCACACGATAGTCCTTGAATCCACCAAGTTGTTCACGTGGAAGAGGCTTCACATATGTGTTTCCATAAAACTTTCCTGGTACTCTGCATGAATTTACCCATTCTTGTATCTAGAATATATATATATGCATAACATATTTATTTCATTCTTCATTACATGAATTTCATAAATTTTCTGCAAACTAAAACATCATACATTTTTAAAAGCTTAACATTTTATTTATTAAATAAATAGAATGTTCAAAAGAATAGATGCAGTATTTTAATTTCAAGGGCAGGAATGTTTAAAATATTGCTGATTGGTGTGATAATAAGATTGACAGTTTCAGTTTCATAAAATAATACTAAAATTCATCAGCCCTAAAGTATTGAACAGTACTTTAGGCTGATGTATAGGGTTTTTCCCTTTTAAATAAAAGTCTAAAATTTAAAAGTGCATAATTGGAATGAATTAATTTAGAAATACATTTTTATTTACACACAAGATTTAATTCTGTAAAGAATATCCTCAGATTCAATTTTAATTTCTACAAATTTTCTAGATAAATTTAGAAATTGGTAGATAGATATATAAACTATATATGTTGATAGAACTTTTTGAAAGAAAAAAAAAGTGTTTATATAAACTATTTTTTTTTTTTTTTTTAAGAAAATTTTCTCATTATTATTTTCCTGTATTTTTGTTTTTATGAAAATTTCTAACTTTTCCATGTTTTTTTTTTTTTTTTTTTTTTAAATTTTTAAATTTTTTCTTTTTTTTTTTTTTTTTTTTTTGTCAAATTTTAAATTCCTTGTGTTTTTCAAGAGGTATGGCAACCCTGTTGGATATAATCCCTCCTTTTTTACTCCCTTTTGAAAACAATGGATTTCCAGCTTAATCGATCTGTGATCATTTTCAGAATTTCCAAGCTATACTTTTGAAACTTTCACAAAAATTGCTCCAAACATTTAACTCATACAATATGTAAATTACATTTTGAATATATGTATGGATACATAATGAAATGTTTATTCAGTAAATTGCTCATTTTCCATTAAATATTTAGTTTCTTTTGATTAGTATATTTAGTTTCTTTCTTTTGCAGAGTGTTGCATACACTGCCTTTTATCATGGTTTCTGAAAAGAATATTCTTTTATGTGAATAAATTTGTAAATTATAAGTAAAAAAAAAAAAAAAAAAAAAAACCTAGTGAAATTTCAAATCGTTTTTATGAAAAATTTAATTTTTCCATGAATATAAGAGCTATTTAGTTAAAAAGGAACACAGTTTATAACAAAAATCCTTTTAATCATGTGTTTCATTAGTTTTTGCATAATTATCTAAAATATATTAATTTTTCTTCAACTTAATTAATGATTTTGGGTAAAACTCAACAGGTATATGACACATGCTATGTTATTTAACTCTGATTGTATGCTTTCTATTTCATGATAAATCCTACTGTATTTTTTCTAGATATTTAAAAAAAAGTCTAAAATTGCAAGTGATCAGTCGTCATGTAGTGTAGATGCTGGAATATATGCTAAGTGCAAGAAGTAAGGTGATATATTTGTTAGTAATTTCAGATTATCTTCCAGATTATTTTAGAAGATGTTTTATGCCCTCCTTTGTCAGAGAATTTACAGGGAAAAATTATGAATATTTAAAGGATAATTTTTAATGGATTCCAAAAACTTTCTACTGTTATAGATTCAAGCTCATTTATTCACTTTTAAAGATTCAAGCAAACTGCTAATTTATTTACTTTTTAATATAATTTTAATTTTTTTATTCTAGTTTTATATGTAAGATAATTACAATTCATCAATTCAGAATTAACAGGACAAATACTACTTTTTGAAGAAAAAGAAACCGAAGTTGACATTTTAACACATTCACTGTTTAAAATTGTTTCAAATGGGTCAACATGCAACTAATTACTTAAAATATAGAAATTTTTAAGGTTACACTACCACACAAAGCAACTGAAATTTTATGATAGAGCTATAAATTAGATCTACTGACCTAAATGGACAAACTGAACTCGAGATCAATTAATCTCAGCATGAAATAATTCTTGGATTGTAAATAATGATAATTCTTCAATAACAAAGTTATAAAATACAAATTTCTACTGGAGCTACATCTTATAGCCCAAATGTCACAACAGTATCTTAAATATTTTTTATTCCAACTTTTATTTCAAATTTCTAGTAACATTTTAGAGCAATTTTTATTAATTAAAATTTGATTCCATGAAATTATTTCAAATTAATTTTATATGCACCTAAACCATTATTCGTAATTAAAAATTCCATTTCAAACAACACATTTTATGGTATCATTTGAGAAAGCAGATTAGTGCTCTAAAAATCAAAATTCCTGAGGCTATTAAAAATTGATTTTGGTCAATTCTATATAGTATTGAAGAACGAAAATATAATAAATGAATAGTAGCTGCAATACTTACAGCTGCCTCAGCTTCTTGGATGGCTTTTAAAGCTTCCACATTGTTTGGATCTCCTTGAAGCTTTTGTTCAGCTTGAAATTTCTTACAAAACACTGACGCAAAGTCAAATTGCTGTAACAAAGGATTATAAAAAAACACTACTTCTATCAACAATTTAAAGAAATGTGATATCAAAAATTTACAGATTAAATCAGGAAATTATTTGTTTTTAATTCATTATAATAAAGTAATATAGAGAAAATATAATTAATGACAGTCAATTCAATGGTAATTTTATCAGTTCTACCTGAATGAAAAAAGTACATTTGTATATATTAAAAGATTATGTCAAATGTATTTCCAAAATGAAAGTTTCTACATTCCAAATTCATGCAAAATTCAAGATAAACATAAGTAAGATTTCTAATTTCCCTATCATATAATTAAAACTTGCAGTAAAAAATTTGAATAAATAAACAAATTGATGAAATAAAATTAAAATGCCATACATAATTTTATTGCAAGCATAACGATAACTAGAAAACAAATTAATTATAATCTATGCTTGATTTCATAAAAGTTCATAGAATGAACATGCATTAAATTTATGTCACAGCACAACATATATCTTGGAATTGAAACAACCTTTAAATTACTGCAAATAAAAAAAAAACATTTTTAAAAGTATTAAGCATAAGGAGAAGGAATTTACTAGATACAGTTTCAAAAATAAGATGTTTAAAATTTATCAAACTGCTCAAATTAGACTGTGGTTCAAGAATTCTTTTTTTTTTCTGCTACAAAAAAATAAGTTAAAAGTACATTTGTGTTTCAGCTTTATGTAAATAAAATTCTTCATGGGACTTCAAAGGCAAAAATCACCAGATTAATTTATTACAAGCTAGCCAATACAAAGTATCATGATTTTTTACAAGACATTTAAGTCCTTGGTCAGTATTTGAATTACAAAGAAACTATTTATGGTTGGACACATTTTAAAAGGAATGCAAAAAAAGTAGTGAGAGACCAAGAAATTATTCCAAACATTGCAAGTTAATTAAACCTACACATTATTATATATTAAAACATTTGTATTTTCTTACAGATGTAGAAGCAGACACTGGTTGATTGTTGAAAAATGATCTGCCACTTTCTGTAGATGATACATGAACTGAATTACTAGTTGGCACTGACAAATTACTGGACAATGGTAACGTTGGGTAACTCAATGGCAACTGTGTTGCAGTGTTATTTGCACAAGGTGCTTTCACTTCAGAAGTCCGAGTAACTAAATTTGAAGATAGTAACTGAAATGGAGGAACAGGAGGTGTAGGCAAAGGTGGAACTGATGGTGGTAAAGGTGGAAGTGGAGGGGGTAGCAATGGTTGATTAGGATCAGAAGGCAGAGGTATGGACGGAATGTCATTAGAAATAGACAGAGGTGCTGATGTGGATGATGCAGAACTTTCCATTATCTTTGGAGCAAAGTGTTTTCCAACTGAAGTTGTTAACTCAGTAGGAATGATGCTATTGATTTCATTTGGTTTAAGAGCATTCACACTTTCTTCAGGTACTACAGGTATCCATTCAAGTTCTTTCTGTTTGTGCTGATTACCACTTGAAACAGGAAATTGAGAGCTTAACTTGGCAGTTTCAGCAAACTTCTCAGCATGAGTTTTAACTGGAATTTGTACAGCATTCTGGAATAATGCAAAGCAATGGTTATGTAAATTAAAAATATTTAGTGTCTAAAATTATTCCAAATCTTAAAAAAAGCATATGAAGCATACTACTCACTTTAATATTTAATTTTATCATTGGTTGTTCTTTCAGTTTGAAAGGATGATGAATAAAGTCGTTTTCTCCTTCAGGATTGCTTATATCATTCGTATCACCATCACTATCAGTTTCATTTTCTTTTTTGGACAGTCTGGCACAGAAATCTAAAACATCACCACATATTAAATCTTTTCAAAGAATTTAAGGTGTTCATTTTTTTTAAAGTTGAGTCCAATTTTTATATTATTAAAATAAATTATTTTTTACTTTGCTTAGAGGTACTGTTATAATAGATGCAGTAATTAAATTATTCACCAAAAATGCTGCAATAGACATAACTAAAAATATATTATTAGATAATAATTAAATATTATTAAAATTTTTTATGTAAATCATTTTTTTTCCCATCAAACAATTTATTGAAGTTATAATAAGCAGTATGAATATTAAAGTTATATATTAAAATATAGTGATAAATACTTTCTAATAAAATTTTACTTTTTTTTTCTTCATTTGCAGATTTTGAAATTGTTATTCACAAATTGATTAATTGCTGTTAATAAAAAAGGGTGAAATGTACAAAATTATTTTATGTAATATTGCTAGAAATTCTGTCTTCAGCATAAATTTAAAATTTTATTTTTCTTTATTTACATTATTTACTTTATTTAGATTTTTTAAAAAGTTACAAATGTACATTAAAAGAGATCCAAATTAACAGGTTCCAATCTTTTATAAAAGTAATTAATCCTTAAAATTCTTACTCTAATAATTTTAACTTTACCATACTTTTCTATTTTAAAATTACATGTAAAAGATTATTGACATTACAGTCTTTTTTAAAGTTTATTGCAACATGTTATTCATTTTAAAAAACCAGGACATTTTTAAGACTATAACAATATGTAAATGTATGAAAAAAAATATATAACCTGTAAGTTCTTGGACAGATTTTCTGCCAGCTTTAATTGAAAGTTCTTTCTTTTTGAAATTTTCGACGGAAATGCCTTCAGGTAATGTGCCTTGCTGTATCATATTCAAAACATTCTTCTCAGCAATTTCACGAATCTTTGCCTGATCAATTTTACAACTTTTTGAAGAACTAAAAATTAGCAAAACATATATATATATATTTTTTAAGTTAATGCAGCTTTACAGTGAATTTTTTAAATTATTATTTCATAAAAATATTTATATGATTTTTGAGTAGTGTGATATTAGACAAAATATAAATACAACCTATTCTTATAATTCAAATACTCTTATTTAAAATATAAAATACATCTTCCTGGCATAATTAGACAGTTTGCCGGAAAAAGTTTAGAGTGAAGCCTTTAGAAAATTAAATTCATCATAATCACCAACTATAATAACACTTCATTTCTGAGATAAACAAATCTTTGTTTATCTTAGGAAAAAAAAGAAGCTCACACTATTGGATTTCTGAAAGTAGTTTTATGATGTTAATCCATGTATTAAATTTTTTAGAGCTATTACACTATACTGACAGATTTCTTAAAGATTTGCATGGTGTTACTTTAAGCTAGTTTATTTCAAAGGGCAGTAAAATTTTCTCACTAAATAAATCAGTTTCTTTTATACAATTCCTTTTTTTAAAGTGAATTAATAGTATTTAATGCAAAATTTAGAGTATTAATAGTGGCAACTATTTACTTACAGCTGACACAGCAGAGATGGGTGTTACTAAATTTTACTGTTCTTCAATGTAGTCACCAGCATTATGTACAACCCATTACTAATGATGTGGAAGTCTTAAAATACTGGTAACAACACCTTTTCTGTTGATGCATGAATACCACGAAGTAGTTCCTTTATCTTAGGAATCAAGTGCAAGTCACAAGGGCTTAAGTTTAGGGAATATGATGAATGGTTTAGCATTCCTCCCCCCTCATTGATCCAATAAACCAGTCACAGTCTATACCATGTATGGATGAGCAGTGTCCCGCAAAATGATAAAAAGTTTGTTTTCATTGTAAAAGCCATTTCATAATCCCTATTTAATTTATTCTAAAGTTTTAATGGACAAAATTCATTAAAAAATTTAAAATGAATAGTTAAAAAAATACAAAAGTACAATACAAAATAAGTAGAAAGTAGGCTTGCAGTGAGCTTAGATTCTGATAAAATATTTATATCAGAATTACTCAAAATCACGATTTTTAATCTTTAGATTATGCATCATCATTCTCATCTGTGTCTTATTCATAATGCGATACTTTTCTCTCCTAACAAATAATGTTTTCTTCAAAAAAAAAAAAAAAAAAAAAATTCAAGCCATTATAAAGTAATAATAAAAAAAGGAAGTATGTGTAACATATCTGCGTGCTACACTAAATGCAACAGAACTGACAGTAAAACCCAAATATTTCTATTTATTATTATTATTATGCACATATGCATAATAATAATAAATAAAAACAGTGAAATCAGAAATGAGAGAATATTTCTATCATGCAGAAAGAGTCCAGCTCTGTCTATTTACGTTACAACAACCTATCTCCCAGCAACAACTGATGTAAAATTATGATTATTTCAAAAGTAATGGACACAGTAAGCCATCTAGTTGACCTTAACAATTGTTCATGCTTGAAATGCACATATGCATCACTCGTCCCTGAGCTCAATTTCCAGCAATGCATAGGTGGTATGACCAGCTGCAAAAGGCATTCGTAAATGATGCATACAAGACACAGCTACGGTTAATAATCTTTCGTAACATTCGGGGATTCATATAAATAAAGGGGCATTAAGTCATTTTTTACACTTTAATAATTTTTTATAATAATTAGAGTGTTGACACTAATAAATTATGTTCAATCAAATTAATCAGTAACATTCATTATATACTTTACAATACTTTTGAGCAAGGAATGGTTTAGATTTTGGAACAATAAATAGTGAAGTTTTTTTTCCTTCTCAAATCTGTCCAATAAGATTTCAGAATAAGAATTTATATAAATTATGGAAATAATTGTTTTTACTTCTAAAAATCCGTATTTCAAATCAAAATTTAATTTAATAAAAAACACAATTGAATACTAAATTTTCAGTCTCATGGCTAGCAAAGGAGAAAAGTATTTTTTAAACTTTTTATTAAAAAGTTTTGGTGTCCTTTTTTTATAACCACAACGTTATAAACATCATTTCCGCTTCAAAATTAGCTTCCAATCTTACATCTCATAATAGAGGCAAAGTAGAATACCAACTAAACAATGTAAAAAATTGGGCCAAGAATTTATATTTCACAAAAAAACCACAGTGGGAAATTTAAAAGAGAGAAGGAAAGATAAAAGTACTAAATGATGCTTTATGCAAACTTGTTTTGGCATTTAAAATATGTCAAAACTTTTTCTGATTTTAGCGGGAAACCTTATCATAGGAAAAGAAGAGAGGGGATCCTTTTTAGAAACACTATTTTTTAACATAATAAATTTCAAGTGTAACATGTTTATGATTTTAAATAAGTAATATATTTAGTACAATTATTTTCAATGAATGTAGCTATTGCATGAAAACATAGGAAAGAATATAAATTGTTATACCTGTATTTCTCTTTGGAATTAGGTCGTGAAGTTCTCAATTTTGACTCCCTTTCAGAACTAGATTTCTTGTTTGATCTATTATTGTAACTGCATTTTCTCCTTGATTTCGAGCGTGTCCTTGACCTATCCCTTCTATTGATGGATCGAGATCTTCGTCTAGATTTATGCTTTGATCTATCATATTCTTTGTGGTAAGACCAAGAACGAGATCTTCTACGCCTTCCCGATGATTGACTGCGGCTTCTTCTCCTTTTTGACACATTTCGTGATGTAGATCTTCTTGATCTTGATTTGGATGAATATTGATATTTTGAATGATCTCTAGAACCAGATCTTTCTTTATAAGATCTATATTTAGAGATTGAATGCCTTCTTGATCTAGAACGAGATGAGCAACTTTTAGATCTAGAACGCTTACGAGGATTTGATTTACTTCTAGACCTAGATGTTGAATGTTTCCTTGATTTACGCTGAGAAGAGGTAGATCTGGATCGCTTACGAGGATTTGATTTACTTCTAGACCTGGATTGAGATTGCTCTTTGTTCTTTTTGTCACTTAATTCTAATTTTACATTAGAATCATCATCTGAGCTTTTCGATTCTGGGACACCAACAATCTGTTTGGAGGTATTGAGTAATTCATTGCTAGACATTTCTACATCATTCAATACATTTTCTTCTTTACATTTCATTCTTTCTCCGGAATTTTCAATTAATTTTGAATCTTCTGATTCTTTTGAGGGAGAATCTAATTTGCTACATAATATAGGATTAACATAACAAGAAGTGGATGCTGAACTAGCTGGATGACTAGATGATTCATTGCTTTGATCAAACGAAAAATTATCTTGTTTCTCAGATTCAGCATTTCGTTCAATTACTTTTGTATTTGTCAATAATAGTTCTAAAGATGGTCCATAAGGAAGGTCAACTTTGTCCGATGTGCCATTTTGAACAGAATCTTCATCTGAAGGTAGAGCATTTTGAGTAGAAAGTGACACAGGTAAAAAAGAATTAAATTTCACTGGGTCTTTCACATCCATTTGCTTCAATTTTTTCAGTCTTTTAATCTCTTTTTCTTCAGAACTAGAAGTGCATCCAAAGCTCTAAAATAAATAAATAAACACGAAAGGCAATTACACATACTGATAATGTAATTTCAATGATTAAGCAGGAGAGTTCACTTCAAATCATAGTTCTAATCATGGATTTTTTTTTCTGGGGAGCAGTTTTCAAACATTCTTTGTCAAATTATGGTTTGCACTTGAGTAGCTCCTCATAACAGGCAGGGGAAGAAAAAAAAAAGGAAAAAAGAATACATGAGAGTATTTAGAGTTTATATACCTTCAAAAGGAGATTTTACTAAAATCTAGCTGAGCATCATTTATTTTAATAACATGATTTTCATGTGATAATGCAGTTTACTGTTGAATAGTTACAGAAATCAGGCTTGAGAAATGAAGGAAGGTCTAAATTCTGAATAACTTAGAAGTTGAGTTGAAAATTTAATACAAGTGGTTAGAGAATATTAAGTTCAATATTAAATGAATTTATTACAGATAAATATTTATACAAGTGTGTATATATAATACATTCAAATTATTAGTAATTTAAAAATTAATTCTTTTCTCGAGCACTTAATTTTAAACTTTACCTTTTGAGCTGTATGGTTTCCAATGCCTCTTAAAATCTACTCTGAGTGAGCAATTCTTTATTTTTATTCATATTGCTTAAGTAAGGAATCTTTTCTGAATTGTTAAAAATTGCCAACTAACTCTTTTGACCCCTTTTTTTGTATTTAAAATTCTTATTGGTCAGCTTAGCCATATTTCTTTTTAATACTCATGATGCAAACCCATAACAAGTAATATCTAGGTATCCTATAAATTTGAAGTTTAAAATAAATAACTGCATGACTTTTCTTCATGATTACATTTTCTTCAAGATACATCAGCACCATTCATCTATGTTTTATATTATATCTATATATAAGCTACAAATTCAACCTATATTTATTTTTAAATTTTTTTATAACAATTAAAATTTGAACTTAAAAATCACTTTAATTTTTATGTTGCATGAAATTCTGCTCTCCAATGTTGCTTTTATACATCATGTGTCTAAAATAAATGTTGATTCATATATCTATCTACATTTATAAAATCCCAAGACCAAGGAAAAATAAATGCAGAATAATGAAATTAGGACAATGCATTTGTCTAATTAACATGTTTAATTGATTAAATTTAGGTTAATTTAAGCTCAAGAAAATGCATTTTAAATGTTACATTAACAGCCGGTGTAATTAGAATTTTGAATGCAAATGTGCATGCATTGTGTCATACAGGTACTGAATATCACTTTGTGGTATGGAGTTCTATGCTTGTATTACTTCTGTCAATGCTAGGATGGTTAGTGTTTTATGATACACGAATTGTTAACCAATGATATACCATTCGTGCTCAATTAGAGACAGATCTGGAGATCTTGTAGGGTAATATAATAGGGTTAAGGTAACATAATGACACTCTGTAGAGCAAGCTGCATTACAACAATGGTATGAAGGTGAGAATTATTCTGTTGGAAAACTCCCTCTTGAATGCTGTTCATGAATGGCAACACTAAAGGTTCAATTGCCAGACACACCTATAACTTTGCAATCAGTGAGTAAGGGTAACCATGAAAGTGCTTCTGTTGTCATGGGAAATTACTCCCCAGACCGTGACACCAGATGTAGATTCAGTATCTCTAGGCCAGAAACAGTCTGGTTGCAGGCATTCTTCTGGCTTACTTCTAACATATGACCATCACCAGCACCAAGACAAAACCTACTTTCAACGGGAAACACAACAGATCTCCACTCCATACTCCAATGACTTCTAGCTTGTCGCCATTTTTGTCAGAAAAGGCAACGGCTTAGATCAAAGGAATGCATACTACAGGGCGCCTGGCTTGGGGTTGTCCTTGAAGTAGCCAATTTCTAATAGTTCATTGTGTTACTGTGGAACCAACTGCAGCCACAGTCGTAGGCCGAATATGGCGGTCAACTCTTTCAGTAGTGCCACCTGGCTGCTCAGAATCTGGTCTTCTTGAGTCAATGCCATCCCTTGACCACTGCTCCCAATAATCATGCAATACATTGCAGCTAAGTATTTCCGCAATATCGGGGAGAAATTCACCTTTTCATAGTCCTATTGTACAACCTAGTTCAAACTCGGCAAGCTGTTGATTATGACTTCTTTTGTCTTTTTAAAGACATTCTTGGTTATCAACAACTGAATGCAGCAAATTTCAAAGATAAATAACACATACAAACTTTACAGCATGCATTTAAAGCAAACCTAATTTGCAAGTTCTGAGTAGCACTACTAGCACCACACTTATGCATGAAGTGCAAGATTCGAATTGATGTCATCTTCAGATGTATAAACAAGCCAACCAAATTTTGTTTACCTAACAAGTTAACAAGTCTTTATTGGGATTTTTAATTCGTCAGTGTGTGTGTGTGTGTATACAGTCGCTTAATTGTTCCTCACTTGTTTCTGGAGCTTGATTTGGCTAATGTATAGATATTTCGCAGTTAGATCTATTAGGGAACAAACATTTGGGAACATATTTTTTATGAAAGCAATCAACACAATACACATTTGTATAATCAAAATATTATTTGTATATTTACTTAATAAATAGCAAAATTATTGCTTGCATAGGAAAATTTCCATTATATATAACTTATCTGAGCGGCATCAATACTAATTTTATTTTGCATGTGTAAGATCAATTCTGAATAATGTGTACAGTTTGCTGCAGACACAATAGTAAGCATGCTGAATAAGACCACCCTGTATAGAAGATTATTCACTAATGAGAAGAAATGCATTAATGCTTTCACAAAGTATTTTTGATTTCATTTCCCTCACAGTGACTGAAATCAATCAATTTTATTTTGATTGATATGTGAACAATTAATTCCAGTGGGATGTGCTGTTTGACTTTTATTAATTATAAATTTAAAAATATAACCTTCCCAGAAATGCAAGTAATAGGTTTTACCAAGTTTCATCGCAATTGGCTGAACAGTACAGTGTTACATAGGATACAAAAATTTATTTTTATATAACAGATATGATAACTGTATTATACCTATAACCTTATTGCAGGTGCAAGTAATGAGTTGACCAAGTTGCATAGAAATCGGTTGAATAGTACGAATAAACCATTCATTTTTATATAATAGATTTATGTATTCTTTTAGAATTATAAGGGAAGAAACTACTTTTTGTATCTTTCGAGATTCTTTTAATATTCGTTAATAATTCTCAAGATTAATATTAGAAAATGTGATTAAAATATTTTCTTTTAAAATTGATTAAACACAGAAAATATAATTATGCCATAAATTTATTGATATAGTTGAATTAATATTTTTTTAATTAAGTTAAATTAATGAAAAAGTTTTTATGCTGTAATATTCATGGAAGGTGCTGAAAAAAAAAGCATGCTAAAACTTGATCAAATTTTTAATTAAAATTTCAATCTGATAGAAGTGCTTCCCTAAAGCTTTCTCGCATACTCTCTTATAAGGCTGTTACCTCAGAGAACAACTAATATAGCATTTGTATACAATATCTATGAAATACTAACCTCTAACTCGTTACCATATCTGTTGTGTCTTCTTGGTAAATTATTTTGACAATAAATAATCCTTGGTTAATAGATGCGGTAAATAGATCCAAAAATATTTTTTGCATATTAGATAATTTTATTGTGCTATAACCATCCCATAAATGCAAGTAATAAGTATTCAAAGTTTTACTGCAATCCGATGAGCGATATGGCAATGCATAAGTGACATACAGGCAAACATTCATTTTTATTTATATAGATAGATATAATATAAAGTTGTGAAGGTGTTCAGATATTTGAAAAACTCGAGTTTTGTTGCTTATATATAAAAAAAAATTCCTTTATATTATACAGAAATATTTAAAAAATTAATATAGATAAAATTAATATTATTATAGACCTTAATTTTCACACTTATTTAAAATTAATTTAAATTAGATTTCTATTACAAAGAAATCATGGTAACATTTCTTAACTTTGCTACATATGTAATAATGATGGTATACAATTAAATTTTATGAAAATGATAACACATGAGTTATAGGGCAGTAATTTTTTGTACAAAGGCATTCAAGTTTCAAAGAATGTAGCATAATAAAAGAAAATACAGCAATGAACATATTTACAGCATTAAAAGTTTTTTTCCGATCTGCTTAGAAAATTTGCTCTGTTCATTAAAGAGCTATATAAAAATTAGGCAGACTAAATGATATGGAAATTTATAATACTAATCTTACGAAAGCAACACTTTTCTCATAAGTTCGTTAAAATTCATTTATATATATTAAAAAAGAATTTAAAAAAAAAACACCTGGATTTTGCAATATTTATTTCAAAAAATGATATTCATACTAAAATCAGATCTACCATTGGAATCTACAGTTGGAGGAAGAGAAACTGTATTTTTAAGAAATGAAGAATAAAGAAACATTTACCATCCTTTAAGGCAGATTATTTAGTGCAATATTTTGCCTAATGAGAGTTTGGGATGATTTCCCTAGTATCATGGTCATAGGAAACAAAACTATATATTTCTAAAAGATAATTTTTTTAAAATTAATTTTATATGTAACAATATTTGTATAAAAATAAGGAGAGAATCTTGAGTGAGTTCATAGATGGACCATATAGTTCAAAAGGGGGGGGGGTGAAAATTTTCAATTTCCCATAACTTCTTTATCATTGATGTCAGAAAAATAAATCTCAAGTTGGGTGAATTAGCTTGTCATTAGAATGAATAATTTCTGTGTTAAAAATTTTCTGATAGCTGTAATTGTTTAAAAATTATGGTCTGAAAATTGATTTATAACCTTTAATTTTGACTATTTTTAAAATAACTATTTAAATGTTGCAATACAGATCATATTAGATATTTAATTTGCAATAGAAGCTTAACTACAAATTAAATAAGTCCTTATCTATAATGCTTCAATATACAATATCTCATTATTTTTGGTTAAAAATTTAAATTAATTTGAAATCATCCATTCAAGTCATAAGGAAACTTATCTTTTGCCTTCTAGCTTACCGAGGGATTTTTTTAAAAAACCAACCTAAAACCATTACATATTTTACCTACATTGCGAGGTCATCAAAATAAATCAGATGACATAATAAAGTATCTGAGAATGCCAATTTCTCACTAAAAGAATTAATGAAGAATGTAAATTTGTTTCCTTCTCCCAATATTTGAAAAAAGTAAGACTTATTTTTTTCTTTCTAAATTAACATTTTATTGAGTATTAGCACAGTAAATCAAATTATTCATTGAACAAAATTAACTATTTCAAAATTCTTCCCTCCCTTGCAATTCAGTAATTTTTTTCTACTGTAAAGAATAAAATGCAGTCAGATATCTTCACTTAATCCACATTCTAACGGCATCAATTTTAGAAAAATGTAACGAAGTAAAGTCATCTAATGATTGAAATTTTTTAAAAAAATGAAAATGTAGAAAAATTTTACTATTAGCTTTTATTTTAATTTTGTATTTCATGTTTATCAGCTATAGTTTCAATTAAGTGATAAATGTTTTTATGTAGGCGAAGGAAACATGTTAAGTATGCATCAATAATCGCAGGTCCCAAAGCAAATGATCTAGAATTTGTCCCTTTAGTATATGAATAATAAGTAATCTGATGGTAAATATATTTTTAAAAAACTCAGTTTTGTTTGTGACTTGATATCTGTAATGTTTAAAAAATGATTCCTGTATCATATTATTAATTTGCAACTTTAAAATTTTCATTGCACGCTAAAAATGAGTTTCCTCCAAATAGGAAACAACAATGTATTTTTTAAAACTATTTGATTGATGCAAAAGTAAATGAAAATGTTGTTTCAATTTTATCTTTTTTACTGGCATCATTAAACAAATGCAATTTAGTAGGCATCAGAAAAATACTTGAATTTTTTGACAAATCAAGTGAAAACAAATAGTGTCTTTTAAGCTTGTTTCTTTTAGACAATTTATGAACATTTCTACTCCCTTTCCTGCTATAAAAATGAATTTTTTATTTTTTCTTAAAACTAAAAAATAGAAACACAATAAAGAAATATTAATAATAAACTCTATGTTTTAGTTTTATTTCTTTTCTTAAAAAGTCAATTCTGGGAAGAAAAATTAAAATAAGTAGTTCATTTAAATCTCACAATTTTTTAATTAATAAGCTTTCAATCTTTGCCAACAGGCATGAAACTGTTGGAAAAAAAATCAGACAACAAGTGGGTGGGGGGCTTGTAACCTTTGGTAGAAGTTTTTATTTACTGAACCCCAATTTAAAAAGTGTGTGAATAAATTTAAATTTTCTATAAAACATACAATGATAAAAAAAATTATCCAATGAAACTTACCAAACTATAAGAATTCCTTCTTTCAGAGCTGTCATCCCTTTTGCTCGATTTATGTTTATGCTTCTTTGATTTATGTTTCTTATGCTTTGACTTCTTCTTGTATTTGTTATCACTTTCTGATTTTGAGCTTTTCATATCAATTTTATTCAGGAAAAAATTTGCTAAAATATCTTCAACATTTATAATTCCACAGTCAGTTTTTAAGTTGTCTTCAAATAATGACATTTAACAGCAAAAAAGAACACCTAATAAAATAAAAGATTGTAATTAAATGATTTATTTTTAAATAAGCAGTATTTTGAATTGTTATGAATGATAAAAAAATCTGTTAAAATTTATCAAAGCCAGGATAGGTAATTTTTATCAATTGCATAAAATAATAAACTAGGCATCAGCTCTAAAATGCATAGTGTTGCAAAAATTTCTAGAAAAAATGTATTTCAAAACTACTATACTCGAGTAAACTGCAATTTTTCAATTCTGATAATTTTTATTGTTATGAAAATTATTGATTATCCTTTTTTGATAAATTATTTTTAATCCAAGACAAATATATGTTAACCCAGAAGAAATTCTATCTAAAAAATATGAAAGTCGGTTGAAATCCATAACATGGATGAAAGAAAGAGAACACAAATTTAACTTTGGGAAAATAGCTATTGATTTAAAATGCAAACTTTTTTACCACTACTACTAAGCTTAAAAAGAGCAAAAAAGTGATTTTTTGCTTCCTGACTTGCCACTAGCAATGTGCAGAGAACAAATCTTGAAGCTTTCAGGGGCGAAACAATCTAGACTTCCAGGTGTGCTAATTCGTTTATTTATGGTTTTTCTTTATTTCTTGTACTTTAAAAAATTCATCATTAATTAAATCTCCAATAAGAAAAAAAAAACTGCATAAAATTAAAAACGGAAAAAAATAAAAATAATAAAAGAGGGGGTTACAGAAGTTCTGTATATGAATCATCAGCATAAATTGGCATTTCTTATGTTACGCAAATTAAAAGTTTAAATGATACTTCTACATTAACAACATTCCAGTGACTGCAAAAAGTCTTATATTTATTGTGTCAATCCAAATTACAAACGTTGAGATCTGGTTAAATTGAATAAACTTATTGACAAACATTATTGAATTTTGGTAACTGCTTGCAATTTTTTAATAATTAACTCAGAACAACATGAAGCATTTTTCTTTTTTCATTTGGAATGTGTACTTTTCTCCCCTCCCAGATAAATCTTAGAATTAGGACTTAAGATTGAAAGCTCTTCCATAGTTCTTTTCATCTTGTTATTTAACACTTCTTCAGATATTTTCTATAAATGTGCTGTGTACGAGTGACTGTAGATGTCACCAGATTGTTCAAATTTGTCCATTTCTTCCCTTTCAGGAATTGGAAAAATAGTCATTTCACCTTAAATTTATATAGTCAATAAATATATTTTATACAGTCAAAAAATATATTTTTGATTTATATATAATTTCCATGTATGTGATGTTTTGCATTCTCAATTTCTTTGCACTATACCATATTTCTAGAAACAGTTAACAGCCACCAACTCATTTTGAGACAAACTCCAAAGAAATCTTTGAAATAAATTTCTTTCTTCACATGAAATTTCAACAAATAGAATGCAAGACTTAAAGTTATCTCATTCAGCTATATTCTCAACAGTAAAATAGATTAAAATTAGCTTCAAAATTTTATTTTGTACACAATGTTTGTAATTTGAATTATAATTTTAAAAAATAATTCAGGTGAGGATCAAAATCAATTAATTCTTGTATAGCTAAAATTTTAATATAGCATGTTGACTGGCATATAGTTAATTCTAAGATTAATATTTATTAATATTATAATTAAGTTAATAGAAGCACCATTTCAATGAAAGCCAAAATACTCAAATTTCAAAAAGCATGCCATTGGCAATGTTTAATAATTAAATACAGCAAGGCACATGTATAAAATCTGAATGATAAATATATTATGATTCAATGAGAAATAAGTCGATTGCAAAAAAGCATTCATTTTTAAGTTCAAAGTAATGCAACAAATGTAAGAATACAGAATTTCATTTCTCATTTGCCTCCCCCACTTCTTACAACAATTGCATCTTCAAGGAAAATCAAGCAATCTGGGAATGAAGCACAAATGATTGAAAATATCGAATAAAAAAAGTCTAGAGAGGGAATCAATGCAAAATGATCACTACTTCTATTTTTTAATACACTTATTTTCTACAAAATTCTTTTGTTTTCGGATAATAATAGAGTAGCATTTTTTTGTACTTCTAAAATAAAACATGTTTTATTCCATAGTTGGAATACAGAAAAATATAAAAGTCGTAAGACACAACAAAAATTCAAATAAATAAATTCAAAATCCTAACGGCATTTGATAGCTAAAACTGAAATACTTTATTAATGATTAAAAATTACTCATATTTACCATATATCACAAAAAAATTGGAAATAAGTGAATGCATACATAATCAAATTTTAACAGCCATTTATCTTTCATCAATTACGTAATAAATAGTTTTCCATTTTGGATTATGTTATGCATACGGACAAAAGAGGATTGTAACATTTAAAACGATATAAACTCCGCTAAATTTCTTCATAAACAATAACAAACGTTTGAACTAATGTGTTGCCATATTCAGTGTCCGATGGTGATAAATAATAAAATTTCAATTTTTATAAGAAATTATATTTTTAGAACTAAATTTTATGCTTAAGAATTGTTTGACATTCTGCTTTTGTTTGCTTTGAAACTATACAGTAGAAGGAAAAAATAATGCGAGAGAAAAATAAAGTTTTCCTCGTAGGTCACATGTGAAGATTTTCATTCAAAAACTTTTGCACCTCTACAATTTTGTCCTTGGTGTCTCCTTCCTCTGCGGCGTGTGCACGGCGGTTTTCTTGAGGTTTTTCACGTAAAATATTTGTTTGTTTTGGGTGTATATTCGGAAATTAAAAAAGTTTCACAATGGCAGTAAGTACTTTAATTATTTAAAATTTGTTAATTATTTGTATTCATGTATAATAACATCTGATCATTTCCTGGCTGTAATTTTTATTTACTTTTGAAATCGAAAATAATCCCTATTTGTAACAAACTCCGATTAGGCGATTTAAATTATGTATTTTATTTTAAGAAATATTAAATGAATGAATTGGGATAGATTAACGAGCCTTTACATTTTTTTTTTTTTTTTTTTTTTTTTTTTTGCATTTAAAGGGCCTTCTGAAATTTGTTTCAAATAGTATTTAATGTTATAAGTTGCTTTCAAAGCGAGAAGTATTTATTTATTTTGTGTTTAATACATTGGACATTTTATATTTACTGTAAAATGTGTTGATTGCAACTAAAATATCTATATATTTTTTCCTCTATGGGAAAAGCAGACTAAGAAGCGTGCAATTTTATGGTTCTGTAACATTTTTTTTTCTTCTTTTTCCTGTTATTTTGCATATTTGATATGTTTTTTCTAGTTAGTTATTTTTGTACACCTTTTTCTATAAACGACCAAAAAAATTATTGGTCGTATATCTTTTATCTCAATTATAGCCTTTTTTTTAAAAAAAAAAAAAAAAAGATTCTTAGTAAAAGAAAATTCAAGCCTATGTAAACTGAGACAGCATAAAATATTTTGTGTAATATTTTATTTCATTTATCTCTCTGTTAACGTTTAAAATTTTGTGCAATATTGCTGAAAGTATTGTACTTTGTTCTGTTAGGAAAAGTCTTTTTGAACATAATTTTTTATTTGGCTTTATAAAATCTTCTAGAATATTGTGTATAGTTTCTAAACTCATTTCCAAACTGAATTTTCTTGCTTGTTCAATTTAAAATTTCTAGATAATTATTATTTTCTCAATGCAGAAGGATCCTATTCGTGTTTTGGTAACTGGAGCAGCTGGTCAAATTGCCTATTCACTTCTATATTCAATTTCCAAAGGAGATGTCTTTGGATTGGATCAGGTAATCAGAATTTCCTGTATTGAGTGACTTTAAATTTAAGTCATAAATGAACAAATACTAGTAACTTGCCATTTGATTGTGTTTTATGTTAAATATATGTTCAAACATTTAAATGGGATTTAGGAATAGTGTAAAAATGTTTTGATATCATATATCTAAAATTTATATTATACAATATTAGTAGACAAATTTATTTTCATATTAATAATAAATTGTAATCTAATGCATATAAAATATTATATCATTATATGTTTAGATGATATATTTATATAAGTTGATTTATTTCAGTGTAGGATACAATCTACAGGGGAGTCAACTTGGGAGGGGGAAAAGGACAAAATATTTTTCTATGTTTTATTTAATGTAGATTGGTCTAATAACTTAGCAGATCAAAACTTGCCATTATTGAGGTTGGTCTGAGGAATTGCAAAATTTTCAGAAAAGAATTCTAAATAGATCAGAGGTTGAAGTGTTTTGCTATATCATCATATCAAACTTGGGTAAGCATGGAGTGAAATCTGCATTTTGCCGGTTTATACTTCTGGGAAAGTTGATTTAAAAGTTCATTTGGGCATCAGCTCTTAGAATTTCTTCAAGGAATGTTATCATCTGCTTGGCT
>JAPMOQ010023847.1:255615-272814 GCA_026543055.1 Argiope trifasciata | reverse complement strand
TGCCTTGCAATCTATTGATAGCTTATCATCTTCAGTATACATGCTCAGTACCACAATAAGTCATTAGCCTCATTCTTAACCAAACTTGTCTTTGTTTTGAACTAAAAGATATTAAGATGAGTCCCATTTTATATATTATATATATATCACTTCTAAATTATATATATATATATAATTTAGAAGTGAAGGAAATAAATAAGAATAAAGGAAAATGCTGTGCTTTAATTCATATATATTTTCTTTTTCCCTTGAATTTGATTGAGTCATTTTAAAGAATTCTGTTTACTTGCTATGTTTTTTTGCATTATACATTAACATAGGGATAGTATGCCCATGATGTGGGCATCCCTGTTCAGGCATGGTTGCTATTCTGTGTTTTATTTGTGAGTAGTGTGAATGTGCCTCCTTGTAAAAAGGGGAAGTGAATGTGAAACATGAAGTAGTTAAGTTGTACTCTTGGTTGTAGTTGGCGCTACTGAAAAAACCAAGGGATGCTAATTTAGGCTTAAATCGCTGACAGCTTTCTGTCAGCAGGCTTATAAAATGCCATAAGCAACAACAACATCTTATGTGACATTTGTTGTGTAGAAATGCAAATAATCAAATTGTTTTATTGTCTGACCAATAAGTCAATGTAATTTAAGTTCTTGGGTATCTTTGAAAATATCTTCAAACCAATATAACTTCTTCAAATCTTATCATTAATGTTTTTATTTTTAATGAAAATTAAGAGTTATTTCAGGAAATTAAATTTTTCTTTGTTATGATTTTTTAGAATAATATAAAATCACTAATTTGAATTGATTAAAAACTGACGTTTTAAATTATTTTAGTAAAATAAAATATCTTCGTATAAGTGAATGTTGGGAACTTATTTTTTAGATATTGATATAAAATAGTGTAATATTCACTCATACAATATATTATCTACTTTATGTTAATGCATTAGCATGAATTTGAGAATAGCAAGACATTCAGAATTTCATATCAGTTCTATATTAATTATTATAAAGCAGAGTATGGCATAAAATCTTATTACTTGGAAATTTTTAAAGTTTTCTTAACTACTTAGAGTACACGTTGCATAGTAAGTGCATGATGTGCAACATAAGATTTCTGTATTTGACACATATAGCTCTTGTATTAATTATTGCCAAACTTACATTAAAGACGAAATTCAATCAATTAATCCTAAATTCAATTTGCAGCCTCTCTCCTTGCATTTACTTGATATTCCTCAGATGATGGGAGTTCTTGAAGGTGTAGTGATGGAGCTGAATGATTGTGCTTTTCCTCTTCTCAGGGGTATAACTTTTCTCTTTATTTATCATGTACTTAGAATTCATGTCAGTTGAGAATATTTATTTTGTGTCTTGTATTGAATAATCATGCTGTGTTTAACTCTGTGTTTTAATTGTTTAGCAATGTAATCTGTTATTGGAATTTATATGGAAAAAAATTTAATTGCCCAAAATCAGAAAAAAATTGTATAAATATTAAGTTAACATCATTGAGAAGATAATTTTTTGAATTTTAAGAGGAAGTAAAACTTTAAAAAAAGAAGAAAAAAAATGAAGTTATGAGGAAGGGAAAAAACACTGTTTTGAAGTTATGGAGGAAGAAACATTAAATTTCAGTTTAATTAATAAAATTTCTCAAAAATTACTCACATGTGTTCAGTGTTAATTAGTTTTTGATGGCACCTTTCATTCACTTTTGGGTTAGAGATAAGTTAATTATAATTAGCCACTGATTTATTTTATAATTATTTCCTTATGCTTAATTCTTTTATTTGATGCTAAATTTGCTTCATTTTTTTTTTTATAAAAAATGTACATTTGTAAATGATTATACATTTATCTATTGATGTTTTATATGAAAAAAAAACATTTTTAATTTCATTTGATCACTTTTATTACTGACTTGTTGCCTTTGGCAACCAGCCGGTTCACCCATCGTAACGTTCATTAAAATTTTAATAATTAATTAATATTTTATGTAACTCCTATTTTAATAACTTCTTCATCAAAATATTTTGAAGCTTCAAATTTTTATAGTAATATTATTCATTCATAATATTATGAAGCCCTTCAGCAATAACAAAATATGTATCTCTAAATTTCTTTTAGCTTCCGTAGAATTTAGGCTTTAAATGTAAGTGGAAATGATTAAACAGCATTTGATATTAAAATATTTTTTATTGAAACAAAGCATTCTTTTTTTTAATTTTTAAATATGAGTTCTGAAAACAAAGTTGCTAAGCAATTAAACCTTTTGGACACTATAGAGTTTCTTTTTAAATTATATATGTCTAGAATTTTTCAATTAAATTTTCTCAGATATATAATGAACAGATCAATTAATTAACAATGTTCGATTTTAAATATATTCAACATTAAGAAAATAAACAAAATTGTTTGAAATAATCAGTCAGAAGCCTAACACTGTTAGCATGGGGATGGAGGGGAAACTGTAGCCGTACTCATTTGACCGTGGGAAAAGAAGTTTTTTTGGCAGGAAAGTTAGTTTTTAATTGATAATTGAAATTCTAATTAAAAATTCAAAAAAGTGACTCCAGGTGCATATTTCTGACCTCCAAGGAATACATGTACCAAACTTGGCACCTGTAGGTCAAATAGTTCTCAACTGTAAAGCACTAACAGACACACATGCACACATTGAGTTTTATCATAGGTATAGATGATATGTTTGAAATATTTTATAATTATTATATGATTTTATATAATAAAAATAATATTGTTTCCTGAAAAAAAAATTTCAATTTTTTTTTTTAATAGATTGTCTCATTATTTTCTCCTTTTAATTAAACTGGTTATTAAAATTTGCTAAATCAAATTTTCACCCTTTATTTATAAGGCAAGTGAATGGTTATCTCTATTTTTGAGCTTTCGTGTGTTTCAATGTGTATATTTATATTTTTATCTTACAGAAATAATCCCTACTGCTGATGAAAAGGTAGCATTTTCTGATATTGATTCAGCTTTCTTGGTTGGTGCCATGCCACGCCGAGAAGGAATGGAGCGCAAGGACTTATTAGCTGCCAATGTAAAAATTTTCAAAAGTCAAGGAAAAGCTCTAGATCAATATGCAAAGAAAGATGTTAAGGTATATAATTATATATACTATATAACTATATAGTGTGTATGTATTATACAAAATAAGATATGAGGTATATTTTTACATTAGAATGATGGATAATCTCTTTATGGTAGGCAAAAAAATAGTGAAATTGTGAAGGCATTAAAAGGTTTTTATTCCTCTGATATTGATTATTATTTCTAAATAACAAAATTTTATATTATGTTTTTTTATAATAAAGAATGATACATTCACATAAGACTATGTGTGCATGAAATTCACTGTGTAAAAGAAATCTATAATTATTTTTCTCTGTTTAACCCTTTTGCGATGGGGTGTCATAAAGGCATCACCAGCAAACGTCTCTCACTCCTGGGCATATCACCCATTCATTTCTAGTAATCAAACTCGTAGTATGGTGATGCATATTTGCATTTTAAACTGAAACAATTTTTAGATGCAATTAGATGGCTCTCTATGTCCATTACTTTTGAAATAAGTATAGTTTTAGTTCCCTGATCTTCAGTTTGCTCATATTCAGCATTTGGTATTTTGCTCACTAGTTGGTGTGGAAATGAGGTGGGTAAGAGTAATTGTAAATAACTAAAGTTGGATTGTGTAACTTTCTACTTGATAAATTCAATCATGTTTCTGATCTGCCTTGGTATTATTTTCTCTTTTTGTTATTGCTGTGTATTTTTGGTTATTCATTTTTGGTTTTACCATCAGTTTCTGTTTATTTTGCATAGCTTTCAGATCATTTCACATACTTATTTATTTCTTATAGCAAGGTTTAAAGAAAATGTGATTTGTCATAGGAAGAATGTACTCATATTATGAATGAAATAATACTCTAAAAAGATAGAAAAAATGATGACGTTAAGACAGAAATTTTATTTTTTGTGATTTTTCTTTCTTTCAAAGTTAAGCTTAGTGCTACGAAATCCCTGTTTTGTGGGAGAATTCCTTTGGAGTACTCTTCATGTGGTCATGCAGCAAGGATGGAGACCTCCCGTCATCAAAGATTTATAAGTTTTTATTTTTTGTAGACAGTTCCATGTGTCGATAATTATCTGTGTTATAAGTAGAATATCTCATCAACATTTATACTTGACAGATTCTATTGTTAAATTTAATAAATAAATCATATTGCATATGATAGCTTTCCAAATTTTATGTAAAAAATTTGCAGAAAATTCTAATATTTTCGGAGTTTTAGCCTCTGTATGTAAGCCTCCCCTCTCCTTCAAAGAAGAGAATATATTTTTAAAAATTATGCAATGCTGTAAAGCAATTGAACAAAAGTTGTAAATAATATTAATACTTGTTTTTATTGCATCAAGGAGGGGCATAGAAACGGGCATGGGATTGAAGATTCTGTTATTTGATTGAAGATTTAGTCACATGGATTAATGTATCCCAAAGAAATTTAAATCTCTACTAGTATTAAAGGAAAATATATTCATTTTTTAGTTTTCTCTTACAATTACAGAGAATTAAATCTGTATCATAAATTTCAGTTTTTAATTGAAACTGTTGTATTTATGTTCCCAACTTCATTAACTTGAGAATGCTTTTAATTACATACATATAAAGAAGACACAATGTGAAGTTCCAGCATGTCAAAATAAATACAAAGTGAAATTTTCTCAATTTATTTTATGATGTAAAAAATACTTTATAATGTTCATTGTAAACTTAAGTCTTAAGTAATTGATAAGAAATGAGAGACATTTTACTTATTACTTTGGGGAAAAAATGTCTATAATATAAATTAAAATATCCAAACTTTTATTTTTTTTTAATTAATCAATGTTAATTAATCCATTAGTTTAATCAAAGATGAGTAATTGAAATTTACTTTTTTTTAAAAACTTGTAATCTTAAAAATTAAATTGCTCTTCAGTTAAAATGTAATTAAAGAGCAATTTCAAATCGGAAAACTTCCTACTATTTAATTACTTATACAACTGTTTGAACATTAATTTTGAGAACTAAATACAAAATTGTTTAATAATTAGATTGCTATATGTAAACTATTATTTGTGTATAACTCAATTAAAAATACAAAAAAGTCCTTTTTATACTTAATTTCTTTTTTCTTTCATGAATTTTTTTAGGTATTGGTTGTTGGAAATCCAGCAAACACAAATGCTTTAATTTGCAGTAAATATGCACCTTCCATACCTAGGGAGAATTTTACTGCAATGACTAGACTTGATCAAAATAGAGCTACTTCTCAAGTAAGTTATTTAAAATTTCATTTTCTCTATTTCTTTCAGACTTATGATTAGTGTTATCTTTACAGTGTTATAAAATTTGTAAATAATTTGCTTAAATTTGTGAAAAAAATGACAAAATATGTTTGGAAATGTAAAAAATAAATACGTAATATTTCCAAAGATGGAGATCCTGAGTGAATAAGGAGCATTTTTTTGTTTTGTTTTTGTGAGTGTGCTTTTGAATGAGCAAATTGGAAGGTTTTGGTGATATCTCTTTAATTTAATATAATTAGTTTTTAAAAGTTATACATTTTGCATGTAGAATTTAGGCAGTATATATGTGTCAGGTAAATATATGGTATGAAAATGCTACCATTGGATTTTCAAGAAAATTTAAGATTCCCGCACCCCCTCTTCCTTTTGTATGTTACGCCTGGAAAGTATTTATAAGTTGGGAAAAAAAATTGTACTAATATTATTATGATAGATTAAGTTTGAATTACAGTTAATTCAAGAGGACTGAAAAAACTGATATACTTGAATGCTAGTTGCTGTACAATTTATTATTAATTTGAAATTATTTTGAAATGTTGCTCAAGTTGACCATTTTGATTTTAAATTTGTCTTTTGTGAAAATGTTTTGAAAGCAATTTTTGTCCATAAATTAGCAAATGAGCAAAAAGATTTATCTCGAATAATTCTTGTTAAAAATTATAAATTTTTATTTTTGTAATAAAAGGATCACCATTTAATTCATTCTGCATGAGTTTGACATTTTAAGAAAAATACTTATTCTATAAAAATTGCTAAAGAATTATAATTATTTTTCAGATTGCAAATCTGCTCAAGGTTAATGTTAGTAATGTTGCAAACATTATTATTTGGGGAAACCATTCATCCACTCAATACCCTGATGTTTCTCATGCTGTTGTTAATATTAATGGTTCTGTAAGCAGCGTTCCTGATGCTGTTAAAGATGATGCTTATTTACAAGGCGATTTTATCACAGTAAGTTTTTATACTTAGATCTTTAAAAAAGTAAAACAGAACTGCTCTTTAAAAAAATCACTCAGATTACATAAAAGTTACCTGCTTATTCTTTTTATTTTATTCTTTTCAAAGACAGTTCAAAAGAGAGGAGCTGCTGTGATTGCTGCAAGGAAATTGTCTAGTGCCATGTCTGCAGCTAAAGCGGCTTGTGATCATATGAGGGATTGGTTTGCTGGCACCCCTGAGGTAAGTCATTCAAAAAAGTCTATATTTATTAATTTTTATGAATGAAACATTTAATGGCAATTATTAATTAAGGTTGTTAAATTTTTGATAGCTAATATTTACCCTTGTCCCTTTATTATTTAGCTTTGCCGTTTACAACAAATATCTGGATTTGAACACTTAATTGTTTGTAATACTATTTAAATATTTATATCACTTTTAATTCATAAAATGTGTTGTTATTCTAGGCTTATTTTAATCTAAATATTTTGTTAGTAAAAGTATCTTTTATAGTATTATTTAAACATCTCAAGAATATCAAAAAATTAAATTTGTCTTTGTTTTTTTAAAAGCTTTATATAATAAGAAAATTTGCATTTTTTAAGTGATATATTTTATTGAAAAAGTGAACCAAAGAAACTTATTAAAAAACCTTCAAATTAAATACAATTTTAAATAAAATTTTTAATTCATTGATATACTGATTTCCCTTTTTAAGCAAGTTCTGTTATTTTTAAAATAAAATGATGCAATTTTCTTGCAGGGAAAATTTGTTTCTATGGGTGTGATTTCTGATGGATCATATGGCACCCCTCCTGATGTTATTTACAGCTTCCCTGTGACTATTGGATCAGATCGCAAGTGGAAAATTGTTCAAGGTTTACAAATCAACGATTTCTCTCAGTCTAAGATGAAGGTTACGGGTGATGAGCTTCTTCAAGAGCGTGAAGAGGCCCTGTCTGTTTGCCAAGATTGACTTCCTGCTTCCCCTACAGCCCGTCTCTAATTCCTTTCTTTAGTTCACACTTCTAGTGCACAGCATTAGATTAACTAGAACAGTTCATTTCCAATCAGAGAGATTTCAATTTAAATCACATAATAAATTATATGATATTGGAATATTTCAAAAGTTTTCTTTTATTATTGTTTCCAAAATGCAGATCAATTTCGAGATAGATAGATAGATATTTATATATAAATAAAATCTATTTCATAAATTATCGCAAAACAATTTTATTTTGCCAAATTTAGCTGTTTATAAATTAAAAGGCTGTAGGTGGATGATGTATTTTACAAGAATTATGATTTTTTTATTATTATTTTAGCCATTTATCACTTTATATAACTTGTTAATGAACTTTTATATTGTCTATATTGGTTACTGTTATGGGCATCTGTACAAAAAAATCTGTTTATATTTTTCTAAGTTTCTTGCGGAAATGGATTCAAAGATCGATTTTACTGCTGTGCTTTGCATGTAGACTCTATTGTAGATAATTCACTTCCGAATGATCATTTCTATGGAAATTGTTGAATACATAATGTAAGTTTTTCTAGAAAATAAAATGTTTGACATTAATTTTGCTATTGTTTCTTTCACTAGTAATTTCTTTACATATATATAGCTAAACTATAATTTCAACAATAGTAATCTTTTATTACTATGTATACATTTGATGAATTGAGCCTAATAATATAGTTAAATATATTTGTTAATGAAATTTTATCATATATATTCATATTTTTCTTACAGAAAGATTTTTGTTCTGAATGTAGAAATTTACAATTTTTTTTCAGTGAATTTAATTTGTTAATTCTAAATTAACTTAAAGGATACATTTCAAGATAATCCTTTAAAATCGTGTTATATCCAAAAGGAATGATACGTCAAATCCACATATTTAATGTTTGAAATTAAGTCGATTTTGAATGTTTTAGTTCAAGGACAATAATTTAAATCTGAATTTTTATGGGCATTAAAATCTATTGCATTCCATTTGTCCTTTAATTCATTTAATAATACATCGAAAAATTTTTGCATATGTTCACTGAAAATGAAATAGATAAAAATGTACATTTGGCCATAGAGAAATGTTGTACCTTATTTTTTGATTAGATGTATTAGCTGAAATAATAATGTGGATTAGCTATAATGAAACTGAGGTTGAAAAATTCGCAGAAGTTGTAAAAACTGATGACCAAATACTTGAATTGGCATAAATAAATAATAAAAAATCTTGCTTTTTTTATAATCCTAACAAAAATGTTTAGTGTTTCATTCCAACAGTCCTTGATTCTGTATTTTACAAATTAAGAGCTGATATATCCCATTTCCTTTGCCTTTTCCTCCCTTTAAAATCATATTCCAACTAATACATGGGTGTTAGTCATGCATTTTCTCTTATTTATACATACAAGGAAGGAAGGGTTTTCCCCCTCTTCCTGACGAGTAAAAACCCTCTCCCCCCACTTTTTTTTTTTTTTTTTTTTTTTTTTTTTTACACAGATCAGTTCGATTTGAGAGGCAGTTGCAACTGCATGTGAAAATAGAATAAATTTCTCTGGTGGAAATAGCAACATTCAATTTGCAGAAACTTCTCGGTGGTGTTTGAGTATTCCCACTAAAGAATTGGGAGGTAAAAAAAAGAGCCTCTTAAAATTGCATTCAATACAGATTGGAGGGATAAAATATCAATCATGCCTTTGTTGAATGGAATAGAGAAGTTCCACAAAATCTATTAGTTTCATATTACTCGCTTTGTAAGAAGATAATAAGTTATGTTGTGGCTAAGCTATTTATTTATGGGGATGGGGTTCAAGAAAAACACCATTTTAGTGCAAATATATTTAATGACATAAAATACTAGCTTGCACACAAAACAATTAAACAAAAAGAACACAAACAAAATACATGATTAAAGTAACTAACACAATTACAACTAAGGGAGGTCATAAAAGTGTTGCAGCGCCTCTCAAGTCCATAAGACCAACTTAACTCGCTTGGGAATTCACTCTCTGAAGAGTGTTTTTGTATAGATGGCAGCCTTGGAAAGTCTTTGGTGCTGTGGTGAAATAGGTTTGTTACAGCCTCCCCCTCTGACCCCGAAGACGTCCCGACCAGGGGTCAGCAGGAGAAGGTTTCCTTGAAACATCTGGCACTTGTGCACGAGGAATGGCTGGAAGGGGAGATTTACGTGGGTTTGCACAGAGTCGTTTACCATAATTATGGTTTGCTTTTGAAGGTCGACCTCTTTTTCTCAGATTTGTGATCGGAGAGGTTTCTTTGCCACGAATAGGAGTCAAAGCAGAGGTGTGATAGACACCTATTGACTTGTCTGGAGAATCCGGGTTTGCTACAGAATAGGACACTGGAGACCTTTGTGCAACAATGACAAACGGTCCATCACGACGTGGCATAAATTTTGAAGTAACGCCAGCACTTTTATTACTTAAATTTCGTTTGGTAACTAAGACCAAATCTCCAGATTTGTATAAAGGAGCGGGTTTTCGTTTTTGGTCTGCATAGAATTTAGTTCGGTCTTGCCGCTCGAGCATGACCTCTTTGGCTTCAGAGGTATATCTGTCTAACCTTTGTAGATATGGAGTCATTTCTGCAACAAAGTTATCATTTTCAATGATACCACGGAAGTCGTTGGTAACATCGTCGATGGTACGCAGTTCTCGGCCAAAATTGAGAAAAGCAGCAGTTTTTCCTGTTGAAATACACTTGGAGGTGTTTAATGCAAAACGTATGGATGGGAGTTTTTCTGACCAAGTATCATGTCGGTTATTTACTAAAATGGCAAGACGAGGTTTTAAATCTCGGTTCTTTCGCTCCACAGGGTTTGCTTGCGGGTGATACACTGGGATCAGAGATTGATTAATGTCCATTAAATCACAAAGTTGTTGCATCACGGCGGATACAAATTGGGATCCATTGTCGCTGATGATTCGACGAGGAATGCCAAATCTCAAGAAAATTTCTTCTACCAGGGTGATAGCACATTCTTTAGCAGTTGCGTTTTCCAATGCAAATAATTCAACCCATTTGGTGGTAACATCTTCCACAATATAGATCCATTTCTTGCCATGACTGGCTGGAAGAGGGCCGAACAAATCGATCGCTAAGGTCTCAAATCTTTGGGAAGGAACTGGTGTTTGGAGAAGACCAGAGGGTTTCTGGTTGGAGGGTTTATATCGCATGCATTCAATGCAATCCTTTACATAATTAGTTATGTACCTCCGCATGCCAGTCCAGTAGTAACGTCGAGAAATTCTATCAAAAGTGCCATCGGCACCATAATGACCTGCAGTGGGATTATCATGATGAAATTTTAGAATTTGCTCCCTTTCATGTTCCGGAATGACTAATTGGGCTTCATCAGATTCCGAATCTTGGGCATATTTATAAAGGACACCTCTATTCATTAGAAATCCTCTATCTGTCCAGTTTCTATATTCTTCAGTCGGGTTGACTTCTTCTAGTGCAGTTATGATTTTCCTTAAGTTTTCATTTTGCAATTGATTTTCTCTGATTTCCTTTGGACTTTTGGTCGGAAAGTCTACTGAGACAATTGTGGGTTGGTCGATAGACACAGCACATATTTCACAAGGGTTGTCTCCTTGGTGGCAGACTGGGCGAGATAACGTATCAGCTACTACGTTGCTTTTCCCAGGGACATATTCAATATGGAGGTTGAATTCCTGGAGTTGAAGAGCCCAACGAGCAAGTCTTCCAGATGGGGACTTCAAAGACATGAGCCATCGCAACGCCTGATGATCTGTGGCAACAGTAACTTCTTGTCCCTCAAAGTAGCATCTAAATTTTCATAAAGCCCAAACGATAGCAAGGGCTTCTCACCATAGAGCTGGGATACTGATAGAGGAAGTGCAACCCTACTTTCGTGTAGGACAAGATAAAAACACGTGACTATGGGACATAATTTGTGTTAGCTGTAACCACATTCTCCATTCCCCATTATATTTCAATGGCAGATTTTTTCCCGCGTTTAACTGTTGGAATTTAGAGCTTATTTAAGCCATGTTTAATTATTGTTGTGCAATTAGATGCAAAGAAAAATTTTCTAAGGATAGTCTTGTATCATTTCACATGTATTTACAAAAAAAATTATTCTGTTTATATCCATTTTAAGTCAATTTAAAATTTCGTAACCTTGATTACTCGGTGATTTTGGTGTTATAGCTGATTAATATTTCACAGTTTTGTTTAGTTATTGTATTGAATTTATTTAACATGTTACTAAGCTTCGTTGAAACTGATGTAACTGCATTATATTTTGCTACTTGCTTTATTTTAATCTCGAATGTGTTGCAAGCGCTTGGCTACAAGCTTGGCGGGATTTTTTCTCGCCAATACAAGTGTTTACATAAACATAATTGACCGATTAGTAATTGTGTGTTTATTTTAATGCAAATAAAGTTCTTTGAAATTTCTAATATGTTGTTCCTTTTTAGCCACAATTATTGTATTATATCGTGAACAATATTAAATCCAATCTAAATTTTGCAAAACAATTTTTTATGGCATATTTACTTTATAGAACAATTTTCCTTAATAATGCTTTATGAATAAAAGCGTACAATAAAATCTCAATATTAAATTACAAATATAAATTAATAATTAAAATATTTGTAACTTTTATCATTTTTTGTTGTTGTTTTTGTGATTTTAATAAGCACTAGTTTAACTGTTAATATTCATTTTGTAAAAAATGTTCACTATTTATAATTTATATTGCAAATATGAATAAAAACATTTTTTAAACAATTTTTTTAAAAAAAAAGATTTACGTCACTTTAATAATTTGTTTTTAAAAAGCTGTTTTTTATCTGTTTGAGAGAATGATAGAAAGCATTTGAGCATCTAATGTAAAATCTTGAAATGTTTTTAGCCAAAGAAAAGAAATAAAATGTTTTTTTAAAGAAGAAAAATAATCACTTTTAATTATTTCACAAAAACAAAGTAAAAAATCTAAATATAATTTAACTCGAATACTTGTGTAATATATATATATAAACTGTTTAGGAAATGAAATAGGGTTTATTTTTATAGGATTTCCGGTCGGTTTAATCGGAAATGAAAACCGACTGGACCCATTGCCGGGAAGCAAAATGTTGCGCTGCAGTTTTTGAGTATGCCAATATTTGCGATATGGCGCCAAAAAGGTGTTCTTACTCACAGATTTTTCTAAAGTCACATGACTCATGTTGGGTACACTTTTTGAGACAGGAAACAAGCTACTAGCTCCCTCCATTTATATATCAGCTCTATGCTTCTCACTCAGTGGTGGTAATAGTTGCGTTCAGCTTTTGTTAGTAGTCGGCTTGCACATTCAATTGGATATTGATTTTCAACAGTCTGCCCTTGGAGAAGGACAGCTCCTAAGGCCTATGCACTAGCATCAGTACGCAGGACGTACGGTTCAGTTGGGTCGCACTGCTTTAACACAGGTGGTTGAGTCAGCAACGTCTTCAACTGATTGAAAGCAGTTTGTTCTTTTTCATTCCAGTGCCAAGATGATGACTTCTTGGTTAGATTGCTCAGTGGTCTGGCAATTTCAGAAAAGTTTGGAATGAATCGGCGATACCAGGAACACGTTTGCCGAAAAGACTGCACTTGCTTTACAGTTCGAGGTTCTGGCATGTCCTGAATAGCTGCAGTTTTGGCAGGATCAACCTGTAGACCTTCAGGGGTGATGTAATGGCCTAAATATTTTACTTTTGAACAGGCAAAATTGCATTTTGCTCTGTTAGCTTAAACAGTATCAGTCTTTGGAAAAGTTCTTCCAAGTTCTTTAAATGCCCTTCAAATGTCTCTGAAAGCAAAACAATATCGTCAAGATAAGACAGAAGAAAAATGTCGTTAAGCCCACTTCGAAACTAGTCTATCAGTCTCTGAAAAGTAGCTGGGGCGTTCTTTAGTCCAAATGGCATTCGTTTAAAACGGTACGTTCCAAAAGGACAAGTAAAAGCTGTTTTGTCTCTGTCATTAGCAGCAACATTAACTTGGTGATAACCAGCTTTTAAATCGATTGTTGACATATAGCGAGTGTGCTTTGCGTCTTGAAGAAGATCATCGATGCGAGGAAGAGGGTAGCAATCCGTCTTGGTGATGGCATTCAATTTTCTATAGTCCAAGCAGAATCTATAAGTACCATTGGGTTTGCGTATAAGCACAACAGGAGCTGCATATGGAGATTCGCAGGGCTCGATAATGTTTTCCTCTAAGAGTCTTTCTATTTCATTCTTCATGATTTCTTATCTGGCTGATGATACTCGGTAAGGAGGTACAGACACAGGGGGGTGGTTTTGGGTATCGATGTAATGCTCGATAAATGGAGTTGCCTCTCCCCCTAGACGGAAAATGGATTCATATTGAGATAAAAGTTCATTTAACTTGTTTCTTTGGTCAGCAGCTAGATGAGTACCTTCATCTTCACGCAAGTGATCGAGATGATCATTCATTTTATTATTCTGTTCGGAATTCAGAAGTGTCTCTTTTTTCTCATACAGATGATCAGGATGATCTTTCAATTTCTTATTCTGAACGGGAGTCAGATAAGTATCTTCATCTTCATACATGTGATCTGGGTGATCGTTTGGATTTATGGTTAACGGTGCAACCATTTTAGAAGCATTTGTTTGCAAAGAGGTCCAGGCTTCTTGTATATTCTTCACGAAAGGAAACCGTCTTCGAGGAGTATCTCCTAAGAACCAGGACTTCCTTTTCATATCAAGAACGATCCCGGAGGATTCCAAAAAATCTATTCCCAATAAGGTGTTGTTCTCTTTTGCCTCAGGGATGGCAACAAGGTTCAGAGGTAATGTTCGACCTCCAAGACGAACTTTCACATGGGTGGTGTGGACTTCTCTTGTCGTCTTGCTTCCGTCTGCCAAAGACATTAGCAGAATACTGGTTTCAAAGGTGGTCCCTTGTTCTTTTAAGATTTGGTATAGAGTTTCTCCAGCAATCGAATGAGTGGCAGCAGTATCTGCGCACGCAGTAACCATTTTTCCATTAATGGTCACTCTTAGGTTCGCCAACTGGGTAGTTGCAATAGAAGCCGATTGAAGTATCACAGAGCTAAGAATACCTTGTTTCTTGTCTTTTCCTTTACAGGTAGGGCATTTTGGTTTTATGACACCGGGTGTGCCACATCCATAACATGCAACTTCAGGTTTCGCTTCTTTAATATTCTCAGACTTTGAAAATCGAGTTCTTCTTTCCTCAGGTGGGTGTTTAAGAGGCAATTGCTTCTTTTGATGCAGAGAAAGATTTGGCTTCTTTATACCATGAAGGGCATTTTCGTATGCATCTAATTTCTTCACTAAATCCATCGGGGTGATCCATTCTGTCCAAATGTCGATAAAGTGTTCCTTTATTTCAGGAGGCACTTTCTTTTTGATTTGATCAGTGATGATAAGTTGATTTAATTTCTCAAAATCACGAACATCCAGTTCCGCTAACCAGCCATCGAAGTAGCTGCTTACGTCGAAGAAGAAATCTCGCCAAGTTTTCTCTGGATCTTTTTTGTGTTGTACAAATAGTTGACGGAATTTTTCACCAGTAAATTTGAGTCGTTTCAGGAGCATTTCTTTTACCTTCATATATTCTTGGGATTCTTCAGGTTCGGACAATCAGAGCTGAAATGTCCGTTGGCAGGGTGCCTAACAGATAGGGAAACCATGAAGATTCGGGTATGTTTATAAACTTTACTTGTTTCTCGAAAACCGTGAAGTACGTTCCGAGTTCTTGTTTGGGATCGAATTTAGGTAGTAGAGCGCTGAAAGTATTTACATCTACTTTTGGGGAATGATTCTTTTCTGAGGCCAACCGTTGGCATTCTATTTGGAGTCGGAGTTTTTCAAGCTCAAATTGCTGTTTCTTCTCGACGCGTTCGTTTGCGATGTTTTGTAGCATATCCTTCACAACAGTTTCATCGTAATTTGGATCTTTTGTAATAAGGTCTACTAGCTGTGCTATTTTTAAGTTATCCCCCACTTCCAAGCCTCGTTCTTCAGCCAGATTCACTAAATCTACCTTTCTAGCTCGTTAGAGGTATGCTGCCATGTTGGAATCAAAGTTTGTTTTAATTCAAAAGTCAATACAAAATAGGTTTTCAGCAATTTTTTTTTTTTTTTTTTTTTTAAAAATGTTAAAGTCCAAAATTAAAAATTTCACTTTAGTTGTCAGACTTGTTTAAAATGTTTTTCATAAAATAGTTTACATTACACTCAATAAAAAAAAGTCTTTAAAATTTTACAAAATTATTGAAATGTAAAAATCAAACTTCAAAATTTTTAATATTCTCTATAATAATAATTTAATATACAAAATTTTAATATTCTTTTTAATTCTCGAACACAATCAAAAGGATTAATAATAAAATACAAAATAGGTCCTATTTCTTCCTTTACTCACAAGAATAAAAAATTTTAATTTATGAAATGATTTAAGTTCTTTCTTAGATTCACAACTCTTTAAAAAAGTATTTCTTTTTATGTTGTGGTTAACACAAAAATGCAAAACAGATAATTTTATTCATTACCACAAATTCTTTTTCATAAAAATATACTTATTCATGAACAGCTGCGCATTCTTTTATTTACTCAAAAATATATACTTTTCATATATCACACTAATTCTGACGATTTATTTTCATTAATATTCAAATAACACTAAAAATAAAATATACCCGTACAGAATATTTAATACAATTTAATTCTTCAAGAAAAGAAAGGAAAAAAAAAATGACATTTATCCGACCATTATTCATAAGAAAGGAATATTCTAAAAGAATCATTTATTCTGTTTTGAAGAAAAAAGAAAAAATTACGCATTAACTGGAATCTCTTTCCAAACCGATTTCCGGTTTTAATAAAATACGTTCATGGCTGACTCATTGATAACAGAAAGAAAGAATCAGAAACGAAACTATGCAATACCAGGATAGATTCAATATTTCCTTTCATAAAATATTTACATACATATCTATGTCATGGTATATTCTCAATGAAATATAATTTTAAATACAATGTAATGATTTACGAACACAATATGCAGTTTTATTCACAATATGCAAAGGTTTAAAACACACACAGTTTTCAATTCGTTTTTGTAATTTTTACTTAAAACACACTTTTAGTTTCGTAACTAACTTCTGTTTGTGCATTAAATATACACTTTTACACTTAAATACACAATGGAATTTAAATCAATTTGTAATATGGTGTTTCACTTTCAGACAATAATATCACAGGGTGTGATAATATAATATAATAACGTTAGAAACGCAAATTGTTTTTAGAAACAAGACTAAATATTTAAATTTTTAAAATATTCAGCACACCAAAATCAATAACAATATTGAAAATATGTTATTCTACTTTAACATTCTAAAATCTATCACGGGTTGTGACAATTTAAATTCAAATAAACTGTACATACAATTTGTACAATCAAAATAAAAGTTAACTTAATTCCATAAAATATTTATTCTTTTACTTTAAAGTCGGGACGACTTAATAAAATTAAATTTGCCTGGATCAGGATGATCACAGTTTACTTCTCAGCTTTTAAAAGCTATTTCAAGTATCATGATGATACAAATTTTAAAGACATAACGAAAACAGAACTGACCTTTACTTTCGTCGAGGAATCAGTTTTATGATGAAATTACTTACGAACCTCGTCGTCTTTCTTCTGGATGAAGACTCGCTTAAAAAATAAATGCTGAAAAGAAAGTGAGCCGGTCTTAAGGACTGAAAGGCCGCACGTTGGGGCACCAATTTTTTGTGGCTAAGCTATTTATTTGTGGGGATGGGGTTCAAGAAAAACACCATTTTAGTGCAAATATATTTA
>JAPMOQ010023847.1:210221-225615 GCA_026543055.1 Argiope trifasciata | reverse complement strand
AAAGTGACGTCACTTCAAAGTTTTACTTGATTGGTTGAATTTTGTTTGTGGACAATATTTCCGACGACATTTTTGAACTGGTTAGAATAAGTTGTCAATTATGAAACTTGCTTGACCGGTTTTTGAGGGTAGAAACGGAAAAGTGCTGGAGAAATTTTACAGTGTGATAAGGCCTTTAATTCGATACAGTTTGCGATGCTAACGAAGCTGTAAATTATACAACAGAGTTTTTGAACTCACTAGATTTGTCAGGCGTATCACCACACCTTCTACGACTAAAAGTTGGATCTCTGGTTATTTTACTTCGAAATTTGAGCCCACTACGGCTGTGCAATGGTGCGCTACTGGTCATTAAAAAATAATGAAAAAGGGTATCGAAGTCACCATTTTTAATGACAAATTCCGAGCCCCAAGTGTTTTGCTGCCACAAATTCGAATGATTCTCAGAGACGTGCCAATTGAATTCAAACGCGTTCAATTTCCTATTAGATTGGCATTTTCAATGACAATCGATAAGTCGCAAGGCCAAACGATGCCTGTTTGTGGCTTAGATTAGGCCAAACCACCGAGCTTATTTGTGTTGGCTGAAGACGGATCGACAAAAATTATCGTACACTCAATTGCTCTTCGAAATGAATATTGATTTTCTTTATTTCTTTTTTATACTTTAGGATAAAAAAAGACATTACTTTTTTCACTTAACGCTTAACTTTTAAGTGACCAAACAATGTTTATGTTCGTTACATTAATCAAATACGTTGTATTGAGAAAATGAATCGTTGGTGTTTTTATAAGTGATCATCATTTACAGTGGTCTAATCCTCTTTCTGTCATAGATCTCATCCCCCCACACATACAATACAATTATTTTTTAATTAACGAATGTGTATTGTAAGTTGTAGTTGTTTAGCATTAGTTTTTGAGGAACTACTGAAATTAGAACGTTTATGCATCTAGGATTTTTGCCAGTAATTTTTTGAATATTGCATTAAAACAAAAAATTTAACCTTTTTCCAATGAGAATGAGTTCTCATAATCGTTTAGATAATTCCTTAGACTATGAGTTCTCACAATCGTTTAGACTTAGGAGAGCCGATGGCAGGCTTGAAACTGGACAGTCTCAAGCGGAAATGGCTCGATGGTAAGTGGCACCGAAAATAAAATAAATTCCAAATAAGTGGTAAGGTAACCAGGAAGGTCGGTCAAGGCCGTCGCTATTTGGCACTGAAAAAAACGACGGCGCAGGCTGACAATAGTTCCTCAACTTGCTTGTGGACCTTACTGCTGCGTCTGAAATAATAATTTCCAGACAAAAAGACATCTAGCAGAGAAGGCCCTTTATGTCCTGTGACTAGTTGAGTGCGTTCCTTTGACTGCAACAAACAGAAAAGGCCAGTTGCTGTGGTGCCGAACACAGTAAAAATAGGGCGTGTTATTTGGGTACAGTAAGAATGGGGGCATGTTCTTGTCACTCGTCGAATCTTCATCTGGAGAGAGCGAGGATCTAGTTATCATCCCTCCTACGTAAAAGAAATCGATAGATTTGTTGGCAGAGGAATCCTTGTATGGTGGCAAAATGTTGGGCAGTCGTGCACCACTGCTCGTCTTCGATACGATACCGTCGATGCACATCGCTATAGGGATGGGATTCTTGAAACTTATGGGAGGTTGTTCCAGGGTGCTTTTGGCCCCCACACTTCATGTTTATGGACGATAATGCGAGCCCACACAGAGCCCAGAGCGTTGATGATTTTCTTGAGGAAGAGGATTTTGACGAATGGACCGGTTCTCGAATGCTAATCCTATTGATTATGTTTGAGATGGTCTCGGAAGAGCCATTACACAGCGTAACCAGTTCCAAGAGTTATAAGTCGCGTTTTTGGAAGAATGGGCTTTATTGCCCGAAGCATTTATTGACACCCTCATAAACAGTATGAAAACTCGTTGAGAAATCTGCATCGCAGTGCACGTATATATATATATATATATCAGTAAAAAAATTTCCTGGATCTGCCACAACAAGTGTTTGTCATGATAAATTAATTCTGACTAAAATTTACTTATATTTTTAATTTCTTCATCTATTTCAGCCAATAGTGCCTTTTTTTTTCTGATATGCAAATTTCGTTTTTATTATACACTTAATTTGTGATTTTCCAATTTATTTTATTTTACATTTGAGAAGAATATTATTAAAAAAATATTTGAACACATTTCCAAAAACCATGTTTTAAGTGCTGTATCCTGTTTATATCTATTAATTGAAAAACAATGCAAATTTATTTAAAAAGTAGACGGCAGATTTGCTTCAACATCTTTTTTATCAACTAGCCGCCTTTGGCAATCAGCTGGTTCGCCATGAGTAATGCGTTCTAAAATTTTCAATTAAATCACATATTTATTAGCCTTGAAGTAATTCCAGGCATTGATTAGCCTGAAATGAATATTTTCTTTAAGATGATGGACGGAAAGTTCTAAAAGAACACGTTTTCTTAATAATATTCTTTAATTTTATAAATCAGTCAGTTTTAATGATTGATTTAGAAGACTGATTGATGTAGCAACTTTTATTTAAAATATTAATAAAAATATTTTGAAAAATATGGCTCACAGAGCAAAGTATGAAGGAATCTAAAACTCATTATTCATAAATGCATTGTTTGACTCAAGTTACATAAAATGTATTATTTATTTCATTTAGATCAAATTAATAGTATTAAACAATATATATGCCTTTTAAATAATATTTTACAAACTGGCCATTGGCCCGGAATTTGAATGCATATCCTGTATGAATTCAAATCCTGTATAAATAAAGATAATTTATTGAATTAATTATTTAGATATTGCAAACGATTATAGAATCCTTTGCTTTGCATTTATTTTTATAGAAGATATCACATTTTATATTTTTTTATTTTATCCAGTCACGTGCTAAAAGTTGCATTTCTTTAGATTTATTTTGCGATGAGAGTTTTTTTTTTTTTTTTTTAATTTGAACTTTCGTCATTGTTTTATTTTATCCAGCTAAAAAAACATGGTTAAAATATCTCTTTAAAAATTCGTTAAAAGTAGAAGTTTTAAGTTATACATTAAAACACCGACACCATTAGAAAGCTATTTTTTTAATCTTTAAATTGATGTAAAAATCATGTTTATGCGATAATATTTTCGGAAGTCACAGCGAAAAAACGTCGAAATTTCGCTTAAATTTTAATAAATTCAAATTCTAATTAAAAATTCGAAAAAATGGCTCCGAGGTGCACATTCCCGACCTCCAAGGCATATGTGTACCAAATTTGGCATCTGTAAGTCTAACGGTCCGGTCTGTAGAGCGCCAACACACACACACACATTGAGCTTTATTATAAGTATAGATTATAAATTTCCTTGCATGTCGAGAAAATGCAAAGATAGGATTTGAAATTTTCCAGAAAAAAATTGAAAAGCGAATACAAAGGAAAATTTCATTCAATTAATGAAAAAATCGTTTATATGATTTTTAATTCATTAAATGGATTAGCTTACCTAATCTAATAAAACATGTTAATATTACACATTCATAATTTCTGCTTCACCACCTTACATTTTAGGAGTAAATACAGAAAATTCATTTTTCTAATTCCAAATTTGAAAAATAACTGCTTTAAATATTCAATCACAGATTTAACCATACAGAATTACCTTAAAAATTCTAAACTTGAAAGAAAAGCAGGGCAATTAGCAAATTAAAGAAATGTAACAAATATTTAATCAAAGAACAAATATTTATTCAGAAAAAGTAGTATGTTTTTCAATTATTTGCCTAAAATAGGAGATGTTCTTATATTTATACTGTTTAAAAGTTAAATATTTTCTATAATACATAATGCACAAGGATAAACTAAACGGGGATTCTGATAATCAACTATTATCAAAATTGCCATTTTTGTTATTTTTAAAAATGTAAATAACTTGATTTTGCTAAGGTTTTACTTTGAAATTAAAAAGTAAAGATAAGAATCAGTTCTTTATGCTACGATGAAAAAGTAACCATTCAAAGTGAATGCTTTTATGTGCATATGGATAACAAATTAATAGTGAAAAAATTCTTAGAAATGAACTATAATAATTAAAATGTACAAAACTCTAGAAGGTATATAAAATCTTTATGTGTTTCAAGAGAATGTAAATAAAAGCATTTAGAGACAAAACTATAATACCTTATCTTGAATATAATTTTTTCCTATTTTTAGAGAATTTAATTTTATATAATTTATTTAATTCTGACTCATTTAATATAAATAACAATCCATGAATATCTTTTACAATTATGAGCATACAAGATGAAGAAAATAAACATAATAATTATGCTCTTAAGGAAATAATTAGCTATTATAATGAAAAGATAAATTATTCAATGTTAGGCAAACAAATTAATTTTATTATTTTTGATGCATCTATTATTTAATATTATCATAATCCGCTCTCTTTTAAAACCGCAATTTAATTTGCTCTGCACATAAGTATAAATTTGATAACAATAAATAATAACACACTTTTTTGGTGAAAAATACATCAAAGTACTTTTCACATATCTTCTCAGGCATCTTTCATACAAATAAAATTAAGTAATTCTTGTTATTGATATTTGATTTGTGTTAGTTTTCTTATTTGCGATAAATCTACTGATTCAAGTTAAGAATTTATTTATAGAGGGCAGTTTTAAAATAATAATAAAATTCATTGGTGTCTAGGTATACATAAAAAAAAAAACTTTTGTTTTCATAAAAGGAGATAAGAAATTCAGTTAAATGGTGATTTTTAAGAATAAAATAAAAATGTGAATTACGATTTTTGCTTGTATTAAAAAAATTATTTTTATTCATTTGTAATATAATTTTAATGCTCTCTATTTCAATGCTTTAATCTCTAAATTATGAAAATGTTGTGAACATTTCCTTTTTTTTCATATCTGAAAATTTAATAGGAATGATATTCTAAAAATTCCCTATTCCCGCTCCCCCAAAATAAAAAGGCCGCGGTGGTCTGGTGGTAAGGTCTCGGCTTCGGAACCGGAGGGTTTCAGGTTCGAGACTTGATTCCATCGAAGAACCGTCGTGTGAGGGGTCTCTTGCACGTTAAATCTGTCAGGCCAAACGTCCTCCCACTGGTGTGGTGAGGGGGGAGCCAGTTCAGGTGTCACCCTCGTCATCAGATCTTGGTTCAAAATGACGAGGTCCGTCCCAAAAATAGCCCTTGTGTTGCTTTAAACGAGACATTAATATAACTAAACTAAACTAAACCCCCTCAAATAAAAAAATATAAATTTTAATATTTAAAGTTCATTTTTCAATTTAAATAGATGTTTTGAATATGGAAACAATACAATGAAAATTATTATTATTATTTAAGAGAAGTTTTAGAGCAATTTATGCTTACAATTTACACATGCATGTAAACATATAATAAATCAAAATAAATAAATAAATAAAAATCTAAATAAATAAATAAAAAAACTTTATTTAAAATATTACATTCTGCACAAATTTAGTATTAATATACTCCATAAATTTAATATTATTAATAAAAATGACCAAAACCTTGTTGATCCAACAAATAAATTGAGCAAATAAATGCAATATATTGATAAATGCAGTAAATTGAGCAGTAGAAAATAATTAAGCTGTAGGAATTTCTTGAGCATTTTTCGGTAAGATGCCATGTCGAGAATACCCAAGGAATGTCTTTAAGACCAATGTACCAATATTCAGAGTATTTTCAATTTGTTCTTTACTTCCTAACTTAGGATTGATTTCTACAAGATCAATGGCTCGAAAATAATCTGAAAAGAAAGATTTAGAGTAAAAAGCATTTAAAAAGCAATTTTAATATGAGATGTATTCACAAATAACAGATTCATAAAAAAATATTTAAAATTAGACAACAGATAATTTTTTTAAATAATTAGTAAAAGTACCAGTATGATTACCATTTTGCTCCAATCTCCAGAATTTATATTTGATTTGAAAGTCCATGTTCCTTATATTGCAAGCAATTAAGCAATTGTCCTTCTGCAGTTGCAACAGCAATCTCAAAAGCGTTGTTCCTTAGCATATTTTTACAAGGGAGAGGAAATACCGAGACTACCATAAACCGAATAATAATATTGTTTTTGATATTTTTTTTTGTAATAATTTGAAAGGCTATTATATTTTGATACATAATTAATGATTGTCTGATACCTCTCAGCTCATTTTTGAGAAACAACCTAAAATAAAACTTTGTTGAGCACTCAGTCTTAATAATTATAGGGATTCTCTGAACTCCTGCATATGTTCCAAGATTATAGTAAATATATAATTTAAATCAGTTTTTTCATTTGGTGTGATAAATCAATTGATATTAATAAACTAATCCTATTAATATAGTGGGCAAACAGCCAATTTCTGAAGATGGTTAGTTACAATAAATGTTTTCAAGTATTTCAAAAGAAATATATAAATACATTTAAGAATTAATTGTTTAATTTTTTCCCTGAAAGAAAGCAAAAATAATAATAATAATAATAATAATAATACAATTAAGAAATAATGGTGCTATTTTAAAATTAATAAAGCATCATTTGTAAAAACATAAAATTGTATTTATATGAACACAGCATAACATGAAATTGCATTTATATATAATGATGTATTTTATGTATTATACATGAAATTCTAAATGTATTGATCTTTAAACAAACAGCTGAAATAAAGACAAATTTAAATAATTTTGAATTGAGACACAGTAATAGCTGCTTAATGTGACCAGTTTGGGGCTCATAAATTTTGATAACAATAACCAAATTGAGTAAAATCAACTACATTTCAATCACTTAACGCTTTTTCCAGAGCTAGCATCAATAACTTATTTCAAAAATAATAATTTCAAAATTTCCCTAATAATTAGTTATTAACAAACATTTCTTAACTATAACAAATATTAACCAAAAATTTGCAGAACAATATTACATGCAAGGTTCACTTGAAAATTCACTAGATCCATAGTATTTGTCTCATAAAGTTTTCATCATTATATTTGTTGCCTTTTGAAACTTAAAATATTCATTGCTTTGTCTTGCTCACAAATAATTCTTGAATTTTCAAAATTTTACAAAAAAAAGAAGCTGTTAGATTTCAACTGTATCATAATGTTGCATTGACTGATTTTAGATAAAATGGCACACATAATTTTAATTTTATTTTAAAACTGAAATCAGTCCTTTTCTATCCATTTTCTTTACATATTTCTTTCACCTGCAGTAGCACTTATAACTGTTCTAAAGGTAACAAATCAGACTTCACAATATAGCTTAACTTTAAACTAATCTAAACCATTCTAATTCAAGACCAAAGAAAGCAAATTCTGTTACGGAAAAATGACTTCTAAATGCTTTATTGTTAATGAATGAAGAAATACAATGAATGTCAATGGTTATTAATGTTGATCAAAACTGACAATCAATTCTCTACTTCAAATCTGATAACATTAAATGATGGAGTGGTCACATCAAATTAATGTTTTTATGCACATTTGAACACATTTTAATAATTTTGTAATACATTTTTAATGATATAAAATGAATATCAATAATGATGATGACATCCACTGAATGTAGGATGATTATAAAAGAACATTGAATATAATTAATTTTTAATGATTGTATTTAAAAATGATATATGCTATAATTTTGAGAGGCAAATAAATTCAAAGTTAATATTATGGAGTTTTCAATGTAGAATTATAAGTGTTCAGACTTACTTCTTAATTAAAATTCAAATGGTAATGATTGACAATCCAAACCTTATTTTTGGAATTAGTCAAATTTTGAATTTGTTAAAGTTATCCAGCACAGATTGAGAGAGGAAAATATAAAAATGTAGACCTTAATGTAGCATATAAGTTGTGGTAGCATATAATTATTGTTCAGATACAGGAAAAAATAACTCAATTTTATTGTATAAAAGATTTACATCACTTAAAATATTCATATTATATTAGGTTACTAAGAACAGAAGTTGTAAAAGCTTTATGTGTTGATTATTATTAAAAGGTGGTTTATAAAAAATAGTGTATTTATTTATCCAGCAATAACAGAATATGATAAATTATTTTTATTAACAGTTATTTCATATTTTAGCAGAAAGAATAGAATTATAAAGATTATAATTAAATTATCTTTGTTTGCTTGCAATCTGATCTGCAACTAATGTAATATTGTAGCAATTTTTCTGTTTAAACGTACAATCTAAAAGCACTAAATAGTATCTTTTTGTTTGGAGGGTGGGGGTGGAAAGAGAAAAAGATTGAAGCTTCAAAATAGTAGGTTAGTACTACTACTACTTCACTAAGTAGTTTATTTGCAGAGATGTACTATTTTCAAGCTTGCACTATTTTTATTATCACCCTATGTTTTGAAAGAAATCCAATCATCATAATGATAATATTTACAATTTAAAAATTTGCTATCTTTTAAATATACACAATATTTATAAATATATGCATTTTTTTTTTTTTTTTACCTAAATGAGAAACTTCTTCAGCAATACTTAATGCTTCTCTCACAGTTAATCCACCAATTACTAGAAAAAGAAAGAAGATGTTACAAGAATACATGAAATCAATGTTAAAATTAGTAACAAAAAAATTAACATAATATTAACCGTTTCACCAATTTACTTACCCACATAAAGTAAAAATTAAGAAAAAAATAATCATATTACAGCTTATATAACTTGGGATTTTAATTAAATCCAATTGTGAATAGGTTGCTTAAACATTGCTAAATGTCAATATAGGTGTCAGAGGTAAAATTAACAAATTAAAGTCATTGATCATTTATTTAAATAGAAAGTACAACTAAAAATTCAATCGCCAAGTCGTAGAACATCTTTTGTAACCTTAGAATCTAATTTTTGATCTAATCATTTAAATTTTGTGAATATGGATATAACCAGAGGGATATTTATATATCTAGGTAACTTTTAGCTCTGAAATTTAAAAATGGAAGAACTGCAAGGTGCTTCAAAATATAGTGTATAACCATTTAATTATACCAAGATAATGTATTCATGGTATCTTCAAGTATCAATTATTTAAGCCAAAAACAGACAATATCCTTTACATTCTATTTACAATAAAATACACCTTCAATAAAAAAATGATTTGAATTTGTTAGATAAATTTGACTACTGTGTAGTAAAACAGATTTAACAGATAAAATCAATATACTATTGAATAAAATCAGGCAATATATATTTGAAAATACTGGTGTTGTCACAGAAATTTTTTTTTTGTTCACCTGATGATGAAACCCATAGGACATATTACAGATAATTTTAAGGGATATGAATTTAATTTTTAGTCAGTGCTCAGATATTTAGCAAGGACAGTCCCAGTATTATAAGATTCAAATACATGTTTCTTTTTTTCTCTCTGTGTCTCTCTGTTTTTGACAGATATCTGCCGAATTTAATTATTTATTAGCTCCTAATTTGTTTATAGATGTAAAACTTTGATAGAAAAGATTGCACTGCAATATGCATGCTTCGTTGTGCAGTTGCTTGATACAGTTTAAATCATATTAAGTTTTAGTAGAAATGGATTTTTCATATTACATAAATATGTTTTTACACTCATGCTAAAGGAATTATTAATTGTTTTAAAATCTAAGTGTCCCAATAAACAATGCATAAGATTTTTAAAAAAGTAATTCACTCTTAAATATTTTACATAGTTCCCATTTTAAGAAATTCAATAAATAATTGCTTACAAGTTAATATGACCATGAATGTTATAATCATAGGAATTTCCAAAACATTATTTATTAAAATAGAATTTAGATATAAATACTGAAACTACAGATGTATTAAAATAAAAGTAATACTATGCATAAGAATATATACTGAAATCATTATATTTCTTCCTTAGTCCCAATGTTCAGTGCATTATTAACAGATTTATGTATTTATTTTTTCATAAAATTATACTTAGGCAATAAATACAAAACGAAAAAAAATTCTAACCTGGTGTTCCTGTGCTAGGTGTAAGCATTTTATCAATGCTGTCTATATCGAAACTTACATGCAACGACAGCTTTCCCCTAAACGAAATAAAATTTACTTTTTTAATAATAAATGCTAAAAAATACAAAAAAAAAAATCTATCAATGCTAGTCACTATTTAGATACTTTTAAATAAGTAACTATATGTGGATGATAATTAACATCTCCTCCTGTTTCTACAAATACCACAATTTTAAACAAATACAAAATAAAAGCATCAACAATAACACACATTCACATATTTAAGAAAGACTAAAACTTTATTTACGAAATTTAAATGTATCATTCATATAATTATGCACCTTTCTGGTTAAAAATCATAAACATAGGGGTGGCGGCGAGTAACCTAAAAAACGAATTATTATTTCCACATAAAAATTTTTCTCTTCTTTCTTTAATAAATATTATAAGCAATAATTAACAATATTAGAAATAGTTAAAATTATTTTGAGTTAAAAAGGTGTACAATAAATTCAAAAAAATAAAGGGTTGGAAATTCAATGTAGAATAAATCAGAATTTCAACATAAAATATGAAAGACGAATACATGCTAAAACATTTCATTCATTGGAAATTTTGTATAAGCTTAGTCTTAAATACCATAAAGTTTTGTCTGCACTAAAAATTACTTTAAACCTAAGTAATGTAATTGTGCTGTAATGACATCATGTACGCTGCTATATACTAAAGTCCCATACCACCGTCTAAACTTCGGTACAGCTGTAGCTATATTCATAAAAATGAGATCTAAATATAGCAAAGTAGCCCTGTGCTACTGAATGAAACTGCTTACTGGTGGGAAAATGAGGAGTTAGCACTCCTATCTCGAAAACAGAACGAAATTGGAGTGGATGGGGGTAGTGAATTACAAAATTGTAGAGCATTATCAACTTAGTATTAAAAGACAGCTAGTGGATATCAGTGCGAATAAATGAACGATTAAAACACATATTTGTTTTTTAGTGATTTCTTATATTGTGACATCACGAAACTTGAATGGAAGGAGAAATGATTATTTATCGTACAAAACATAGTAGTATCGCTGATGATCTCCAATTAAAAGGACTGTGGTTGAATCCATATATGGATTATTTTTATAAACAGAGCAGACAATACGTAGGTCATGTAAAATAATGTCGTGTCAACTCAATGCAACTTGCGCCTTGGCGTTCGAAATGTTTGATGTGTGCAAATACATAAAAAAGTCGGATCTGTTCACCTGACAGATATATAACGATATCCTCTAAAAGTAGTAGTATGTTGATGCTCATGGTCATAAAGCGATTTTTCAACATTGATTATTGAGAGATAGTTTTACTGCATGGTGAATGTAGCTGCAGCTGTCAAGTTTTACTAGCAACATTACCCTGCAAGCCCGCATCCTTCTCATCAAAGCATCCTAAATGTTGTTAAACGTTTAAAGTCCCGATCCCATGGGGGGCCTTACGTCTGGCACTTTTGCCCTCTTTCCTCTCATTTGTAGTTATCCGGAGTTCTTTGATGTCTGTTCATTTTACCAACAATTTGAGGGAAGCTGTCGACAGATGCCTAGAGACGGAAGTAGTTCTACAAAGGATCAGATGGCAGATTTACAACCATATAAATAAAAGCTACGGATTATAGAAACGGGGCTTAAGGGAGACAGGCTGCCTGACTGGTCGAGCTTGATTTGGCAGAACAGCTAAGATACGGCAGTAAGTTTAATCGGATGAGATGTAAGTATATGCCCTCACAAATACGAAATGCAGAGCAAGAGATATCAGTGAATAATGTGGATTCTCAAAAATTCAAACTTTGAAACTTCTATATGAATTAGGTGCTTATCCATACTGACCAACGACTCAACAGTTTTTACCGGATGAGGATGCTGAGTGACGCTATGCATGATGCAAATTTGTCATGAATCAAATATAGGTTCAGAAAACATTTGGCTCTATCCCAGTGAACGGTGCGCTCTGTTTTGGCGATTTTTTTTGGCGCCATTTCTCGAGCGATAATTATTTTCTCCTTGGCAACTTCACCCTTTCTCTCCCGTTAAAATATGGTAACCTCGTAATTTGCGATGTGATGTCATGATGATGTAATTCTTGTTTCATCCAATTATATTCAAAGTTGTAGGAAGTAAGTTTGAATTTCAAAACTTTCATCTATATTTCAAACTGTTTCAATCTGTGGTGTGGTACAGTTCTGCGTATCTTCAATCGTATTTATTTCAAAATTTTCATTTGTTTAATTTTATAGTATTTAAATTTTTGTAATTTCTATTTGGCTTTAAGTTTTAATTTCTGGTTTTTAAAAGTATAATGGCTTCTTTGTCTGGATCGAAACAAGACCGAGTGAATTTGAGGTTTTTTTTGAATTGGAAAAGAAAGGTAAGTTGGATGTTGTTAATTATTGTATGAGTGTAGGATTGATTGCTAGTCATTATACTTGTCCTAATGATAATGTCCTTGTCCTATAATGAAAGTGCTTTTTGTCTTTCTAAAATTTTTGTAATTAATTGTTGTTTTGTGATATTTTCTTGTTTTTGGTGACTATTTTCGGAGCACGACTCCATAGAAATCACGCGCTGTTAGGCTTAGGTACTTGGCGTGTGCTTCGCGGAGTCGTTTTTCGCCAATAGTCGCCAAAAACAAGATGGCGGACAAGGAGCGCACCGTTCATTGGGAATTAACCAAACATTTTTGATGGATGAGGTATGCTTTTAGAGGAATGGTACGTACGATAGGCAAAACACCTATACGACGTCAAATGAATAGGACAAAAAGAATAGGGTCGGCCCAATATTTTTATGACGGCACGTTAACGAGTACACAATATTTACAACTGCCATAAAACGTACTTAATGCAGAACCTGCTTCTGTTGAGAATCTGCCGTTTTTAATTTTTGGAATCTATGATTCCAAGATGACGACGACTCTACTCATAAAACATCTCCAGTGAAGCACTCCACAGCGAAGAAATCTCCATTTCTTCAAGAAATTCAGGAACCAAATAATTGGATATGGGGGTTTCGAAGATTGGCCATCACATTCTCCAGATCTGATTCCACTGGACCTTTTTCCTGTGTGGATGCTGAAACAGTAGATGCATGGAATCTCTCAATAAACATCGCAGAGCTTTAAACGATGCATTACGGACGTTTGTACTAAAATGCTATTCTCTATACTCCAACTTGTACAATTTGAAATTCAAACGACAGTCCAAATATGCAATGCAGCTGACGGTGATACCTTTTTCAAACGTTTCAAGAAAGTATATTGTTATAACTAGTTGTATGTGTGTATATGTATCTTTCCCCATTCGTTTTGTCCTTTCACAATTTAGAAAACTGTTCATGGCGTTATTGTTATAAAGAATTAGTTCCTATTGAGATTCATATTTAAAGAACACAACTTCGTAATTCCATATTGTTTATTATTTTTGATATTGCTGACTCCAGTATCTTACAGGTTACCATTACAACGCCAGAATCAATCTCGCACCACCATGTTATTTACAACAAATCAAATTATTATTACAGTTAAAATTATTATTAAGTGAATTAGCAGATGATATTTAAAAATTACAAAAATGTTTTACATACTTATAATATACAGTTGATTCCGGTTAATCGGACCACATCGGGACGCGATCATTTTGGTCCTAATAACCGGCTGGACCGATTACACGAACATGTTACAAGACGAGACGTGCTATACGTAACATATTAAAATGGCATTATGACCTTTATTGTGCGGCACACGCATATGGCGAACATACAAACAAGTACTACTGTTGCCTATGAACTTTATTCATTGAAAAATAAATTTACAAACAAATTCTTCGAAACGATCTACACGATACTCAGTATGCGAAGCACAATAAAAAAAGTTCTTATCAAATTCAAGTCAACATTTGAAGAACTTACTACCGAGCGGCCCGTTCTAAGAAACAAAGAGCTTGCTCACCTCCCACTGGTTCTCTTCCCTTTCGGACTTCCTGCTGTACACAGGCGACTTGTGGCTTCTTTTTCATCTTCCCTGCCACGTTCTTTGGTCCGTTTAAACGGAATTTTGGTTCAAATAAGCGAATAATATTAGGCTTATGTACATAGGATTTGTTTTGGTTCCTTAAGATTCCGTCCAATTATGCGGCTGGTCCGATTACCCGGTGGTCCAATTAACCGGATTCGACTGTACGTAGAGATTTAATCAGCGGCCATTGCTGTTAAATATTTAGTTCCAATTTGTTGCAATAGATATCACCACGGGTATCACTAAATATGGCTGAACCAAAGTCCAAAACGCGTGACGTAACAGTTCGAGAAAAAGCGAACTGCGAATTCGCTCGCCAGACGGGGAACAGAGTGGGTCATATCGTCCCGATTAAGCATCTTTAAAAACGTAATGTAGTTTCGAAATGAAACAATTATTAACTACTCTTCATCCTTGGTGGCATCTATAAGTAATACTTTTTTTTCTTTGTTGTAAATAGTCCTGTCATAATTGTAAATGTCTTTTTTCTTTTTCTTTACTGTAAATAAATTTCTTTCATATTCAAAAGCTTCTTTTTCTTTATTCAGTGCCCCTAGACACTGAACTAAATGTGGTTGGATGGGAATTCTGTCCCACCCAATTCCTACATATATGCTGTAAAAATTAACAACTATTATTTGAATAAATATTATATAGAACTTACACTTCTTTAATCATTATTTTAATATTACAAAAAATGCTGCATAAATATATATTACAGATGTTTAACTAGTGCAGTTATCTTGTAGCAGGAAAACTAATATGCCATTACAAAACCATAAAAAAGCAAACACACTTTTAACCCTTCTATTCTTTGCACAAAATGTCTTTTCATAATAAACTGATAATATTCTACATCTGCGTGAATCACTTTTTTCCTTATTTCATTTTGTTTTCGAGATATGAATACTATCTCCACAATTTGCTATCAAGTATTGCCAGGTGTTGTTTCATTCAGTAATGCTCGGCTACTTTACTTAGACACTGCATTTATGAATATGGCACCAGCTGCTCCAAAGTTAAAAGGACTTTAAGTGATAAGAGACAACTTAAGTATACACTTATGCAAATTAATTTATAATGCAAGAAATCACAGAACAAAAATAATTTTTAAGCCAAATTAAGGAAAAAAATTAATGTCTTTTTATTTATTCTTATTTAATAATTTATTCCTCTTTTGGCGTAGGTGTTGGCGGAATTGTGCCAATACGTAGGTTGAACTCCGCCAAGGATCGAACCTGGGACTTTCGGATTTGTAAGCCAGTAACTTATCCACTATACAAAAATGGCCAC
>JAPMOQ010023847.1:163695-204390 GCA_026543055.1 Argiope trifasciata | reverse complement strand
TTATATTTTAAAATCTATAAGCTTCATCATATAATTTACAGACATTTGAAAACTAGGGAAACTTAATTAATATCTCTAGTATTTCTTTAACACTCAATTTTAAAACAAAATATAAAACCTAATTAGATGGTTGAAAAAACAATAAAGGGGTTTTAAATGTAAAGCATTAACAGAACATTTTAATGAATTTTGGTCTAAAATTATAAGAGTTATTCGTGGTACTGATTTATAGAATAAGTAAAATTAATAATAATGCAACACTAGCAATTTTATTTATTTTTTAGAAAGCTGTAAAATTTCAAAACTGGATAGTTTTTTATTCTTCTTTCTAAAGCAAAAATATTTATAAATAAGATTAAAAAGTTAGTAAAAAAAAACTCTATGGGACAAATTAAAAAGTCTCAATAAAATTGAAATTTGAAAGAAATTTTATCTTTCAAATTCTCTACACTTCCTTGTAATAAAAAAAAAATGCATTGATAAAAATCAGCAAAAAATTAATATATTTTCAATACTAACTATTATTAAATAGTATTCAATTACATTCTTCACTATTAAAAGTCATACCACAGATAAACTGTCAGTATAGTTAATAACAGATAAAGTCTAACACATATTCAAAATAAAACTCAAATAATGTGCACAATTTTTGCGGATTTACTTTTATCTGAGTAATTTAATAATATATCATTTGATCTCATATAAAAGTTTAATTTACAATGGGGGAATTTTAAGGGGGGGGAAAAGGTACAAAAATACACAGAGTTAATTACAATTTCCGTAGACAAATAACATCCACAAACATACTTGACCCTTGTTGAAAGGAGCTCCTAAAATACCAATTCTATTAAAATAAGTATCAAATTTCTGTCTAGTTATTATAAAGTAAGGTAATTTCTTATTTAATATAAGACGGGAAGAATGCAGCATTGTTGAAATGACGTAAAATTGCCAATGTAAAACTGTATAAAATATTAACACAACTTATAAAAGAAATATCACATAAAGCTGTAAGTATTGGTTTACCTTATTTATTTTTCATTTTACGCAACTCTGAAAGAATCTCTACGTAATCAGATATTTACTGTCGATTGACAGGTGCCGTCGTAACTTCAAGCACGGCATGTTTGTAAACAAAAGGTTAACTAGCCAATGCCATTAGATATTTCTCCAATGGAAATGTTTACATGTTGATTAGGTTTACTCAACTTTTGAGCTATTTAAAATTAAATGAAAATAATTGATTGGGATCTTTCTCAAATATTTTTTCCACTGACTCATCAATAGCTTCATTTACTAAAAAGTGAAAGATAAAACTATTTTTTTTTTTGTAATGCAGCGCCTGCCTTGTAGCATTTAGAAAAGTTTATATGATGATTTTTGGCAATGCTTGAGTTTTTGCGGGAAATTGTTTTGTATCATTATTTTGGGTTTCGACACGTGAAATTTAGAACTTTTCTTTTATAACTATTAAACAATGGATGCTGATTTACCTTTTGCTGTTGAATATGCTAAAAGCGGGAGAGCATCTTGCAAGAAATGCAAGCAAAATATCGCGAAAGATGCTCTACGCATGGCTATTATGGTTCAAGTATGACGATGTTTTTAGAAATAAGATGAATTTCGAGATTCATTATTTGTCGTTATGTGTTATGTGGTGAATGAACCTTTTGATGACTAAATCTCGTTAGTGCTTGTAAATTTTTTGAACAAAAAAGATTATTTGAAACAACTGTAGTGTTGTTTTAATTATTATAATATTTATTATAATATATTTATTATTATTTATATTATATTTATTATTATAATATAATCATTATTATATTATTACTGTTTTGATTATTTGAAATAACACTAATATATGTTTTATGTGATATTTAACTTTGTTAATTTAAAATTGTTGTTCATTACATTAAAATTATAATTTTTAAATTCCATTATGAAAATTATAAAAAGTTATACCTATAGGGATAAATATATTATACACTTTAATGGTATTAATAAATATGTATTTAATTATAAAGCCTTAGGATTAATGTATCAGCTACCAGTATTTATTAAATAATATAGCTAATTGATTTATAGCTTCAAAATTTTCTTTAAAAAAGTTTTTGTTTTTGGAATTTTATTTTTAATACTACTTTAAAAGAAAGTTATTGAAAAAAGATCTCTAGATAATGCTTCTACACAAATGATGTTTCTTGTTCTCGAACAGAAGAAAAATTAATTGTAACCTCGTTTCTCCAAAAACAACAACATAATATAAAATTTTTTCCCATGTAGTCTCAGTTTTAAATCCAGGTAAATATGAAATAATTTAGCATGTATGTACCGTTTCATATTTATTGCATATGGTAGAATTTAACCAAGAGAATAGATGTGAAGATTTTTGAGTAATACATTACATTAAATGAGATTAAAGCATGTAATTAGAGAAAAAAATAAATATTTCCCCGACAGACAAACTGTACATAATATTTTAGACATTTAAGAGAAAGTGATAAACCAAAAAAAGGATTCAATGCTTGCAGTATAAATTTGTCAAAACAATAAGATAAGTCCAAAAAGAAAAAAAAATTACTTCTACATAATAACTTTTTATCATATTTGAAATTTGTTGTTATTATTATCATAATGTATTGTCTTAACATATTATTGTGGCCATTTAGTAAATATAAAGGAACTGATTCTTCTTCTATATATTAATGTTGATTTTTCAATAAATTTGAAGAAATATTAGGCCTAAAAACTTTATAACATTTTTTATATTGGTATGTTCATTGAATATTTTTTTATTACTTGTGATAAAACAAAGTACTTCAATTTTTCCTTTTTTATAAACTATTTCATATGATGATAGATTGGTATCTTCATTGAATAGTTATTTATAATTTTTGATTAAAAAAAGCTGTTTTAATTTTTCCTTTTGTATAAACTATTTCTTAAGATGATAAACATTTCTGTAATTCCCTTTCCATTGGACAATTAGAGTGTAGCTTGATAGTTTAAAAATATCAATGAAAATAAAACATTTATTGAAGGTAGTCAAGAAACACAGCAAAACAATTAGCACATTGTAATTGCTTTAAATCATGATGAATTTTTTGCAATTTTTTTTCTTTTGATACATAGTTGAAAGCTATGAAATATTAAAATCTATTGATAATTTTTGTGAACCTCATTTAATCTTATATAGGTAATAGTTAAAAAAAATTTTACTTTAAAAGTCTTTGTTTTAAATTTTAAAAATATTTTTATTAAAAATTGTTAAAATTAGTTAACTTTAGGCATTGTTAACTATATGTAGAATAAATTTCATGGTATCAGTAAGTGCTTTTTGTTAGGAAAAATGATTAATTTTTTTACTCTTATTCTTAAGCTTATTGCATTTTTAATTCGTATCGCTTGAATATATTTATGCTCTAATTTGAATTGAAATACATATATATATATTTGATATAAACTGAAAGATAAAAAGTGAGTTTGTAAATTTCATTGTATTTATTGGTTTGAGAATAAAATAAAAATGTGCATTCTGTTATTAAAAATTACAATTTTTACTCTGATTTAGAGAATTAGATTAGTTTATGTTAATGAAAGGAATCAAAATACTAATTTTTGACAAGATTAAGATTATATTCTAGTATTGAGAGTGACTGATTTATAACTTCAGAAATAACAAACATTGCACTTTGTTTGCAATTCTGATACCAAATTGATTCTCAGAATAAATTAACTTTGATGAATTTATGATAATGTAAAAGATAAAAATATTAATTTATGACTGATTTAGAACTGTATTATTTGAAAGACTCTTATTTTTAGAAAAAAGGCTCATCTTGAATTTTTGTTGACAGAAAGTATCAAAATATAATTTATTATAGGATTAAAGTTATAAGCTTGAAAGAAGGGGAGGAGGAATTAAGATTTCTGTTAAAAGCATTATTCATAGCTCTAATTGATAAAATTATGTTTGAAAAAGGAAAATGTTTATTTAGATGGATAAAAATAATACTCGCACATAATACACTTATTTCCATAAGCATATGCTTTTTTTATTGATAGAATTTAAATTCTGAATAAGATTTGAATTAAAATTTTATATTTGTGATTCTGAACTTCTTGTTTCTGCATTTGAAATGATGTAATTCTCTTTGAAGATTGCCATAGTGTTGAATCTTATCATGAGTATTTGCAATAATTAATAATATAATACAATAATAAAGTTTTAATTCTTTAAGGATATCTTAAAATTGCTGCTTCATTTTCTACAGCTTTTTACTGATCATTAATTTTGTCTTAAAATAGTTTATGACATCTTATCAATAAAATTTTGAGCTCATATATTATATAATTTCATTTGTAAAAATGCCAGATAACTTTGTGGGAAGCAGTGTTGGAATATTTCTTGATATATGATACAGCAATAAATAATTATATTTATCTTAGTAGGAAAACAAAAGCTTGGTTATCTTTGTGGTAAAACTTAAGATCACAATTCAGATTTTTGACTATTCTAGGCCAAATTGTATTACACATTAGAAAACTCACCAAATATTAACTAAAGAATACAGCTAGAGTACCATATTTGGTAATTTATCCTCTTTAAAACATTACAGTTTGGTAATTGTAGCATACTCTTTTTTAATTGGCTTTGTTTCAAAGACTATAAAATTATAACTGCTGGTAATATGTACATGAAACTAATATCATGTGGTTAAAAAAAGTCTCAAAAACCATTGTAAACAATCTATACATACTTGCAATTAATATAATGCACCATATTATCATACTGTGTAATTTTTCTTAGTCTTTTTAAACATTATACTGAAATTTGTGTTCATTAAAAAAATGTTAAATATATATATATTGCATTACATAGAGTAAAAAGTGTTTAAATACTTCTTTACATCCAGTTCTGAATGTGATTATGATAATTTCTTTTTTTACCCCTCTGTGTTTTTCTTGGTTTTGGGAAAAAGAGTTGATTTAAATAACTATTTGACTGGGAAGTCGGACTTCTTCTGTAGTACTCATTTGATTAAAACTAGAGATTTTAATATAGTTATAGCCATTGTATGTAATTGAATTCTAGCTTTATAAATATATTTTTCTCTTTAAATTAATACATCTGCATTCTTTTATTTTCGTAAGCATTTTGTTTGAAATGTATTTAATTTCATTTTGTTGATAATAATTTTTCTTTCCTTTTGAAATTTCAGTCACATATGTATGATGGGAAAATGCCATTGTGGCACCATTGGAAATGCTTTTTTGAGAAAAAGAATAAATTACAGAGTATTTCAGAAATTGCAAATTTTGATAACCTTCGTTGGGAAGATCAAGAAAAGATAAAGAAAAAATTAGGTAGTTATACTTCTTAGTTTCTAAAATACATTGGGATAATCATTTTTTTTTATCTTATAATCTTTTATTGAAATTCATTTTAGCTGGTGGTGGTGGTGGTGATGATGATGGTGATAGTACTGCAGCTGGTAGTAATGCTGGAGGCAGCTCAAAAAATTCTGATTTTTCTGTTGAGTATGCAAAATCAGGTAAATCAACATGTAGAGGCTGTGGTGAAAAAATTCCAAAGGTTTGTTCTATTTTCACATTTTTAGATTCCTTTTTTTCCCCCCTATATTCTAATCTTTGTCATACCAAATGTTGTACATTGAATATATATTTAATGAATTTTATTAATTAATTGCTTAGATGTTTTAATCTCACTATGATTATAATCAAATTAATGTAACTTTAATTAAAAATTAGTTTTAAGTTGGGGAGATATTAACGAATTTGACCCTTAATCATCTTTTTAATGTGCATTAGTTGCAGTATTAATGGTATAAATTGCTAATTTTAATATTTAATTATAGGTAGGCTTAGCAAATTTCTTTTTCTTCAGGATTAATATCTTCAAACTATTTTATTAACTTTTTAAGAAATATATTTAAAATGCAGAAAAGAAAGCATGAAAAATTACATAATTTTTCTTATTGAGAAAATGAATTTTTCAGATTTTCTAAATTGAGCTGCCAGTTTCTTTGGCATAAAAAAAGCAAAAGCATTTTTTTTCCTCATATTTATACATTTCTTTAAAATATTCTTTGTTCTTTTACTTCCTCAAAACAGCATGACCTCTATTTTTAGGTATTTTAAAACCAATATTGAATGTCATTTAATCATATGATTTTTCTTAGTTGATCTAACCAATCTAATATAAGTAACTATTTGTATTGTTTGTAACTTTTAGATAATGTATAAATTCATTTAAATTTATATTTAAACCATTTTAATGAAATTCTTATGAATTCATATACTCTCTCAACTGGAAAAATGGAGACATAGATGATGATACAAGTTCTCTGAATTAAAATAGTTTATTTTATACATCTTCTCTTTCCTTTTATATTCTAATAGAGATTCCTATTATTATAATAATATATTTTCTATGAATGTAGGGTGAAGTACGTATATCAGTATTAGATGATAATCCAGAGCACCAACGTTATGGGCCTGCTCCTTTATGGCGTCATGTTGATTGTTTTGTTAAAGACAAGCAACAGTTAGGATTTAATGACTCTGCTGACAAGTACATAATATATTTTTTTATTTTCTTATCATATACAATTATATTATAAAGATTATATTAATTTTTTTATTTGTTTTAGATTGCCTGGGTTTAATTCATTGAAAGCCGAAGATCAAGAAATGGTGAAAGAAAAAGTTGGTTCTAAGGGAATGTAAGTATATGTATAAAACTTTTGATTGTTTTATTGCAGTATTCAAGCTATTATTAAGTACTGTTAAAATGTCTAAAATTTTTTGAAATATTGAAATCCTTTAGAAGTAGCGTGATTATTTATACTTACAGTTTAATGGTACTAAATTTAGGCTTCATTTTCTGGCTTCTATGAAACTGTACTTTTCATTTGAATTTCAAAACTTGGCTTCCAAAAAACATCAAACCGAATAAAATGGTCTTGCACAGTCACTCAGTCTCTCATAATTTGAGAAAACTAAACTATTGGAGAAAAATATGAAATTTTTTTGTACATTGTCATTTTTACTTTGTAGTTTCCTTTACTCCCTTTAGTTTATTAAATATTTTATTTATTGGCTATGTGACATTATTAGCTAAAATTTGTGAATACTGCATTTCATGTAGTAATCTTTACTTGTACTTTTTGTATTGTATTTAGTCAACTTTGTACTTTGTTTTATATAGTTCCTTTTATTTCAGTTATCTTTTTAATCTCCGAATTGATTTAAATAGAATAGAATCTTATAAATTCTATTGAACATAAAATATACACATCATCTATATTAGTAAACAATTATTTATAATTTACAATATGAATTATGTATACAAAATAATAATTATTTCTCTTTTAAACTGTACAAATTTTCCTTTAAATTGTTTTTGAAGTATAGTTGCTTAATCCTTTGAAATAAATTGTGTTAAAAGGGGGGGGGGAGGGTGAAGAAATGTGAACAATTACTTTAAAGTTCAAATATTTTCCAAATGCAATAATTTTTTTTGACTAGTTTAGTTATTATTATTATTATGAGAGAGTGAAATAAATATATCCTACTTTCTTTTAAAGAACCTGATCATTTTATTCCAGCTCTGCACCATTGCTTTTTATATACCACTTGGAGAAAATCATTTCTTGCAAGCTGGCAAATGATCAGGAAACTGAAAATTTGAGGAAAGTCAGAGAAATTTACTATAGCTCTTTTTAGGCACTGTCATTACTTCTAATATAAGCTTTTTCTAGTATTGTTCACTGTAATAGAATGCTGAATTAAAAATATTTTAGAACCATTTATAAATACAAACTTTTACATTTCCAATGACAGATTAATTTTTCTCATTAAATTTCAAAACCAAAATTGAAAGTTATTCTTGGGAACCAAGTTTAATAAGTCTAGGTATATTTGTTTTAAAAGTATGAACTTGCAAAATTTTGACTTTCTAATGTTAAAATTTGAAGTTTTATTTGTATTTTTAAAAAATAATCTAGTTATTGATACATATTTTTGTTATGAAACTATAAAGCATTGTACACATTTTGCTTGCAAATTTATCATTAAAAAATAATTTTTAATAAGCAAAAATTTTTAATTAGAATTAAAAAAACTTTAAATGACTACACTTTTCTTCAATTATTTGAACATAAATTGTAGATCAAGGTTATTTTATGGGGATATGGAAAATTTCAATCCATTTTTATGCCTGATTTTTTTCAGTTCTTTTAAATTTCCTCTTTTTCCCCCCCTAAATCCTTTTTTATTTATTTCTAACATACATTCTGAAAAAAATTGCCGACTCTTTAATTTTTACAGCCTGAGTAGAGGGAAAAATCCTTACACCTACAACAATCTTTCAAAGATACTTAATTCCCTTTCCTAAATTGGTACATGTTAAAGAAATCCTTATCAGAATCTCTTGATAAAATCCTCGAGGGAAAATTTTCTGTCAGTTTTGTTCTTATTCTCTAGTGAGAAGGAACACTTTCCAATTTTGCCCCCTTGTACAAATTGTCTCCCATGGTTAATAACTTTAACATTAAGTTCCAAAACATTCATTTTCTTTGCCATGTATCTATCAAAATAATATTTATATGTATATTTGAAATGCCTACAAAGAGTTGTTTGGGTATTATTCCTTTTTTTCCCCTCTCAAAATTTTGAAACATGAAATAAATGGTTTCTTAGGATGTGACATATTCTTCTAGTGAAGTGATATATATGGTGCACTTCTTAAGAAGTGATATATTCTTGAGCAGAAAAAAAAAACTATATTTTTATAAAATAGAAATATAAAGGAAATGTTTTAAAATTTCTAAATATACATATGATAGATTTTTTGAGTCATCTTTGATGTGCTTTGCTGTTTATTAGAACTGCTAGAGTGAGGCGAGCGGACTATTTTACCTGTATAAATGTCTGTGTAATCATGCTGCTGGCTTCATTCCAGCACCATTCATCTCACAAACTACTGTTATTGATGCTGTGTGCATTATGTGTAACTGCTGAATGCATGATCTTCAATAGTTATGGTCTCTTCTTTTTTTTTATATAATGAAGAGTTGTTTATTATATAAAGAAATTACTTTCCTAAGTAAAACCGCAAGTAATTCCATTACTTGCTGTTTTACTTTTGTTTTTTGATGGATCTTTTTCTTTCTTATTCCATTATGCCATTATTTTATTTACCTCTTTATTATTGCAGAAATAATGTTGCTCAGCTAACCATTAAAGTTTGTGTGTCAGTGAAGGATATCTTAAATGCTACATCCTAATGCTACTATCTTAAATGCTAAATGTTTTATTACATCCTCTTATTTTTCAAATTATATATATATATATATATTTGTAAGTGAAAAAATGTTTTTTTTCTCCTTATTTTCATGGTAAAATTAGCAGAGATATTTCATATTTACCAAGTTGCAATTATTTGTTAGTAATCAAATTCCTTATGAGGAATTAATACACCTATTCACAGTATAGAATGAAGTCCCCTGAAAGTGTCTTTATGTTTAAAAGAGAAGAACTGGAGAAATGCTTAATTGATATTGGAAATATTTGCACCATTTTATAGGTCAGGGATGGTGAACCAGTGACATGCAACACAATACTTTGGGCATGCTGCCAATCAAAATGGTTTGCATTTTAGTTCATAATAATCAAATTCAGTATAAAGTATTATAAACAAGCACCGGTGTTCCCACTCTCTCTCTCTCTCTCTTCGTATATATATATATATTTATATATATATATAATTTGTACATCCGTTAAAATTCACTTACCGACAAAGATATTTATTTGAAAAGAATTGTTTAGTGACTAATAGTGCTCCAAATATGGTGGAAAAAATTGCTTTCATTAGTTTATTTCAAACAGATGTAAGACATTCGATTTTTTGAATTCCTCTGCATTATTTATTAGCAAGCCTTGTATTCCAAGAGTGGTTTAACATTCCTTGATAATATAATGATAAATACTGAATCTCTTATATCATGATATATAATCATCTCTTGACAATATAATGAATAATGGTTAGTCATAGAAATAGTCAACCACATATCATGATAAGGTTTAAATAAGTAAAATTGATAATAATAGAATAGGTTTGAAGTAGGCAGAAAGACTTTAATTAAGGCTTTATGCATGATAACTCTGTGTATAATGGCGTACTAATGTATAATAATGTTTACTGGTTGAGTATTAGGAACATACTTCAAAGGTTTGTTGACTGCTTGGATGAAATTAGACTGTTTCTGCAAATTGAGGGGGGAATTGAACAAACTCAGAGTTACTAGATGTTATGTGGCTTGCAAAATTGATGTTTTTACAGACATATGCCAATGTTTCAATAAACTGAAAGTAAAGCTTCGTGGCCCAAATAAAAGAATTATAATGATGGATCCCATTTGCATTTTTGATGCTACGCTAGACTAAAGGTTTTCAGGAACGATATTACCAGAAATTGCAACGACTTCATAAATTTAAATATATATATGTTACCGTGAAAGTCCGAAATCTGGAGAATGTCGACATTCGCTGGTGAATGTCAACATTCACGTAGTCGCTTGGTGTATGTCCGAAATATTTGCTAGATATCCTCATTTCTCACTTACACCGGCAAATGTCGACATCCACAATGCACTAATGGTGAATCTTGAATATGCGTTTCATCTCTCCGTATCCGGAGAGGAGAAATGCAGATTTGCATTTTCTTATCTCAATATTTCTCTGTTGACCTTGTGTTCCAGCAAAACACAACGTGCTCTAGGCCACACCTCTTTGTTGACGTTGCCTTCTGTTATCTCCTTTTCGAGCTCTTTAATCATCTTTTCAAATTCCACCAAAGCTTGTCTGTGATTGTCGACATATACCGGCGATGGTCCGAAAGTGCAAGAAATGTAATCAATTGTACGGTCTTTCACCAACGTTTTTGGTATGTGTTGACATTCACCAGCGAATGTCGACATTCTCCAATTTCGGTCTCTCACAGTAACATACATACACTGAAGTGACAAAAGTCATGGGATGACTGTTAATATCGTGTCGGTCCTCCTTTTGCCCGGCGAAGTGCAACAACTCGACGTGTCATGGAGTCCACAAGTCGTTGGAAGTTCTCTGCAGGAATATTGAGCCATGCTGTCTGTATAGACGTCCATAATTGTGAAAGTGTGGATGGTGCAAGAGTTTGGGCACGAACGGACCTTTCGATGATGTCCCATTAATGAACGATGGGATTCATATCGGGCTATCTATGTGGCCAGATCATGCGCTAGAATTGTCCAGAATGTTCTTCAGACCAATCGCGAACAGTTCTGGCCCAGTGACATGGCACATTGTCATCCATAAAAATCCCATCGTTGTGTAGGTACGTGAAGTCCATGAATGGCTGCAAGTGATCTGCAAGCAGCTGAACACAACCATTTCCAGTCAAGGATCGGTTCAGTTGCACCAGAGGACCGAGTCCATGCCATGTAAAAACAGCCTACACCATTATGCAGCCACCACCAGCTTGAACAGTGCCTTGCTGACAGTTTGGGTCCATGGCTTCGTGGGGTCTGCGCCACACTCAAACTCTACCATCAGCTCGTAACAACTGAAATCGTGACTCATCTGACCACGCCACGGTTTTCCACTGGTCTAGGGACCAGTCGATATGCTCACGAGCCCAGGAGAGTCGCTGCAGGCGATGTCGTGCTGTCAGTAAAGGCACTCGAGTCGGTCTTCTGCTGTCATAGCCGAAGGAAGACAAATTTCGCCGCACAGTCCTATCGGACACGTCCCTCGTACGTCCCACATTGATTCCTGCAGTTATTTGACGAAGTGTTGCATGTCTATTAACATTGACCATTCTACACAGACTTCGGCGGTCTCGGTCGTTAAGTGCAGGTGGTCGCCCACTGCACACTCTTGATACTGTGAATCTCGGAATGTTGAATTCACTAACGATATCCGCAATGGAATGACCCTTGCGTCTAGCTCCAACTAACATTCCACGTTCAAAGTCTTTTAATTCTCGTCGTGCTGCCATAAATCACGAAAAACCTATTCACATGAATAACTTGAACACAAATGAAGGCTCTGGAAAACGAACTGCGCATTTATACTTTTTCGCTTCGATACTACTGCCATCTGTATATTTGCATATTGCTATCCCATGATTTTTGTCACTTCAGTGTATACGTATATGTATATATATATATGTATATATATATATCAAAGATTTAGCTGTACATAAGTAGCCTGATAAAGAAAAAATTATTGAAGAATTTATTTACGAAATTGATTCTCCACTCAAGAAATTTTCAGCGAGATTTTCTTAGTTCAAAGAATTATCAGAAATGCTCAAGCTTATGTGCCTTGACGTTTTTCATTTGATAATTTGAATTAGTACCAGTTTGATTAGTTGGAAATTAAATAATTTGAAATGCAAGTGATTGATTTCCAGTCTAGTTCAATATAGAATCAAAAAAAATATTGAAACTAGGAAAAGTAATTGATTGAAATAAAAAGATAAAAGGCAATATAAGTAAAAATGTCAGTAGCAAAATTTTAGAAGCATGGTTTTCAGACATATTTAACACATTTAACAGTTTTGAAAAGCTGGCCCATGCTATTTTTCATTTGCTTATGTGTGCGAGTGATTATTGTCAGAGGTGAGTAATATTAAAAACTCTTTTAGAAACCATTTGGCAGGTGACTACAATTCAGGATGCATTATGCTAAAAGTAACATCGTACAATCCTATTATGAGTTATTTGTCATCTAATCTGCAACTACAGAAGTCGCACTAATGTTATTTTAATATGAATTACTCGTGTCACTAAAGCCTTTACTTCGATGTAGTTGAAAATGTGTTTTTTTTTGTAGTAAATAAAGAGTTTTGAGTTATTATTATATGATTTTATTATTCCAATCAAGTCAAAATTATTTGACAGCACATCTGCCCTCATTTAACATTTTTGTAGAAAAAAATGGCATCTTGATCCATAAAAGTTGGCCACCCCTTTTGTAGGGTATTTATTGGGGAAGATTCTAGTAGAATATGAAGATACTGCTTATTAGGTACAGCTTTTTGAAAAAAAAGTTTTGAATGCAGATCAATATTAAGTTATGCAAAAAGATTTGACCTACGATTTGCATATTTGGAACAAAACATAATGATATGTTTAATGTTATTTTAAAGATTATAAACTTGGCAGTGTGGATAATTTTTTAGATATAATCTATTCAACAGAGCTGGAATTATAATCATTCAGGTTAAAAGGCATTGCATCATCTTTCAAGCATGCATCTGCTTTTCTATTTTTGGCTTATGGATTAAAGAAAAATATGATGGAAAAATTGACAATAAATTCTTGATATTTGCTATTTTGGAAAATGCGATTTGTTTTTTTTAGTGAAGTTTCCTTATAATGAAAAATTAAATCTTCTGATGAAATCCACTCTAGCTGTGGGTGCGACTTTGTGGCCATATTTGCGAGTACATTGGTCTTTTTATTCGATTGAATCTGTGAATGTCCTGGAGACTATGGCAAACCTATTTTCTGATTTATTTTTTTCTCATTCTTGAACTGTCAATTAATCTGTAAATGATTTTTTGAGATTTGATGGTAAGGCATTTTAAAGCTTGAAAGTGCAAATAATTAGTCAATTTTTTCCCCTGTAACTGAAAATTCGCACAGAGCTTGACAAGTACCAAGGACTTCTGTTGTAAAAATGGAATTGTTGGAGTTAATTCTAGGGACAAAGGATTAGTTACAAGAGATAACCACAATAGAAGTGAAAGATTGAGATTTGGATGTGGCTGTTGTGATAAAATAATAATTTTAAAATTAAGATCGTACTGTTTCTTCATAGTTCTTTTGCAAATGAGATCTCTTGAAAGATGGATGTGATTGCTAGATCTGTTATTTTAAAATTTTAAAAATAATTTGCTGTAATACCATCAGCACTAACTGTGGAATTTCATGCTTTTTTATAATGAATCTGACTTACTGGTGGTGAATATTAACATTAAAACAAGAAATGTAGTCTTCACTGTAATCAAGTGGAATTGGCGTATGCTTTATTAAATTATTGTTATGCTGAAAACTACTGTTATGCTCTGCTAAACTATTGTTATGCTGAACTATTGAAATATTCGATTCTTGGTTTGAATGATTATATAACTTGTTGTATATTAAGTAAAACACTCTATTATTTATAGAAATGTTGCAAATTTTGTCCCAATAATTCCGAATAATCTTTCAAGGCTGTGGTGGTCTGGTGGTAAGGTCTCAGCTTTGGAACCAGAGGGCTGAAGGTTCAAAGCCCGATTCCACCGAAGAACTGTCGTACGAGGGGGTCGCTTGCACGTTAAAACCGTCAGGATAAACGACCTCCCGCTGGTGTGGTGTGGAGAGGAGGGTGCCAGCTCAGGTCATATGACTGTGGTTCAAAATTACAAGGTCCGTCCCAAAATAGCCCTAGCATTGCTTTACAGATGGATGTTAAAATAGCTAAACTAAACTAAACTGAATCGTCTTTTTAATATGAAAATGAAGATTTGCTTCATATATATATATATATTTCCTTTTTCCAGTCTGGTTTTGAATTGAAACAAGGGGCTTTTTTTAAACAGAAATTTCAATTTTTTAAATCTGGGACAAGGTAGGTTCTACCAGGTAGTTGGCAAGATTTTAATTTTTTTCTTTGTTATGGTTAAAAGTTTTTTTTTTTTTGGCAATCAATAGAACTACAATTATATTTTTAAAGTGAATACATACAGAAAATATTTGTTATTTTGCAATTTTTAATTGTCAATGTGCACATTAAAGGATTTTCTGAGCTCTGACTTTATGAGATTGTCTGCATTCTTACATCAAAAGTCACCTGCAATGAAATTCTTCAGAGTTCTCATAATTCTTTTAATGCTCTAACGATTGGTTCCCTTGATAATTTTTTATGTCGGCAATTGTGCAAAGAAAGGGTGTCAAGTAAATGAGGTAACAGTAAATATTTCGAATATCTATATGAAAGGATGTTTGTATGTACTGTTCCTGTTATGGACGCAGTCCTTATGTTCAAAGTGTTAGCAAAGCTGTAGGATGTTTTTTTTTAATTAAGAATTTCTGCCCAGTTCCTTCTTCAGATGCTGTAAAACATCCTGCAATCTAAATTTTGCTCTTTAACACAACAGACCAGAATAATTGGTTTGAAAAATTTCCTCAAAATTAGTTAGATAAGCAGCGATGGTGATCTCAAGGGTTTAAAAAAAACTAGAATAAAAATCTCAGATAGTGATTAAATAAATTTCAGATTAAAATATAAATTACAATACTTAGAAATTAAGATCATACTTTTAATGTATAAAGTGGTAACCATAACTGTTTCATAGAAGTGTTTGCTTATTTTCTTCACCATCTTTATTGGCAACTTGGCATCCTTGGTGCAGCAAGGAGCACACTAAACTTCACTTTTACTTTAAACAAAATAACTTTATTTTAGCCTAATGTTATTTATTTGTACAGTTACTTACATCCCCCCCTCCCATTTACATATGACTATAATCAAAGCATATTTTGTTTTCCATGTTCACATGGCAGGCAATAATGCTTGAATTTTTACATTATTTATCATTTCTTTCAACTTAGGTTTAAAAATTAATGCTTTTAAAATAAATATTTTTCATATGTGAGACTTTAAGTAATATTATACTGTTCCATAAGGAATTAGGTTTACAAAAGAAAAAAAATGACTAATTATTTAAATTTTATTAATACTATAAAATTCATTCATATGAAATTTGAGATGAGTAATTGCTCAAATGTATTTACCTAACATTTGTTTGAAATACTTCTATCAAAACTCTGTAATAATTTATCTGTAAGGCTTTGCTTTTTAGAAGATGTAATTGCACGTTTTCCACTCCATTCCAACTATGTGAACTTTAATAAATTTAACTTCTCAATTTCTGTCGGCAGCTTTTTATATTTTTATGCTTGGAGGGCATAAACATTATTATTATTGTTTTGCTGTCTTGAGTTTTTAAATGTTTGATATCATCCCCTTTGGTTCAAAATAACTCGAGCGGCGGCATTGTAAAAATAGTATCTCATTCCTCCATACTCTTTTGTCTCTTTTTCTACAATATATTTACTTTTAATATCATTTTCTATAGATCCTGTACATTTTTTTTTTAATTTTAAAATTTGGAAAAGATGAGTTTTTCTTCCTCCAATATTGTGTTCATGTACATAATGAATCAAAATTTAAGATTTTTCTAGCTTAATGGAGGACATAAAACGACAATGTAGTTCGTAAGCAGGTAAAGTAAGTGTAAAGTAAGCAGGTGCATGTTTTTATCTCTGATGGAATCTTAGGGGGTACGACCGAAGTTTAACCCTCCCACTTGGCGCATTTTTCTAAAATCGCCAACAATGGTTTTGCGTCATGTTTTCTAGAGCGCGCGGTGCGCGGAAAAACACGGTGTAATATCGTGGGTTTTGAGAAAATTTGGCGTTTTCGTTAATTTGGCTAAGAAGCAGGGTTAAACTGGTTCACCCAACTAACGCATTAAATTCCATCCGCTAACATATTGCTGTTTACATTCCAAACATTCAAAATACAGTACTTTATGACCGTCATTTCCAGCAGTCGGATTTGGCCCTGAAAAGGGCCGTTGGTTTGAAAATTCCAGCAAAGACACTAAAAAACGAAACTAAATCCAAAAACAAAAAATAAGGTAATCATAAAAGTAAATAAGCGCACTTGCTGTTCGAGAAAGCTGTGCTATCTTTTAAGGCTTTTATGTAATCTTTTTTTTTTTTTTTTTTTTTTAATACCTTTGGTAAGTTGTTGCGGTCGCGGAATAAGGTCTAGAGCTTCAAAACAGAAGAGAAAAAGGGGGAGGGGAGGAAACAGGTCTCACCTGACTACAATTCACTGTGTTAAACACGAGTTGAATACAGAAATTCTAATAAAATAAAGGAAAAAAGAGCAAATTCTTTTACTTTAAAAAATAACAATACAAACCTACTCAAAATTCAAAAGTACCAGCTTTTCCGATCGACCACCCACACACATTCGTAATTTTAATTATTTTCCCAATACTATTCGCTCACGTGCAAATAACAAGAGCTGAGATATTGCCTAAGAGATAGATTTCTTTGTTTACTTCTGATTTTAAACAACGATTCAAAACTCATCAGGCTCTAAAAAATTAGCTGATATTGAATATATTTGTACTTTCTTCTAGGGCATTTATTGGGGAAGGTTTCAGTGTTTTGAAGTCATATCAAAATAAGGAGGGATTTTTGTAATTGCGACTTGAATTATTTTCCTACGATTTGCGCGTGCGTAAAACAGTAGTATTCGAGCAATTATCTGCGCATGTGTGAAAACTTCAGACTGCGCATGCGCAACCAGCAAGAGCTGTGGTATGCATATGCGATACATTTAAACAGCGATTCAAAACACATTTCTTGCGCTATTAGTGTTTGATTTTGTTTACCCGGCACAAGTTAAGATCCTGTTCGGGAGATACGCCGGAAAACAAACCTCCATCCTTCTTTCTTTCCTTCAAAACACATTATGCCCAAAAAAAGGACATCCAATCTTGGCCGCATCACTTCAAATGCTAGAAAACTTCGCTTGTTTCGCAAAAAAGAAAATCTAGAAGAAAGAAACATTCGGTTAGCGAATACTAGAGAACGAATGGCCATACTTAGGCAAGTTAAAAGCTAATTTTCCCTCATGGATGTTGTGTCACGGCAGCGCTGTGCGGAAATTGTTAGTATTATAACCAAGCTTAATTTATAGCTATGTTTCAAAGGCTGTTTCCTAAAATTATTGAAAGTGTGGCTATCTAGTTTTTAAAAAAAAAATTCTGAAATTTGATATGAATAACATTAAGAGGTATTAAATGCGATAAAATATCTTTAGTTTGCTTATGTACAAAAATATAAATGCAGTTTCTTTCAGTTAAAAATATTACTAACTGATAAGCTTATTCTTGGGATGAAGATATTTTCTTAACCTTTATTGATAAAAAAAAATAACTGTGTTATTAACATGTTCTGACTTTGTTAGCAAAAATTGTATTTATATTAAAGGTGTAGTTGTATACAAAATCATTTGTTAACATATATAGAATTTTTAATCTAAAAATTACTGGTATAAAAAATGTAATACACAAAAACAATTTCTCCTGTGATTTTTTTTAATGACTGTTCGATTGAACCGAATAATTTTTAAATATCACAATATCTTGAAAAAATTAAACAATGCATAACCTTTTTAACTGCTGAAACTTAAATTTTCCCATAAAGTAATTTTAATATTATGATGTAAAATTTAATTATACAGTTAAAATTATTACTTGAAGGCAGATAAGATATCTATGACTTGAACGCCATAAGTTTGTGTGAATATGTATAGCTATTTCAAGAATTTGTAGCAATTTCATTTGGTAGTTTAAATCCTTATAGAACACTGTATTTATAAATTTTTGCTTTTATTTTTAGTGATTATTTGTTATCCTTGTTTCTAGTTTTAAAAGTTAGTATTTCTATAAATATTTCGTATTACAATATAATTCCGATAATTACTATAACTTTTAAATTCTAGAAAAAGAAAGTCTGAGGATGATACTTCTACTCCTGCAACAAAAGTAAAGAAAACTGATCAGAAAGAGGGGAAAACATTAAGCAAAGAAGAAAAGATTTTAAAAGTAAGTCTTTATTATTTCTTTTAAATTTTTACTTTTTTGTGTGTGATCAAATTAATAAATTGTTTTAATTTGATATTATTCAGGCACAAATATCACCATTGTAAATCAAATGCGAGCCAAGTTGCCAAACAAAGCGAATGAAAATTGTAAGAATTTTGGCAGAATTTTACATTATTTGACGATTTCTCGCTATGCCCGACTAACAGAAAAGTACCAAAAAATATATTTATAAATATATATTGTATTAATTATCTTAAAAAATTATATATACTTATATTATTGGAATTGTTAAGAAATTTAATTACTTTATTTTTTAAAATACTTAAAAGTTTATTGAATAAATTTTTTTTATTTATGCCCATTTTTTAAAACTTTTTATGATATCCTTGTAAGAAAATTGGCTCCTAATTTCAACATCCTTTTATCAATTACAAGTTTTAGGGACATGATTTTATTGAAAATAAAAAAATGACAAAAAAATTTCTATAGAATTCAAAAACTTATAAATTGTGATTTGAAATCTTTTGAAATAATTTTTTGATAAAAAAATAAGCTCCTCTAAAAGCTAATTTTTCAGAAGAGGGAAATAAATAATAAAAGGTTATATATTTTGCTGCTTAATAAACTTTTTACATATGAAAAAGATGTTGATAAAGTGTTCTATTAGGTAAGAATCAAATTAGAAAAATAGTTGAACTTATTAATTTTGTGTATATTTTATTTCAATTTATTATCAGTAACAACTTTTTTTAATCTTTTAAAATAAACTAATGTATATGCATCATAAATTAAAATAACAGTTTAATATATATGTGCGTTCCTTACACAAATCTTTCTTAGCAATTTTATCCCCCTTTCCCAGTAAAGGCTAAATTGATCAACATTGAAAGATTTAAATTAATGGCATGATTGTTTGATAGAACAACGACAGATATGAATTTTCAGGATGAAAAGAAATTCTTAAATGTTTCAGAGTTCTATTTCTGCTTGTGGGTTAATTTATCTTTGCTTAAATAATTAAAAATGCCAAATCATGAATTGATACTGTGACGTTACTCGTAATTCATCAATCAAGATATTTGCCAAGAATGGAAATCTTTAAAGGAAGTAAAGAAGGTGTGTGTGTGTGGGGGGACACTAATGAAAATTTTTACATTTGGTTTCAGATGCTCATTTTTCTACAGTTCGACAGTATTTAATAATCAATATTTATTGTCTATTCAATATAATTACATTGAAAATATTTTCTATCTGTGAGTGAATTGTCAAGTTGTGCATGCAGAACACTTAAATAAGTAATTTTGTTTGGAGTTTGTATTGGAAGATCAGACTTCCTTTTATTTTCAAAAGGGATTTATCTTTATCTGAAGTAACTGATAATAATAAAGGGGGAAAAAAAAAGATATTTATTGAGTTTGAAGTACCTTTCTTGAATAAATGTTAAAACGAACAACTGTAAGTAAAAGGTGAAACTATAAATCAAAAAGTGAGATTGATTTGACAACTAGATTTAACTTGTTATCAGATGTCATATAAAATATTTTGGTACTTTTCCATTAGCTGGGTGCTGCGAGAAATCGCCAAATGATGCAGAATTCCATCGAATTTCTTATAATCTGCTTCAATGCTTCGCTTGTTGTTTGGTGACATTTGTGTTCGTATAAGGGAGAAATATATATATTCCCTTATATGGGACAATATATATATTTTTAAAGTCAGCAAATCATATAAAATAAATAAGTTAAAATTGTGAAATTTTTATGGCATGATTATTCCAAGCTACATTTAAAAAGCTCTACAATATCACTATACAAGTTACTTCTGGTGTCTAAAATAGTAATTCAACATTTATGTTTAGCTTAAGACTAGCTGTATGTATGTGTGTTTGCTAAATTAAGTTTTGTCTTATTGTTATTTCAAATTAAGTGAGTGATAGAGGAGGTGGGCCTTTGAATTTAATATTTTTGAATTAAAAAAGATATAGCACTTTTTTTTATTAACAGTTCATTATTTTATTAAATGTAATTCTTTGATACTAAGAATATTTTAGGGAATTTTTTTACAAAAAAGCATAACATTTATGAAATATCATTGTTTAAAGAGTCTTAATTATTATACAGAATTCCATGTGCAATTATATACCTCTATGATAATAATATTTTCTTTGCATCTGGCAGAACCTATGCTATGCAAATTCTTTTGGAGTGTGTCTGCAGTCTCTTACTTCTGCTCATGATGATAATTTTATGTTTTTAAAAAGCTGGTAGCACGATCACAATATATATATATATATATAATGGTTTAAACTTTAAATTCTAGTTGATCTCCAAAGTTTTAGCTTCATTCAGCCCTTATTAACTTCAATGTAAAATATTCTCTTATTTCCTGATCCCATTTCACTTTTTATATTTAATTAGTTCAGGAGAAACTTTGTGAAAATACTTACATTTGCTTTTTCAAACACTCTGCATGAAAATGTAAAAAAATGTTCAGCAAAGACATTGTTTTGTATTTCTGATCTCCCTTATCAGAAATGGCATGTGTGAGAAATCTCTATCAGAATCTTAATAGTATATAAGCACTGTGAAAAAATATTTTCCCTCTCAATATCTCATGTTATATTAAACCAAGGGTAAATTATTTCACTTCTCTTGCCTTTTACACTCTTTTGCTGGATGTGCCTTGTCTGCACTTCTTGTAAATAAATTTTGCCTTCCTGGGATAGATTAAAGCGAATTTAAAATGCAAAGAGTCTTCACTGCCTTCTAATTAAAAAAATATTGTGTTTGTATTTAAAGAGTCTACAATATTTACCCGTCATTGTCAAATTAATTAAAAGAATTAAAATTAAATCTGTTGTAGAGGCAAAGAAAATGAATCACACAGCAACTCCTGAAACCAAAAATTTTCTCCTCTGACCACGCCATTCCATGGATCTAATACAATATCTTCTGTTATCCACAGTCCAATCCTCTTTGAATTACCTTGGCTTCATCACTGCCTCTTTTTTATGCCATCCCATTCCATGTCACTGAAATACTACAATGCCATTGATATGCGCAACTCTATGCCTTATGTAACCTGTGACCTCATCTGACATTCCTGCTCTGCTGTTCAATACGTGTTTGCATACTCATTATGATATCTTCATGGAGTTCCTGCTTATCTCCTGTGCAAAATTGATGCATCCAATTTCGAAAATGCCTACTATATAATATCTTTTAAAACAATGTGTATGATCCAGAATCTGAGGAAATTGGAAAATCACAAGGAATTAGAAATCTGAATCTGCTATAGTAGAGAGAAGACAGGATGATTGAAATGTGTCCAGATATCTGCTGATGAAAGATAATGATGTACTAGTTTTCAGTGCCGCAGATGATAATGAGATTCTTATAGAATTCCTGGTGAACAAATTTATAAGAAAATGGTAGCTAACTGATCATAAGAATCGCATGTTTTTGACAAGAATTATCTATTTCTAATTAACTCTTCAACTGGATGTTGTGTCAACTGTTATCAGTGTGAGTTGGAATTTGGTGAATAGATACAAAGTGTATGTCCATTTGTGAATGCAAATATCATTTTCTCCAACAAATTAAGAGTGCATAGCATCATGAAAAGTCCTTAAAATGTGCTTAAATTTGAAAATCATTTTTAAGTACCTTAAAGTGCGTAAACTTTCTCCAGAAGTGCAAGTAAGATTTTTTTTTTGTTTCCACAGATGATGAATGCGATAAATCTAAAACAATAATAAATTTTTGTTTACCGGATATATAAAAAGAAGAAAGGGAAGCATTCGTTGAAGAAATGTTGGAGTTTTATTTCAATCTATATGAAAATAATGCTGAATGAACTTTTTTGCTCTTTTTTCAATAATTGACATCAGTCTATATTAAGATATTGAAATGGTTATTCCGAAAGAAAGAAATACACATTTAACTTTATGTTCTACTCTTTAAGTGTTTTTATAGGTTATATAGCTTATCCCTGATTGATGAAAAATATAAACAAAGTATAATATTGAAAAAATATTTATCAAAGATGGGAGTAGCATACATGAAAGATGTTTATTACATTTAGTCATTTTTATTCTTATCATTGTGAATTGAAGTATGAAACTGTAGATTTGATATTTTTTTAGAAGTTTCTCTCTGTCTCTAACTGTAACACAAATTTTGGTTTCCCGGCAAAATTTCTTTCTTGGTGTGTAAAGATTTACCTGACTAATTAGAAGCAACTAGCACTTAAATCACTGAAATTAGGGACTTAAAATTTAGTGAGAAAATTCTTTTGGGATGTTAGAGGCTCGCTAAAGGCAGATTTTGACAAATTTTAATTAGAAAATTCAATTTAAAAATTAAAATCTTAACATATTTCCTCCTTATGGAACAAAATTTATTAAGGTGTTTATACAATCTTTTCCGACACTCTCCTGTGCACTTGTTTGCCTCTTGTTATTTCTCTTTTACTCTGATCCTTGGAAGGCTTATGATAGTAATAGAAGGATTTTTCCCATTAACAGATTTCAAGTCTAGTAGTAATATAGTATTTTGATGAATTTCGTCCTATTTGAAAAACTTCGGAAAGTACTAACCACTCTCATTCCATCAATAAAATCTTGCCACTCTTCTGAGGACATGTGTTTAGAATTCAATTCTGATTAAAGTACCTGGTGCAAAAATCTGTTAGTAAATAAAGAGCGAAAAGTATCATGTACAGCAGTTGTAAATTATCCCCTACAGAAAAATGTTATTGACTTACTCTTGAATATATTCAGCAATAGACATTTATTCTACACTGAAAAATTAAAGGGCCAATGAAACAACGTATTTTTTATTTGTAGTGAAATACAACATTCAAAGAAAATAATAGAAAGAAAAATTCAATAAGATTATCTAAAACTGTCAATGACAATTTTTTTTTAAAAAAAGGTCAAATTAGTTGTAATAATAGTGTTTTTCTCCTTACCTGCCTAATTAGCTATAACAATAGTGTTCTTATTTCTATACTTATGAATTCTATTTATACAAATAAAAAATATTTTATAGTTTTTTTTCTAGTTTTTTTTTAATGTAAAAATATAGTGGAAATAAAAACTTCATGTATTACACATTCTAATACATTTTCAAAATTTCTTTGTGTTAATTATTGCTGAAGATAATATTGCCAATTTAAATAAAAGATGAGAGTGGATTCAACATCTAAACATCGATTAAAATTTTTAAAAGTGGTTTTTAATCAAAGATTAATTTTTTTTAATTTAAAAAAACATAATTTAAATTAAAAAAACAATAAAATGTGTAATAATAGTCCTTCATGAGTTTATGTTTTCATGCATACTTAATTGTTTTCATTAAGGTGCTTAAAGGTATTTAATTTTTGCATCCATTTCATACTAGGCACCCGGAAATTAGTGATTGTTTTATAATTTTATTATGGAATAAAAATATAATTACATCTTCCTACATCATATTTTTACTGCCATTAAAAATTTAATTTTTGAATTTATTAAAAGACTATGATAATTTAAAATTTTAAAATGAATTTTTATATAGATGAATATTTGCAAGATGGAATAACAAACATGATGCAATTAATTAATAATGTACAGATCCATAAACATTGAAAGCAAATTTTCAAACCGTCTACAATGATAATTTATTTATAACATTATTTTTACTAGGTCCTAGTTGTACTCTTATTATTAATTCTATCATATGATCAATGTAGGAATGCTTTTAACTTTTTATGCATTATTTTTATGCCTTAGGAACAAAATCGACTGCTTTTTGATATGAGAGACAAAATTGCAAAATCATTTTCAAAGAAGGATATGATACGATTATTGGAACATAATGAACAGCATATTTCTACTGGAGAACAAAGAGTAAGTTATTTAAATTTTTAGATAGCAATGTTTCTTTTTGAGTATATAATGCAAAAGCATCCAATCACAGTTTAACGTATAAGTTTATACTTTGAGGTTGTTGTTTTTTTGGTATAAAATAAAAAGAATAATATTTTATATTATGAAAAAAATATAAGTATCTTTTTTGTTTGCATTTTAAACTTATTTAGTAAACCTAACCTAATATGAATTTTGTTGTGATTAGTTGCTTCAATTGTATAGCTGAATTAGTAAAATAATTACATATTAAATTAAAAGCTCTTATATAAGCAATTATAAATTAGAAGATATAATTTATTATCATTTGTAATTCAGTCATTATCAAATATTTTTTTACATCGTTTAAAGGATATTGATGATTATCTTAATTCTCTTTTTATTTCCTTAAATCATTCATTTTTCTGGCATTCTTTAAAGCTTTTTCATTTCAGAGCTATTATATATAATATTGAAAATAGGGAAGGGGATCTCCTGCAACTTTGTAACTTATATAATTCTTAAAATTTTTATCTCATCTGGGCTCCTATTTTTTTTGTTAAAAATTATATCTATGAATTTTTTTTAATAAGATTAACTTAAATGTTAATGATAACTTAATGTTAATTTAGATCTAAAAGTTTATAAAATTGTATTTCTGATTTTTAGCTTTTAGATCATTTGGCTGATTGTTTAGTGTTTGGAGCTCTTAAAAAGTGTCCAGAGTGCAAAAGTGATGCTCCTCGTTTCATGTTTGTATTCATTTTTTTAATGCATTATATATTATTTTTTCTCTGTTATTAATTTATAAGGTAGGTTCAGCTAAAATGTTAAACATTTAAAATAACTAATTAAGCAAAAAAAAAAAAAAAAAAGGGGGAGGGTCTTTTTAGTTTAAAAATGTGATAAGATTACATGTTTGCTTAATGCTGTCTTTTATCAACAAGGGAGAATTGTTTTTGTATGGAAATTATCAAAGTAGTGAGTTAACTTAAGTTACTCACTACTTTGATAAGTGAGTTAACTTATCAAAGTAGTGAGTTAACTGCATTTTTTAATATTTAATTCAAATTCCAATTTCTATTCGAGTTTTAAATATAAAATTAGTCATATTACATAGTGTTATATTGGAAGAGTGATTGGTAGAATCTCAGTTTCAGAACCTGATGTTTTCAGATTTGGGAAAAAATTTCTCTAAAGAATCATAGTATATGCCAAACAGGTTTTTGTTAAATTTATCAAGAATTAACATTCACCCCAATTTTGAGGTATGGACATTAGTAAAAAAAATTGCCATTTTGGATAATGCTCTCATTATTTTAACATTATTATATAGTCTATACCAAATTAGTCAGCAAACAAACAAAGCTACTCTTAAAAATGGGATCTTAATTTACTAATTGGTCAATTTCTACAATTAATAAAAATGAATCAGTGCATTCATGCTCTACAGGTCATGCATCCAAGTCTACAACTGGCTATCAAACTTGGTATAGATATGTATATACTTTAGAGTATTAGAATATGCACCTTTGGGTTTTTTTTTTGAAGTTTTAATTGGGATTTCAATTAATTAAAAATTAAGTAAACTGTTGACTTTTTCTCTTTCATATTTTCTTAAAATATTCTTTTAAATAATAGTTTTAATGCCATCTTAAAATTTAAAAAGGAGTTATCTTCTTATCGATACTGATTTGATAGTTGTACAAATTTTTCCTAAACTTTGGGAAGTTTTAAGAAATTTTTGTATGATTTCCAACTATAGCTTATATTGTTGCTCTGAATTTCAACCTGGTTTCAATGTTTCATCAAATATTTAATCATGATTTTCTTGCTGTGTTAAAACCTAAAGAAGATGATTTTTTATTTGTGTTATTCATGAGACAAATGAAACACTGAATTTAGCATATTGTGAAAATTAGAAAATAAATTGTATCTTTATGCTTTTAAATAATGCTGTAATGTTGTAAACTGATTTTTATTAAAAAGGCTGTTGCACTCAGTAAGCCCTTCTAATAAAGGCCACAATTAAAATAACTCTACTTTTAGACCGAACACAATTAAAATGACACAACTTTAATATCTGACAATTTGATGGAATTGTTTATACTTATATCTATTGAAATTAGAAAGTATTAAGTATAAACAATATTCTTTCTTGGTGCACGAGTTGGTTGCCGAAAGGTACCAATACTAAATAAATTATTGCTACTTCAAATTTTGCATTGAAATAAAGATAAAAACTATATTATCATCACCATTATAAGTGTTTTACAATTGTATATGCTTATTTTTAGGAACAACAAATATGTCTGTAATGGTAATTTAACAGAATGGACAAAGTGCCAGTTTGAAACAAAATATCCTGAAAGAAAAAAATTTGATGTGCCTGAAGATTTTAAAGACGATTACCCATTTCTGTAAGTTTTATTTTTAAGTTTCTTTTCAGTTGATTTTTCTTTTTGCATTACAAAAGTTTTTCAATGTTTTCTGAATTCATTGAAACGTGATTTTTAAATTGTTTGATAAAAAAATAGCACATCAAATTTATTTATTTTATAAATTAATCATGATCTTGTGCTGCTTAGTTCTTTTTATGAATTTAGGTAATGGGAAATTCTGTAACAGCTTTATTTTTTCAGTTCTGATCTTCATTGTTTTACAGCATTCATTATAAAAACCCTTTAACAAAGTAATTATATCATAAATCATTTTGTTCTCAAAATAATACTTCATAATGTATCAATGTATGTTCATCATATATTTTGTGAATTGTTTTAGATTACCTTAAAAATACTTTAAAATCTTAAACTGGTTTCTCTTATAGTAATTTTTAATGTCATAGTGGCCTAGCTGATACTGTAAAAAGGTATTGAAAAAATATTAAAAAAAATTAGCAAAATGCTCAGTATTGTATGTTATTTCTTTTATCAAATCTTTTATTCAACAAAAGCTATTTTTAAAAACATGCATGTGCTCTCAATTTTCGAAAAAAAAAAAAATCAATATCTAGAATTTTTTTTTTTTTTCAGAATTATGCATGTTTTTAAAAAATATATTGACAGATGTATTGATTTAATAATAAAATAAAGCTTCAAATATCTTATATGTTTTCATTTATTCCAGAAAAAACTATAAATGTGTTGTGAAGGAAAGGAAATTCCCTAAAGTTGATGATGCAAGTTCCAGTAAAAAGTAAATTTAATTTATTTTTATGCAATATACTTAACAAATATCTTTGGATATTGGCAAGGAATTTTGTATCTGTGTATGATTTTTAAAGTAATATTAATATAATTAGCTTATAAAAAAATTTCTGCCTACTTAAAATTTCATAGTTATGAATGAACATTTGAATAACATATGACTTCTTCTGAATTTAAATTGTACAAGTAATTAAAAAGAGAATTTGAAATAATTTTTTGGACAAATTTAACTTTCTAAAAAGTAGTGCTGATTGTTATTTTTAATCTGTAATTTATGAACTTTCTATATCTTATGTAACATGCTTTTGTATTTATAAAATTGTTTATATATATTTTCTTTTCTTTTTTTAAGAAATTTGCCATTAAATGATTTTAAAATCAGTTTGTTTGGAAAATTTAAAACTCCACAAGATGTTATTCAAAAGCAACTTGAACAACTGGGTGCTAAAATACAAAAAAGTGTGAATGCATCTGTGAATTTATGTATAAGTACACCAAGTAAGTTTTTTTTAAAAAAAATTATTACATGTTTTGAATATGCTTCTTACAAAATTCTCTTTGTGTACATTAATAAAGGATAGCATTTTGTTTTATCTAAATTAGAATTTTTTTACTCATCTATCTATACATATAAGCCTGGAAGTAACTGTTACATAATACATTGCTGCTCTAAAATTGACAGATACATAAGAATTTTGAATATCTTTTGTTAACTGCATTGTGCTTTATAAAATAACTCTTCTGAAATCCATATATGCATCTACAGTTCTATGCATCTTGTAAACATTTTAGAATGTTTAAAAATGATTTAGAACTGTTGTTATTGTGTAAATAGATTTTTTTTTTCCAGTCAATAGTTTATTAGCAATTTAAATTATAATCTGCTTTATAAGTTATTCTTTTACACATATACATTTAAAAAAGTTATTGGCATTAGTTATTAAGAATTAAAATGGAAGTACCTTTTAAATTAAAGGAGAAATGCCCCCCCCCCCCTTTTTTTTCTTTCTAAATATACAGGATAAATATCTTGTTTCAAGATTATTGTGGATATTCATTATTACTAACATACAATATTTGTATAGATATTTATATAATAATAAGTAAGACATCTTTAAATATTTATATATTTCTTAATCATCACCTTTTATATTACATCCTTGTATCTTTAAATTATTAGTTTAATCGCTAACATTATGCTGTCTTAAACAAACAATAACTTTAAGTCCCCTTCATTTTTCTACATTTGTTTATGAGACCAGTTATATTTATATCTTAATGATATTTTTCTATAATAATTGTATAGTCATTTTATGTATCTTTCAATAAAGATATGAAAATTTAAATATGGTCTTCCTTAATAAAGGGAAAGGAATATCAAGTTTCCATTGGAAACTTTTATTTTATGATTATTTTTATTTTTTAAAAAAAAGAGTTGATATATTTGATATCTCTTTTTAACAGCAGTTATAAATTATTTAATTTCATAAGTTCCATTTTGTCTTTATTTTAGAGCATTTAGGTTTATGAATTCTTTTATACTGGGTGCATGAAAAGTGCTTAAATTTCAAAATCATTTTTAAGCACCTTTAGTGTTTAATTTTCAGAAAAGATCCTTAAAAAGTGCTTAATTTTCTCATGAAGTGAAGAAACCTTTTTCTTTTCCTAAAGTTGAATATCATATTTCGAAATTATAGTCGCAAAAGCTTGCTTATCCGATGCATCAAATAAAAAAAACTAACAAAATCAAAGAATTCTAAGAAGTATTACAGGGGTTCTAGCACATATTAAGCTAACACTTAATGATCCCCTCTTCCTTTTTTTTGTCTCCCCCCCCTTTTTTCTGCAATGTTCATTGCTATTTATTAAAATCCCGAAAGAGGTATTTGAAAGGGGCAGTGCAAAATGCGTACTATGCCATATTGCACTTGAACAACCTTCTACATGTATTCAACTGAGCTGTATTGAATATTTGTTAATTGTGGTAAGTAATTACACTAGTCAATTGCTTAAATTCTAGTACAATGAAATTATAACTTGAAGCCTTTAATTTTAAATGATCATGATATCTTCCATTGTGTTGGATGTATGTTCCCAATCCATTTGCATGTTTTTATTCGTTGGACTAATCTTTCCAAATTTGCTTTGATTAAGGAAGGAAAAAAAAAAAAAAAAAAAAAAAAAAGGAACTGCTGTATCTGGTACTGAAATATTAAATATATATATATATATATTATATATTAGGATATGTGTTTTATTATTTCAGGGTGAGTAGCATCACAAAAAGTTATAAAAATGTGCTTAGAGTTGAAAACCAGTTTTAAGCACTTTAAAAGTGCTTAATTTTGGAAGAAAGATCTTTTAAAGTGCTTAATTTTCTTGAGGAGTACTACAAAGATATTCTATTTTGTTTCCGCATTCAATGAATGTGCTAAATGGAGAATAGTCATAAGCATTTGTTTGCTGGATATATAAAAAAGAAAACCGACGAGATGGAAAGGATATAAGAGCTTTAACCCATTTTAAGATAACAGCTAAGGAACTTTCTTTCGTTCGTTTTTTCAACATTGGGCATCATATTGAAATATCGGAATGGTTATCTCGAAAGAGCGATATACAAAATATGCCAAACTGGTTGCAACTCGAAAAACATTTGAACTTCTTTTGCATTTAATGTTCTAAATAGCGAATAATTTATTTTATGTCTGATAACTTTATGTTCAACTCTTTATGTGCTCTTAATGACTGCTCAGATTAGCTCCGAACGATGAAAAATAGTGTGGTGTGTAAAAGAAATAGATGCTTCAGAGATGAGAGAAGTTGTTCTAAAAAACACACATGAAATATAGTGGGTAAATAAAATAAATGTTATTTAGCCGTTTTTATTTTTATTGCTGTGAAGAACTTTTTTCATTCGATTATCATTCTTAATATATTGTTTGGTACAATCCTTTGAACAAATACGAAAGGGATTTTTACTGTATGATTTTTATGTTTTCTGCATTTTGTTGAATTATATTCATTTTTTATACATACATTTTAATGCTGTTTTATATCTTTAAAAGCTATTTCTTTAAATCCTAATCTTTGATTAAAAAATTTCTTACAAAAAAAGCTCTTATAAATAAATTTATAAAACAAACTAGCTTATAATTTTTGCTCAAATTTGAAATAATAATTTATCAATATGTCCTGTAGTTCTTGAAGTAGAGAATAAGTAATCTATTCTTTGAAAAAAATATTTTATAGTTGTTTTAGTCTTTCATAATGCGAAAAAAAAAAAAGAAAATTTTCTTACCCCACTATTTAAAAAAATGGATTAAAATATAGTCCCACTCCCCTTTCTTTTGAGTCATAAACTAAGTATTATATTTTTTTAATCCACCTGTAAACTTAAGCAAATAATTTGTTAAACTTCTAAACTATGAATTTTTTGCTTTATACCTCTTTGGGCAGGAGGCAATTTTGCCAGTCTTATAATGGTAACCATTCCAGAAAGCTTTGTTCTTAGCTTAATAGGATGACTTAAAATTTCCAAATGAAGTGAATGTGGGAGGAAATTTACACTAATTATCCCTTTTATGTCAAAACTTATTTGCTGTTGCACATATAAAAATCAAATACAAACTTTTGGTCATGATGTGTTTCTAGATCAATGATGGCAATTTTAGAAATGATATATCTATCTTAATAAGCTGGTATTCTGTTTCAAAAATAATGAAAAATATTTCTTAAACAAACATTGAAAAATATTTCTGAGATCTTGATTGTTTATTTTATAAAAGTTGACTTAAATTTTTGATTATGATAATTTTTTCATTTTTATTAATCTTTTTTTCCCCCTTTTTCGAAAACTTTTATTTTGAAAATACAGAAATAAATATTAAAATTAAAAAAATGCACCGTTAAAATTAATTTTTAAACATTTTTTTTTCCATAAAAATTATGCATTATTATAAAATCATTATAAAACAAAATAATCTAGGATTAGAAAATACGCAGGTTTACATATGCACGCATGTACAAAGGTGCTTAATTTTTTTGGCTAAGTTGCTTAAAAGTAATTAATTTTTGCAGCACTTTCTTACTATGCACTCTGTTATATGTTTGGCAAATTTATTTTTGTGTTCATATTATCAGGAACATCTTTGCTATAAAAAAAATTAAATTATTGGACATACAGTAAAAGACTTATTACAAGTTTGTAATAAGTTCTTTTGTAATGTCCATATATTAAAAGCCTTCTGATGACTGTAATAGTGGGAGAACCTACTTACAGACAGATACGAGGCATACAAACTTTAATCTGGAGAAAGAAAAATGTACAAAAGATTGATATTATGATTAAGGGTTTTTAAAAAGAGAAAGTGCATAATATTGTAAATCAATTATAAAAATAAAATGCAAAAAGTTTATTTCAACTTTAATTATTGATTTACTATTAATTTCCACAGCATTTCTTGAATTGTAGATTTTTGTATATTTGCTTTTGCATTTTTTAATCATTTCACACATTTTTAACACTTTTTATTTTCAAGTTTTCATCTTTTATTTTCATTGTTATCGATTTATTTTTACTTGTTTTTTCTCCTTTGTGTATGTGCGTGTAAAGTTTTAATTTTTATCTTTTCATTTTAAAATGATTTAAGTTTTAAAAAATTCCTGCTAATTTTTTATAATAACTGCTATATTAATTCTGTAGTAGATCCTTAACAAGTACTATTTTGTTTGGTATTTATTCCTTTTCTGTTTATTTTAGATGAACTTCAGTCTGAATCTTCCAAAATTGAGAAAGCTCGTACTTTAAACATTCACATTGTCTCTTATGATTTTGTTGATGCCGTGAAGAAAGGATCACCAGTTGCTCAATCTATTAAGGAAAATTTGCTATCCACCTGGGGAGAAGATGTACTTTATTTTTTTGTTTTATTTTTATTTAGATTTTTTTTAATATTAAAGAAGTCATTATTACAGTTTATATTTGAAATGAAAATTTCATTCATTGCTATTTCATTATCAGATGTCATAAACACGTTTAGTAATTTTTGGTACTTATTTTGTTTAATTATTTTTTAAATAATGTAATTAAATAAACTGGAAATTCTGAGTTCTTTCAAGTTATATTATTTGTTACACCTAAAAAATTAATTCAATTAAAATATTTTACTTTGCTTTTGTAAAATTTATTTGGTCTGTGTAATTTACATATCTTTATAATGCAGTTTCTTATTATTGAAATATATTTTAATTTAGTATTTGTTATCATTTTGTTTTTGAATGTAGCCAATTCTAAAGTTTGGAATTAAAAAAGAACATGGACGAACAAAGTCTGGAGGTATTTGAAATTTTGATATTTAAGTTTATATATTTATATGGAAAAAGCAATAAATTAAAAATATTTTTTTGTTTCTGCAATTTCAAGCATGAATTCATTTTTCAGTTGAAAAAGAAGATCAGGTTACTAAAAGCATACCTCAAAAAGTGAAAGTTACTGTAAAAGGAGCTGCTGCAGTTGATCCAGAGAGTGGTAAATACATTTTTTATTTTGTTTTATATGATATATTTTTAAGTTGCCACATTTATATTGAAAAAATGCTCTGAGAAATAAGCTTTTTTTGTGTAACCATGATACCGACTAAAAGATTGCATTATAATTAAAATTGTTGGATCTATGTTTTGCTGAGTTATATCCTTTTTCATAGCACATTAAAATCATTATTGCCAGATTATTGTTACATAATCTTTTCTTCCATTTTATATATTTAGAATGAGTTTATTAAAGCACAAAAGTTATTAAACCAGTTTATTTCTATTTAGTAAGTAACAGAGCCTTTAACCATGGAAAAATGATCTATATCTGAAATTTTAAAGAATATTTATCTACAAATTGGATAATTTTTCTATTTTTTATTTAACTTTCCCCATATTATTATTGGTGTTATTAAATTGTTTGCTGTGTTTGCAAGAAAAAGTGGAACAATGCTAATACAGTTTGTTATACTTCAATGCATAATAAATGCTGTCTTCTCTCACTGGCTAAAATATTACAAATTAAATTCAGCCAATAAATGAATTCATTTTCAAACAGTAAAAGAAGGGTTATTTATTATGAATAGCAGTAAATAAAGAAAAAAAATGATCTACATTAATTTAGTGATTTTTTACAAAATTTGTAATGGGTAGAAATATAGTAACATCTTGCAGCTTTTAGTGAAAGTTGTGAAGATTGGCTTGTATTAAAACAAGAAGTTGGATTTAAAAATATAAAAAAGTAAGTGAATAAAAGAACGAATTAGGAATAAATGAATACAATTTAAGGAAATAAAATTATTTTTCTTATCTCACAAAACCAGCACAAATCAATGATATTATACATAAAGAAAAATATTCTCATACTTTCTGTAATAATAATGTAAGATGTGTATACGGGTTTGTTGGCACTCTATGTGTCACACTGCTTGATTTATGCAACATTAATATGAAAAAATTTCATAGTAGCATGACCTTATAAAAATGATTTATCTGAAATCAAATATTATTAAAACACCTGGCAGACTTATTGGTCATCTGAGGCAACTTGTTCTATTATTTTAGCAATATTTAAGTAATTAATTGTTTTTAACAACTCAAAGCATTAGATAAAATTTTGTGTGTGTGTGTTGCTTATTAAGTTTTCCTTGATAATTAAAAGTTACCCCCCCCCCCCTCTCTTTTTTTTATATCCACTATTTTGAAATGTTCAAAACTAGATAATATTATTTATTTTTAAAAATATCACCGATGTTTTCATAATCCTTTTCCCCAAAATGCATAGTTGTTTATTGATGTCAAACTTTGGTTGTTAGTTTTCTCTGTCATGATTACCATTAGCATCACATTAAACAATATTCCAAAATATACTTAGCAAATTTTTTTAAAGAAAATTTATGAATTAATGTGCCATTTTGATTTAAATGGAAATATTTCTAAAAATCTTGGTTTTACTCACTTTGCAGAATGTGGTAGTAAGAAATATACATTTGTGAATTAAGTTTAAAATTTGTTTCTCAAGTTACTAATTAATTAAATTTTAAATTCATTTATATCTCTTGTTTTATCTAAGTGATATGAAAAAGTATTATTATTTCTATTTTGATCAATAAAAATAAAATGTTAAATTTCAAGCAAAATTGTTTTTCACTTTAGGACTTGAAGATACTTGCCATGTTTATCAAAAGAAAGATAATGTGTATAATGTAGTTTTAGCTTATGTTGATATGTCTAAAGGAACAAATTCATTTTATAAACTTCAAATCTTGGAATCCAATAAAGGATCAAAGTAAGTTTAGTTGGATATATTTTTGAATAAAACTACAACCTTGTACTATGCCGTATTGTTTCTTTGATAAATTTTTCATAGCGCTAAAGATTCTGCAGTTATAGATAGATTAGTGTAAAAATGAGGGTGGGCAGAAAGAGACAGAATGTGAAATAATTATTATATTAGTAGTATAGGTAGGGTGCAAGGAAAGTTAATCGTCATAAAAAAGCACAATATTATAAACAAATTTTGAAATAACAGTGAATAAAGTTGTTCAGTGTTCAGCTCCAATCTATGTAACGTTTTCATGAATCAAAATGTATTAAACTTTTTTTCCTTAAAAACTTCATATTGATTGTTGTTTAATACATTTTGTAATTTTTAAGGAACTTTCAGTGACTTGAATTATTAAAATAATATTGAAGCTTCCAGTTAAGTATGGAAATTCTAAATCCATACTAACTCTTTGTTTGGAAATAGAAAAGTTAAAGCACCTTAGAAAGTTAACCTATTGAAAAGTCAAATAAAATATATTTTTAACAGTGAAAATTGAATTGAATTGAATTGATTGTTATCATTTAATAATTGCTTTAACGTATAAGAATACATACGTTCCTCTTTCCCCCGCCCTCATCCTCAAAAATCTTTGAGTCAAAATGAAAATATTTGAAATTGAAACATTTGCTTATAGATTTATACAGTGAGCATACTTGTTATGATCACAGTTGTTATTGTAATTCAATTTATATATTTAAAATCCTCTAGTTCCAGGTCAACATATTTAAATGTACACAAAGATATATTCATTTAATGTAATTGTTAAGTCATTTAATGTTAATCAGGTTTCAAGAGCAGAAGCAACTGTTGTTTCATTTTCAACAAGTTTTAATGATTGATCTTCATGGAATCTTTGCAACATTTGTAAGAATATATTTTTTCCATTGAATGGAGTTAATATTCTTTTGTCTGGATTAAAGTCATTTGAATCAACTTAAATGGACAATTGAGCTGCAGAGTGTGTCTTGAAAGCTAATGGAGAGCCATTAATCACTCTTAGGTATTATCTAATACTATAATACGAGGAATGGTTGCCAAGTCGAAAATCGCCCCAGAATTAATAAACTCCGGTAAACTTGGGGGTCTGGGGTTTTTGGCCACGAGGAATCGATTGGCGCCAGTTTTGAAGTGCTACGGTCGAGCAGTTCGGAGTTACAGATAGGATATTTTCAAACTTTATTAGTTCGCCATAATGGCTACTTAAATTTTCAAGCGGTAACGTGCTGCCATCTATAGCCAATATGGCGAACTAATAAAGTTTTATGTTTATGCTGTTATAGGTTTATAATATGTTTCTTATGTATGTATATATGTTTGGTTTTTCTAAATAAATTTGTCAAAAATATTGAACTTCAACACACTTCAATCTTTACCTTTACTTTACCTTTGTATAGAATAGTTCCCTTTTCAAACTCTAACTTTGTTTAGAATAGTTTGCAATGGTGCACTTTAACCGGTTATCTTTTCACCAATGGTTTCACAAATTTTCTTATGGCATGTATTGTTTTGATAAATCACAATTGAAAATTTAAATCTTCGAGTTAGCTTCGATACCTGTTTTCTCCGAGCGGAGCTCGGTCACCCGCTGGTGAATTTTAAAATGAAAATGGATTAAAATGAACTGATTTGAGTGTCAAATGCAAGATTGAAATTCTTAACAGATATGAAATTATGAAATGAGCCAACTCAATGCTATGATGCAATTGAAACTTTCACAGCCTTGTCATTTTAAAATTATGAAGATTTGCGAGTTCATATGTTCAGAATGAACAATAAATGGTGATTCCAGTGGGGGTGAATGTTTTGAAGAAAACACTTTAATGAGCATGGACGAAAAGAAACGAGTCAATTAATACTTTGTAATTGTGGATACAGCATTGTTCCATAAATTTTAAAAAAATACGAGCAAGAACTGTTTGTAATATTTGAATAAGTATGAACTGAAGTAATATTTTAATAGCTGAATATTTCCATTTCATTTGTTCAATCATAAATATTTTTTTAAATTGTCTCTTGCATTTTCCTTTTCATTCTTCATTCAAAAGTTACGAGTTTCTTATGGTATTAAAAATTTTAAACCAAGTGAATTTGTTGCAACTACATTCTGATGTGTTTATGTAATCAGAGCCTTTTAATAGTTAGGAGATTAGAATCAAATTATTTCTATGTGTATTGGTGATTTGCTTTTGCACTGTGAATTTATTTCGAGCTTCAAATTTTATTTATTAGATGAAGACAAACTTAAAAAATCTTAGTGCTCTTTCCTTTAACATTTAGAATTCATATGTAAGACAGCATTCATGCATTTGCAAATTAATAGTGAAAATTTTTGTATTTAAATCTATTATTCTCTATTTGAAGTATGTAATTTTATAATCCTTAAAAAGTCCTTGAATTTTTTTTCCTTTAGTAAGATTGGAAACTATGTTTAATCTAATGAAGTAAAATAAATAAATAAAATAAAAAAAAAACATAAAATAATCAACTTTCATATTTTTCTTTTTATATCAGGTATTATGTCTTCAGGCAGTGGGGAAGAGTTGGTACAACAATAGGAGGCAAAAAAGTTGAAAAATTTTCCTCTGCTGAGGAAGCAGTATTTTCATTTGAAACATTATACCTTGAAAAGACTGGTAATGAATGGTGGGATCGTAAAAACTTTGTTAAGAAGCCTGGATGCATGTATCCATTAGATATAGATTATGGGCAGGTAAAATTTTATTTATATCTATGCAGAATTTTTTTTTCTAATTTTTAATTTCAGAGTTACTTTGTGTGTAAATTAAGGATTATTTTCATTATATAAGAAAACATTTCAGTTTCGAAATATGTCATCTTTAGAAATTTTCTATTCAATAAATTAAAATGCTAACAAAAAATCTCTTTTTTTTTTTTTTTTTTTTTTTTTTTCAAAACCTTAATTTAGCTTGTTTTGTGTTTAGAGATAATTTTGTAGATTTTATTTTCATTTCTTATTGTGTTAGAAATTTGAAATTTTTTTAATACTTTTGTCCTCAAAGACTGTAAACTACTTAAATATTTTTAATACTTAAATAGTTGTTACTCTATTGATGTAATTATATGACAGTACTATAAGAAATGTTTCTACTTCATATAAAATTTGAGAAAAATTATTTTCTACATCTTATTATATTTATGTCAACGAATCATTATAAGTTAAATACTTAAAAGTAGAAATTAACTCCCTCTTAAAATTTAAAGATAATTTTAAAAAAATGTTTTTAATTATTTTCTTTGATCAATTATAACCCAAAATGCATTTCACTAGTATTGTCTCTACAAAGATCAAGGATGGATCTTGATAATTCAAATGGATGTAGATGATAATAGATTCAAATGATAATAGATCCTGATTAAAGAAAGGGTGTAATGGAGTTATTTTGTTATAGTTTTGGATTCTAGACTCATTTTTATGAAATCAACAAATGTAGAATCAAATTTAATTAACTGATGTTTAATGATAATATCTACAATATAATTAATAAGTATATATATATATATATATATATATATACATTGGGGATAAAGCATAATTTAATTGATCGCAAACAAAATTAAATCATTATTTGAAATGAAAATAAGTTTTTTATGTGTTTTTTGGTTTTTATATTTATAGGAATGTGAACAGATTAAACAAGAATTGAAACCTGGGAAAAACTCCAAGTTGCCTAAACCTGTTCAAGAATTAATTTGTTTAATTTTTGATATTGAAGCAATGAAAAAAGCTATGGTTGAATTTGAGGTAAGATATTTCGCAATGAAAAATGGGAATTCAATGATATTTAATTGCTAATTAATAACAGTAGTTATTAGCTCAAAATTTGACCATTATACATTTAATTTTACATGACTTGAATATAAATATACTGTGCAATTATTCATTTTTAATTCATACTGGAAATCAGAACAAATATTTTTTCTTGTAGACACCATATAAATAAGCATCATAACTGTCCACTCCAAAATACGAGGGATGAGGTTGGCTTCTATCGACTATACACACACACATACATTAATAATAATCCTTTGGCTAATCATGGGAATCCAGTATGTTCTAGTTCTATTGAAATAATTGGACTTAGATGGAAAATTATATATTGCTGATGATTATTACTAACCATTCAGAATTTTTCTCAGATGGATCACTCGTCACTCTTTATTTTCATTTTTATAATTCTGATTTTTTTTAAATTTGTCTCGGTTAATACTTAAAATAGCTGCTTTGTTTGTCCAAATTAGTGACTTTTTAGACTGTGAAATGTTATGTAGAATGCACAATTTTTTTAAAAAAGATTTTCACTATGTGATTTGATAAGGCTGAAAAATATGAATTTAATTGAATGAGTGCAAGCACATTTGAATACAGGGAGATAAAAAAAAATGTGTATAGTATGAAATAATAATGAACATTTAAATTCTTTCTCAGATTAAATTTGCAAAGAAAGCTTAAAAAATAAAATCTTTTCAAAAGTATACAAGTAATTTGACAAGTTTTACTTTCTTATCATCAAGAATTAACTGTTGCAAATTGTGTATCACATTTGTGTTAAGAGTAAATAAAACATTGTACGGAAATAAAATTGATGTTATTAAAAAAGTAATTTTTTTGAGTTTTTAAGATTATGCAAAAACCATTTTTATGAGATAATTTTAGTTCATCAATTTCCGTAATTAAATCATAGTGGTTATTATCTGGCAATGGTAAAACTTATTTTCATGTTAATTAAATTAATTAAACTTTGTATGAAGCCTGCTTTCTGATTTCATTTATATGTTCTTTTCTCCGAATGATTAATTTTTGGTGAACCTTGCCGTCTAGAGCATTTGTATTAATCTTTTACGGTCTCATTAATTAGTGAAGTAAATTGTAGTAAAAACATTCGTACATTATGATTTGTAGCCATTTGGCAGTATATATGTCTGTGCCACATATATTAATGTTATATAAATTTTATTTAAAGCTGTTAGAAATACAAAATATTTTCATGTTGCATTTATGATGCATTCAATTATAAAGTAGATTGTTGGTAAATATTTAAATGACTTAGAAATATTTTAATTCAAAGCATGCTTTACTATAACATTTCAAGCATAATTTACCATAATTATAATTTAATTTGTTTGATATGATAGATTGACATTTAATGAATTTTGGGCTTTCTCATAAAATCTTTATTAATCATTTTATTACTGTAAAAAAAGGACTGTGTTATAAAAAAGAAGATTATTTTCTAAAAGATATTATTTGCTTTCCATATCTGAAGAGTTCCTTTATGGAAATAAACAAGAATTATATTACATAATTTTATGTGATCTGCATAAACTATGGCAACTTTATAAAAATTAAATATTAGAAATTTAAGAAGTCAAAATTTTTTTCTTTTCCCTTTATGCATGATTTCTTTCTTATGTTGAAAAAGTAATGTGAATGTGCATTTACTTTCAATTTATAGATTGATTTAAAGAAAATGCCCCTTGG
>JAPMOQ010023847.1:131592-163295 GCA_026543055.1 Argiope trifasciata | reverse complement strand
GCATTTACTTTCAATTTATAGATTGATTTAAAGAAAATGCCCCTTGGAAAACTTTCAAAGAAGCAAATGGAAATGGCATATAAAGTTCTTGGAGAGGCTCAACAAGTATGGTTCTTTAGTTGGTTATAAATTTAGTCAGTATTTTTATATGTATTTTAAAAATTTATTTTTAATATGTCCACAGAAAAACAATGCGGTGATTACAGATGTGCATGTATTTTTCACCAATCTTGATGTTCGTTAAAATTTTAATTTAATATTTTATATAATTCCTATTTTAATAGCTTCTTCATCAAAATATTTTAAAGCTTCAAATTATGATAGTGATAATATATATTCATAATATTATAAGGGTCTTCAACCATTACGTAATTGCATCTCTAATTTTCTGTCAGCTCTTGTAGAATTTATATTTTTAAGTTAAAGTGCAAATGATTAATCTGTAATTAATGTATCAACATATTTTTTTATTGAAGTAATCCCATTAAAAAAATAGCTGAGTACTGTAAACATAGTTACAGAGCCTTTAAACTTTATGGGCACTAAAGCATGGTTTTCTTCTTAATTTATCTAACATCTCAATGAGTTTTCAACAAAATTTTCTCAGATTCACCATGATCAGATCAATTAATTAGCAATGCTTGGTTTTAAATGCATAAAATAATAATAAGATAAACAGAATCATTTGAAATAATCGGTACAAAGCATGTTAAGCCTTCAAAACCAAATCTGTATATGTTGAAAATAGTTGTCAGCAATCAGAGCGCAATGCACATGTATGAATTTTCACCACCTGTTATGGCAATGCATGAATTTCCTACGCCAGTTGGGGTAACACTATGCAGAGTAGAAAATTTAAATCTCTTTTATTCTGTTTTATTTTAATTCAAAAGTGCTTCAGAATGAAACTGAAATATTGATTAATTAACAATACTTGATTTTAAATGCATTATACACTAAGAAAATAAACAAAACCTTTTGAAATAATTGGCCAAAAATATGTCATGCATAACCTTGCTGGCCTGGGGGAGGGGACGGTAGCCTTTTTTATTTGGCAGCGGGGAAATGGAAAAAATTGGTGGTGAGAAAGTTAGCTTTAAATTAATAATTAAAATTCTAATTAAAAATTCAAAAAAGGGTCTCCATGTGCACATTCCCAATCTCCCTGATTTGGTTGCTGTAGGTCGAACGGTCTGGCCTGTAGAGTGCCAACACTCACTCATTGAACTTTATTTTTAAGTATAGATTGGTAGAAGTAAATGGAATTATATTCACTACATTTTTACCCTTTGAGATTTGATAGCAGTAAAAACTCAATGTATAATTATCAGAGGGGGATCATTAGTTGATTTATTATTAGTAGTAATGTTTAAATTTTGTGTTGAATTCTCTTTCATTGTTTGTTTAGATTCTCGTGACTGGAGCAAACAATGCTAAAATTACAGATGTGTCTAATCGATTTTTTACATTAATACCACATGATTTTGGAATGAAAAAGCCGCCTCTTCTTGACAATGAAGAAATTATAAAAGTATGTGCTCATTTCTTTTTTTAGTAATTTATGTAATGTATTATATCTAATTAAAAAAAATTATTCATAAAATTTGACAACAGTGTATAAATGGATGTAAGTAGAAAAGATGTCAATGATGATTTTGTTTAAGTGAAAATTGATTCTTTGGATTCAAATCATTATTAAAAAATGATACAAAAATTTTCTATCAAAGATATTTTTATTCAACTTTGCTTTAAATCTAGATTCCAAATGCCTTTTTTGATTATCTCCCTATTTTGAAGAAAGATTATAAAAACCATAGAATTAAGTGCAAAATTATGAATTAAGCTAGTTGCACCAAGATATGGCATACATGGTAATTTCTGGTTTGTGTCTAAAAAATTACATAACTTTGCCAACAAAAATTATGTATTGTTTTGCTAAATTATGTATCTGAAATATACAATTGTTTTAAATAATAATTTTAATTGTAATTTAACAAAGTGTTGAATTTTTAATTTGTTTTATGTCACCAATTTGTATGGCTCAGAATGATTTCAGTTCAAAAAATGCGTGACTGCATAGTCTACTTCTTATTATCCAGAATGTTCTTTATTGATATTTAAAATGGCAAAATTTGTTGGGAAAGAAATCAGGAACAGGTTTATATTATTTCTTCTTGTTTTAGTCAAAAATTGAAATGTTGGACTCGCTCATGGAAATTGAATTTGCTTACAACTTGCTCAAAGGAGAACACAATGAATCCATAGATCCTGTTGATGAGCATTATGAGAAACTGGAAACTGATATTGAGCCTTTGCCTAAGGATAGTAAAGAATTTGAATTAGTTCAAACATATATGAAAAACACACATGCTCAAACTCATGATAACTATAAATTAAAAATTCAAGAAGTATGTATTATCTTTTTTTTATTTTAAATTTTTAAAATAAATAATCTACACCTTATAAATGTTATTTTATTGACGATTATATTATATATAATATTTTAATATTAATATCTCAACTTTTTAGCAATCATTTTGTGTGTGTGTGTGTGTGTGTGTGCGCACCAAGTTATTTTACTGCTTCAGTATTTATGTATGTATATATATATATATATATATATATATATATATATATATTTGAATAATCATTAATTTCTAGTGAGTTTTGCCTTTAATTTTTTTCTGTGGATCTTCTTTGAAATCATATGATTGATTCTGTGTATCAAATATAATGCTAATGAAACACGTCTTTTGCTCAGTTTCTCTGATGAACACAGTTCTTGAAGTGTTGCTGTTTTTAGACCTTATAATAGAAATGAATTTTTATATTAAAAAATTTCGGAAAATTAAAATTTAAATAGCCAATAAAACAGCTATGTATCATTCCAGAAATAATTTATAAATGCATGAAAGTCCATATTTTATATTTGTTTGATTTTCTTCAACTCAGCTTTGTTTGGGTCTGAATGAATCTCTTATGCTTTTAGACATCCATTAGGTATTCTGTTTTCATCTCTGCTTTCTTCTGAGTACTTCAGAGGGAGGTGGAGGGGGGCTAGTATTAAAAGTTGAAGATTTTGAAGAAATTTGGATTTGTTGAGTGATTCTAAGTTCTATAAGAATCCACTTTAGAGAGGGAAAAAATGGTTTCTACAGAAACAACCTCTTGCTATTTCTAAAAGATGGCATTAAGTAACTTTCATTTTGTACTTAATGATAAGTTTGTGTGTGACCTATGAAAGGATATTATAGACAGAGATATGGATTTTTAAAAATATTCTTTAACTAGTTTAGAGGTAACTAGAAACTTGCCAAAATATTAAAATTTCTACAGCTGTTTTTCATTTTTTTTAATGCATTGCCGTTTATCTTATATTATAATGTCAGTACAAAGATTAGAACTTGAGTACAAAGATTAGAATACTATTTTAGGGAAGTTTTTCCTTTAATAATTGGAAATGTGTTCTAAAAATGCATTAACTAAAGAGTATGAGTCAAAGAATGTTTTTCATACAAGCACAGTAGTTTATCACAGTGCATGAACAAGCTTGCTGTCGCTTGTTGCAGCATGTTGATAAATAATGCTCTTGTGTCTAATGAAAATAGATAATTCAAATGATTGTTTCCCTGTCAATTCAACTTACAAATTAGTATTATTTTAATAGATATATTGTTAATTATATACCTTGGATAATATCTTTTTGAGAAATCAGTAGATATAAGGACTATAGATGTGATTTGCAACATCTTAAGTTACAATTAAGTAACTTGTTTGTTTTTTATTTTTTGCTTAAATAGTTTTCTTCCTCTTAGGTTATAAATTAATTACACAATGGCTGGTATGCAAACACTTAATTTCCAACTTTTATATGTGCTGTAATTTTCACTTATTTATGTTTTTTTTCCAGGTGTTTAAAATCAATAGGCATGGTGAAAGTGAAAACTATAAGAAATTTAAAAGTCTTCATAATAAGAAACTTTTGTGGCACGGTTCAAGGCTTACCAACTATGTGGGAATTTTGTCTCAAGGTCTTCGCATTGCTCCCCCTGAAGCTCCAGTTGTAAGAAAATATTTTCTTGTTATGTCTAGATTAAAGTATTCAGAAATAGTGATTTATATAAAGAGAACCATATATGATGAATTATAAACTTTATTTTGCTCATGGAAGAAACTTTTTAAGCTTCAGTGCAAATTAATAATAATGTTTTTGGCGAGTTTCATTGCAGATTAATAATTATGTTTTTGTAGCTCTGCAGGTATCCAAATGGCAACTAATCTCTTGTAAGCTGTTAAGTTGCATTTATATAGTTATTAAATCTTCTGCAGAGATAAAAGTTTTCAAATAATCAGAATTGCTAAATCTTTGCTGTTATACTATCATTTTAATGAACTTTAAATAAAAGGCTAATAATACATTTAGTGGTTTCTGTACTCTTGACAGTCAGTTACCATAAGATGCTAGAAAAGTCATTTCATAGTGGTTGATAATACATATAAGAATCATGATAGAAAACTGTAATTTACAAGTTAAAAAAAGTTCTGTTTATAAGCAACATTTAAATAATTAATCATATGGTTTTCTCAGTATAAATGATTATTTTCTGGAATCTTTAGTCCTGATGCTATTTTCCTATTAAAATTTAAGTTATAATATTTTGACTCACATGAACAATTTAAAACAGAGTGTCAAGATTCACTGTATTTTTATTTTCAAATTCTTTATTTTTAGACTGGTTACATGTTTGGAAAAGGTGTCTACTTTGCTGATATGGTATCCAAAAGTGCTAATTATTGCTTTACCAGTAAGAAAAATAATACTGGCCTTTTGCTATTATGTGAGGTAGCTCTTGGAGACATGTAAGAAATCTGTCTACTTTTTGGCAGTCTTTAAATTTTGTTACTTAAGCAATTTTGTTTTCAATTTTTTAAATCTTAATTTTTGAAAATTGTTAGGTATGAAAGAACTAAAGCAGAGTTTGTTGAAAAATTGCCAAGCAAGAAGCACAGTACATTAGGTAAGTTTTTATTTCTAAATTCCTGTCATTATATCTGACTTATATGTTATGTATACGGATTGAAAAATTATTTAAATGTTATGTTATAACAGAAATTTTCGGAAATTCACAAAATCCGTGAGCTTGGTATAGTGGATATATAATAAAATAATTCAAGAACAACAAATAGCAATTTTTTGACAAGAATGTGCAGATAACAAAATAGAGCCAAAACATTTATAGAAAAATAAATAGCTACTCACAAGAAGAAATCAAGAGACTTCATGAACCTTAAATAAATGCTTTACACCACTGTCTTCTTGCTTTATGTTAATTGTATCTGACTGTCAATTTGCTACTAACATGATGTTTGACTCAATATTGACTGGCTATTCAGCACACAACACAATGTTGTCTCTATATTTGACTTCAATTCTGTCTCTTATTTACAGTTTCTGTTAAAAGTACATAAACCCCTTGAAGGATTATCATAATTCACATCCCAATGACGACGTTATTGACAAAATTCTTGCTGTATTCTGGAATCTTCCATTTTATTGCCTAAGTCAAGTTACCCATTCAATGCCCATCAGGGTCATTTATAAAATATTCTTTCCAAGAGCCGTAAAAAAATTGCCTGTTATTGTTTAATGCAATTGGAGAAAAATCATTTAACTGTCACCAATGAAAAGTACCCAATCTTTTTACTAGGAAATCAAATGCACTGGCTAGCAAAATGACAAATTTGTAACAATATAGTTTCTTCTATTTCTGATTTTCAATTCACATTAATAGTTTTTTTTTTTTAATTTGAAGTTATGAGATTTGGAGACGGGTATTTTGTTTAGATAAAGTTATTAATAGGGGTCATAATACAGATAAAACTGGGTGTATTATTACATAATCGTAACTAATGAAGTTGGCAACAAAAACTCTGTAACAAGATAAAGAGCATTTTACAATTTAATATAAATATATATATACACTGAAGTGACATAAGTCATGGGATGACTGTTAATATCGTGTCGGTCCTCCTTTTGCCCGGCGAAGTGCAACAACTCGACGTGTCATGGAGTCCACAAGTCGTTGGAAGTCCTCTGCAGGAATATTGAGCCATGCTGTCTGTATAGACGTCCATAATTGTGAAAGTGTGGATGGTGCAGGAGTTTGGGCATGAACGGACCTTTCGATGATGTCCCATAAATGCTCGATGAGATTCATATCGGGTGATCTAGGTGGCCAGATCATGCACTGGAATTATCCGGAATGTTCTTCAAACCAATCGCGAACAGTTCTGGCCTGGTGACATGGCTCATTGTCATCCATAAAAATCCCATTATTGTGTGGGTACGTGAAGTCCATGAATGGCTGCAAGTGATCTGCAAGCAGCTGAACATAACTATTTCCAGTCAATGATCGGTTCAGTTGCACCAGAGAACCGAGTCCATGCCATGTAAAAACAGCCCACACCATTATGCATCCACCACCAGCTTGAACAGTGCCTTGCTGACAGTTTGGGTCCATGGCTTCATAGGATCTGCGCCACACTCGAACTCTACCATCAGCTCGTAACAATTGAAATCGTGACTGATCTGACCACGCCACGGTTTTCCACTGGTCTAGGGACCCGTCGATATGCTCACGAGCCCAGGAGAGTCGTGCAGGCTATGTCGTGCTGTCAATAAAGGCACTCGAGTCGGTCTGCTGTCATAGCCCAAGGAAGACAAATTTCTCCGCACAGTCCTATCGGACACGTCCCTTGTACGTCCCACATTGATTCCTGCAGTTATTTGACGAAGTGTTGCGTGTCTATTAACATTGACCATTCTACACAAACGTCGGCGGTCTCGGTTGTTAAGTGCAGGTGGTCGCCCACTGCACTGTCCATGATGGGATGTGATCCCTGAAATTTCATACTCCCGGCACACTCTTGATACTGTGGATCTCGGAATGTTGAATTCACTACCGATATCCCCAATGGAATGACCCATGCGTCTAGCTCCAACTAACATTCCACGTTCAAAGTCTGTTAATTCTCGTCGTGCCGCCATAAATCACGAAAAACCTGTTCACATGAATAACTTGAACACAAATGAAAGTTTTGGCAAACGAACTACGCATTTATACTTTTCGCTGCGATACTACTGCCATCTGTATATTTGCATATTGCTATCCCATGACTTTTGTCACTTCAGTGTATATATAATGACTTGTTTTTTAAAAAAGAAATGAGATCAATTGAAAGAAGTTAGCCATAAGAATAAATAATAATAATAACAAAAATTAATGTATCTAGTTGTTTTAATTTGGCATTTGAAGCTCAATGGTCCTTTAAATAATGTGGTTTATCTCAATACAGAAAACAAATCAATATTAATTAAAGCTATATTAATAGTCTGTAGAATAATTGCTTTAATTTTGAGGACCACTTCACAAATAAAATTGATTGGAAATTTTTTAATGTAAGCATGATGACATTTTTGTGTAATGAAAAAAATTCTTAAGACCATAAATTAATTTTGTAATTTACGAGAATTTATTTCCAAAATTTAGTTTTAAATATTTAAATAACTATCACACTCTTCAAGAATGCTCAGTTATTTTCAGAATTAGCTTTAACTCTTACTTCATAATAACTTTCTATTTCAAAGTTGTTGTTTTTTTATATATATATTATTTACTTGCACTATGTGAAAGATGATTTTTTTATAATAAAATTTATTTAAAGAATGTAGTGCTGTCCAAATTATTAGTGATCTTTTATTTTTTAAAAAAAAAAATTATTTTTATTATTTCAGGTATGGGTATGACAGTGCCTGACCCAAATGAAAAAACTTATATTGAAGATGTGGAAATACCTTATGGCAAACCCACCAAGAGGACAAATATTTCACATAGTGATCTTCTATACAATGAGTATCCTTTTTTCCCCCCTGATATTTATATTTTTTTTATTGTTTTAAGGCAAGTTGCCAATGATATAATTTTTCTCTGAAGGAGATATTTTTTTTTATTAATTTAAGAAAACAAAATTTTAATGCTAGGAATGTTAATTATTAATTAAAATTAATTATTAGATTAGGTATTCTTCTTGTCAATATTTTTTAAAGCTATACTGGATGAATTTTTAAAAAATATAATTAGCTCATTTCCTTTTATCGGTATTTTTCCCCATTCATATAATTATTAATCTTTCTAAAAGTAAAAGGATTAATGAATTTTTATAACTTATTTATTGATTAAATTAATTCTATAAAGTATCATTATGGTGTATTGCAGCACTTGAAATAGTGTTCATTCAGCAATTTCTGCTTCATGACTGTTTCTTTCATGAATATTTAATATAATTGATATTCCTTTTATATTATTTATTTAATAATATGTAGAATTTAAAAGTAAGCAAATGTAATCTAAAATGCATTAAAAAATGGGTTTACTATTTAATCTTTAAATTTTTTAAAAAAAGTTTTACAAATGTGACAATGCTTACTAAATATAATTTTTTTCCAAAAAATAAAATCTTCAAAAATGTTTTTTAGCATTCATTTTTTAATTGTTTCTTTACTAAGCTAAAGCAAAACTTAATATAATTATCTATGTTGTTTCTTTCATGTTCAATGTTGCTGATTATGATTATTTTCCTTAATATTTTTAAAGATATATTGTATATGATACTAATCAAGTAAATATCAAATACTTGTGTAAAGTGGAATTCAAGTATGTCCGATAAAGGTTCCTACATCATACCACAATTTTGAACTTAAAAACATGCTCAGCAGCTAGCTACATGTACCTTTCTTTTTATTGTAACTTGGGCATTTTGCTACCTCCAGCTATTTCACCGCTAGAAATTGTTTTATTGATTTTACATTGCAGTCTATGTTTCATATGTTAATAAAATAACAAATGTGTAAATATGTCTCTTTTGTTTTTAAAAACTAACATTACTGGAGTTTAACATGAGATTTTCAATATGACAAATTTTTTCATTTTATTTATTATGTCGTAATATTTTATCTTTTTGAAACACATTAAAATCAGTATATTATTCATTTCTGTTAAATAATGCATAGTTAAATCAAAACTAGATATACTAAATATTACATTAATTTTATTGGGATTGTATTTCATACATAAAATACTTCACAAAAATGTCAGATTAGTTGTTTGGATATGGCCTTGAAAATACCAAATGTAAATATCCTTGATTCAGGAGCATTGTCCTGACAGTGCTATTGGGAAAGCATGTCATGTTTCTAAGGATGAATATTCTCATTTTTAACATTTGCTATGGCTGATCTCAGATTTTAAGTAAAGTACACTCCAGTGTATACGGCCTAATGTGATGGAAAAGACAGGTCGAATTATAAAAAAGCTGGATATGCCGAAGTTCTGTGAACTCATTTCTTTGCTCACCAATATCTGAAGATAAAGTTTTAATGTCAAAACTCATCTATTATTATTCATATTTTCTCACTTCTTACGGAAGCCCTCCGTTTATCTTAAGCCTCATAAAATGCAAACATGTCCGCCATCCGGTGAATCATAGAAGCAGTTGCCGGTAATGTGTTAAGTTGAAACAGAAGGTCCCATATTGGTAGTTTTTATACTGTACTGCGCATTTCAAGAATTTATTAGAGGAAGAAAAAGTATAAACTGTTCACATTTTTCTATTATCAGAATTTTGTAGTCTTTTTTCTTTCCCAGATTTTAGTAGGAAAACTGAATCATTCATACACTTAAAAATGTAGAAATCAAATATGCAATTATATAGATTAAGAAAACTTGGTCTACTCTCATGACTGCAAATGTTTCACATGGTTTGAACCAAATTCCTCAACAATTCTGTGTATGAATGTGTTATTTCAAAAGCACATTGAGCTAGATGGAACATTTTTTTGTGCAAATCCGTACCAAAATTGTATAGCTTTTACAAACTTTACAGTTAAATTGCTTGATTGTTTATCCACATGAACATGATAATTCAACAGACTTAATACTTAAAATCTTGATATAAATTTTTTCAACCAATTGCCCTGAAAAAGGGAGGATTTCAAAATATGTATTTAATGTGTGTATTTAATTTTTATTATTGGGACTGCGGTGGCCTAGTGGTAAGGTCTGGGCTTCAGAACCGAAAGGTTTCAGGTTTGAGATTTGATTCCACCGAAGAACCATCATGTAATGGGGTTTCTTGCACATGAAATCTGTCAGGCCAAACGTCCCCCCGTTGGTGTTTAGAGGGGGGGGTACCAGATCAGGTGACGTCCTCGTCATCTGATTGTGATTCAATATTACGAGGTCCGTCCCTAAATAGCCCAAGTGTTGCTTTAAAGACAGGACAATTAATACAAATAAACAAACAAATAATTTTTATTATTATCAATGAAGCTAAACAATAAATCTTGAATAATCATTTTGTGGGGCCGCAGTGGCTGGTTGTAAAGTTTGAGCTTTGGAATTGGAAGATTTCATATTTCATACCCGATTTCACCGAAACACCACTGTGTAAGCGTGTCTGGTGTGCATTAACCACGTCAGACCTAACGTCCTCCCTCTGGTTAGGCATGGAAGTTTGGAGAAGGGTTTTCCAGTTCAGTTTTCATTCTTATCACTTGACTGCTATTTAAAATGGTGGTCAATTTTAAAATAGCCTTAATATTGTTATAAAACGAGGTGCTAATATAATTAAACTATATTGCTAGACCATTAGAGGCTAATACAGAATAGGACTGCTATAATCTACATTTCTCTTTTATTTAATCATTGTGCAACTCAAAGGGTATCTTTTCTAATTGATTTTTACAAATTAGGCAGTTAAAAAATATTTTTGATTTTATGTGTGTAATTAGCAAATAAATTGTGATTAAATAATTTCTAATTATTTTCTCTTGTACTTTATAAAGAACGTATTGTAATAGTCGAAAAATCGAATGGGGGATTTTTATGAATCTCCAAAATCCAGACCTCCTTGAGTTTGAAAAACGAATTTTTGATATTATGTCTGCCTGGCGCTGAGCACGATAATGTTTCAGCTAGACTGATGAAATTTGGTATACAGATTTTGTGTCAAATTTGTATATTTCTATCAGATTTAGAGCAAAACTCGTGCAAAAATCTGTCTGTTTGGTTGTTCAAATAAAAGCTTTCATGATAACTACAAAAATAAGAGAACTAAATGGATAAATTATGCATATATATTTATTATTTTTAATGTAGATACTTATCTGAGTTTAAGCCAAATCCAACTAAAGGTTGATCGTCTGTTGGTCTGTACTTTGAAAACCTGTAAAACACATGATGTGTCTGTGTCAAATTTTGGTTTTATTCAGTTGTGAAAAACGCATCTAAAACACAAATTCGATTTTTACTACTACTACCCGCATGCTAACGACTAATTGTCAAGGATCTCACATTTGATTCAGTAAAAATGCAAAATTCCCCTCAAAGTTTGATATTTCATTACTATTGTTCACCAATGCCATTTTTCTGGGATAATACTCTCTTTTTTTGAGGGGAGGGAGAAGAGAAAGTTTTTTGAAACTATTATATTCACTCTTTTAATAATTCGTTCTGGATTGCATTTTCATAGACAATACTTATCAAAATCGATGTTCGCATTTCATTCACTTCATACATCTAAACACATAAAAACTGATGTTCAAAATGTCTGAATATCGAGTTCTTGATTATCTGGCTTCTAGTTTTCTTTTATCGTAATTAAAGGAGGAAAACAAGACGTTGCCTTTGCAACATTGCCAAACAACAAACTAAGAACTGTAAGTTTTGACTCTTTGTATTTCATTTTAATTTTTGAGTAATCATTTATCTGTTAAAAATAAAATCAATTTGAGCTAATTTTCTTAAAAATCGGGCCTGCGATTTACGTTATTTTGTTCGTGTTTCCTAAGTTAGGGATTGCAGAATTTATGCTAAAATGTAAATAGTTTATATTCTTTAACTTCCTTTTTCTCTTATAAATTCTTGAAACGTGCAATGCAGTATATAAACTTATTAAAATTGCCAGTACAGGGTCTTCTAAAAAAATAATAAATGATGGTATATAACCAAGTTAAAATATACGAGATTCCAAGGAATGACAAGCTGGTTGTCTTAAACGGTTTATTTTTAACAGCAAACTTAACAAGATTTAACAACGTACATATTTTAGATAGACATGTGAGCAATTAATCCGAGTAAAAATATAATTTCAAATTATATTCCGAGACAAGACATATTCGGTAAGCCATTCTAGAAGCTACCGTCATGAAAACAAAATCATATTACACGCGCACACACACAACTCAGAACTGAAACTTTTTTACATGCATATACATACTTACGATACCACGTGGGTTTCGCGGTTACCACGTGGGTCCGCCCACATATGTGATAGAATTCGTTTGCAACATCTTTTGTTTTAACTCGACACATCACTGGCAACTGCTTCTAGAATGCCGCGTTTACATTCTACTTGACTTGAGATGAAGGGAAAACTAAGTACTCATTAAAAAGTGAGTGTAACAGTGATTTTTGGTCTAAAAACTCGACCTTTTTGTACTGGTGGTGGGCAAAGGAATGAGTTAATAGAATTTTCCCCATGAAGCTTTTTTAGTTGTTATTCGGCCTGCCCTTCCGCCACATTAGATCGAATATTCCAGAATGTGCTGTATCAATAGCTTGGAATGTATATTGTTTCAACAATGGCATAGCTAAAGTAATTGGGACCTAGAGCAGAATATAATATTTTTTCCTTGCCATGTATTATCTCTGGCTTAACAACAATGCCAGAGCACAACATTATATATTTGCTTTTTTATCGTATTCAGCTTAAAGCAGCGTTAGTTAACTTTCTTGCATACATCTTAATAAAGGTGTCAACTCATCCTCGCACAAAATTGTGGATCTCGAGTAAAGTCCTAAATGCTGTGTACTCAGATTTTTATTCTTAGAGTCCCATATATGAATTATGAACTTCGTAATAGATAACTTTACTTACATATTTATTGCATGGCATTAGTGGACAGTTTTACAAAATATTGATCTTTGACGTGAATCTATCATGCAATTTTGCGTTAATGCCCTAGTATCATGACATTGGAATGTTTATTTCGGAAATCTTTTTTCCTTTTGATTGAAATAAAATTTGACATTGAACTACAATTATAATCGCAACATCGCGTACCAAATTTCATCAGCCATATTTTTTTATTGTATTTGATTTTAAGTTATTGCATTCACATGCATACTATAGATGCACGATTCTTTGATAGATTTAATTTCAAATTTGATACGGATGTGCCTTGTAGACGGTAAACGCGTGTACTAAATTTTATTTAATTAGTTCTATGGATGTTTTCGATAGGCGAAGATCGAACGTGATCATTTCGTTTTGAAGTTATCTGGGTTATTAAGCTTTCCACTACTGTTCTTTACATTTTTTTGTGACCGTGTTCTAAAAGCAGGACAGACAGACTTCCTTTAAATGATTTTTATTCAAAATTTGATAGAAATTTCCGAATTTGATATAAAGATCATATATCAAATTTCATCGTCCGGCTCAAAGCGCGGTAAGATAGAATGTTGAGTTCGATATAGATAAATGTTATTGCAAAAAATTCATACTCAGAGAAGCCATATTACTGACTCTTCGTCCCGTCAGAAGGCACTCAGAAATAAGTACTGAATGACCGGACCGCCGCTGCAGCAACACTGACGAGAACTGTGATTAAGTCCTAAGGGCCATCATCGGCCACGATACAACCCTCCCCGTAGGAAATACATTCCGTCATCAATGGGAGAACCATATTCCTCACCTTTAGTGTACCCACCGGGTTGGCGAGATCCAACCACCATGCCGGAAGCATTTCATCCCCAATTACTAGGTACTCCCCCACCGGGGGTCTCATACTCAGGGAAGTCTGAAATCTGGAGATTCATCAAAATATTTTAACGATTAAAATACTTTTTCTTTATGTACAAGAAATTAATTATTGTGTAAAGAAATTAACGCACTAATGTACTACCTTCAAAGTGCCCTGGGGCCACGGTGGCCTGGTGGTAAGGTCGCGGCTTCGGAACCGGAGGGTTTCAGGTTCAATGCCCGATACCACCGAAGAACCATTGTGTAAGGAAGTCCGTTGCAGGTTAAATCTTTCAGGCCGAACGTCCTCCCACTAGTGTAATGTGAAGTGTAGATGGGGGTGCCAGCACACGTGTCGTCCTCATCATCTGACCGCAATTCAAAATTACGAGGTCCGTCCTCAAATATCCCTAGTGTTGCTTTTACAACGGGACGTTAATATAACTAAACTAAAGAGAAAGTAAAGATAGTAAACTTAGTCCAAAGCTATAATATCTTAAGTTAAATTGACAATAGTGTCCATAAAATTCAAAAGTGCTTTGAGAATTATAACTAGTTTATAGATTAAAAGCAGACAAAAACATTTTTCAAAGCACCGTGTTGACAAAAAATGAAATTCTTATTAATAGGTTTACATTAAGCGACAAAATAACCTTGTTTTGATGTACATAAATGATTTTAATGATTTATATATCAATAATCGAGGCGGGTATTTAATTCTAGAAAAACAAATAGTTATCACAGGATCAGACCTGACCGTAATTGATTTTTAAGAGTGTCGCTTTTAAGTGTCAACATTCTAATTTTTTGAAAACGTCTCTACATGCAGTATTGGAACATTTTAAATTAGCTATCACATCTCGAGCTTAGAGCTCGGTAAGTTATAATTTGAAATCACTTAATGCTAGTATATTGATTTTGGATTCTGTGTCTATAGTGTTCATCACATTCAATGTTTTCTTTGCCAGTTCGATTAAATCAACGAAAATTTAATTAAAAAAATCAATGACACGAACACTTTTTAAATCTGTACCTGTTATGTTGTGTTTAACTGAAATTTTGACCTATTTATTCTACTGCATGTTATACCTTGATTCAAAGTGGTACATATGTCTAAGGAGATCTTTTAAAACTGAAATAACTCATTTTAATGTACATCTTGAAATTATTTCAATCTTTATCAAATAAATTTATATAGCTTTGTGGTAAAGATAAAAATAATGAAACGAGAAAGAAGTTCAGATTTTAGAAAAAGAATAGTGCCAGTTTATAAACTGCAAACCAAAATTGACCCAGAAGTTCCTCTAAAAAGAACAGGTATACAAACTCGAGTTATTTTGAACTCGAGACGATTCTTTTTGTTGAAAATATTCGCATACCTCTTTGCATCAATTGGCATAACTTTTTCAAACAAAAAAAAATCCCAACATATGTAGCGGTAGTTTTTTTCCACTCTCTGAGACTGATTGATTTTTCAAAATTTGTAACATGCAGAATTTTGTTGAAGAGAGATTATCAGAACCACACTGTTGTTTGTGATGCATTAGCAACGATCTTATGGTGGAGTTTGTTTTTGAGAAGAAATCAATTATTAAACTTAATCAAATCTCTCGTAAATGATTTACCTTGTCATCAATATAAGAAGTTGGTGTCTTTTATTGCTGGAACTATCCCAGTGTGCCCCTGCATTGTATATGCTGCCATCATAATTCGCTCAGGCGTATCATCATATCAAGAGCATCCCTGTAAAGCGTATTGGATTCCTCTCAAAAACAATTACGGCATTCTTTTAGTTCACTTCATAGAAATATGCTCATTTTATACAGAATTAAATATGTTCTACATTTTTGCTTTGACGTATTGCTTTATATGCTTATTGATTCTGAATATCTTCAAGAAAACCACAATATTAGCTTCAAACAACCGAATTTATTTTGAATGGATTCGATTAAAAGTACTTCTAAACTACATTAAAAAGTTAGAATCAACACTATCTTTTCCTTTATTCATTCTTTTCTGTAGAGTGACTCTAGTCATATTTTCCGCCATCACATTCGTTTTAGAAGAACCAGCATCATATACTACTTACATTTTCTTGGGTATGCTAAACATACAGGCCTTGCTGTGGATTGCCATTTTGATATTTCTAGCGGATCGCATTCAAAAGCATTGTTCTACCATGACTGATGATGTGTTTAGGAAGAAGCAGAAATTGAGATACTGGAAAATATCACTGAATAACTACGACTACGTACAGATCACAAAAATAAACGTTTTAACGGCTTGGGATGTTTGGACACTCAGGCGAAGTTTATTTCTAGAATTCTTGTCTTCAATCATAACAATTGCAGTTATAATAGCTGACCGAAAATCCACTGAAATGAAAGAAAACACTAATTTTCAATTCACTTGAGAACTGATATAAATCAAATAACCAGAAACAAAATACATAAGTCCAAAACATTACGAAGAAATATTTCAGATGTTATAATATTGTCATAGCTGGATCAAATGCTTTTGAAAATAAATTTAATATATGGGGGGAAGCGCAGAAAATGGAACATATTACACTGCGTACGAGCCACGATATATCTAATTTTCATGTTTTTTTTCGGTGGAATCGATGCATAACCAACCACAGGCAAATAATTTTGTTACTTTACCAAAATAATGAAGCCTTACGGATTCTTACAACAAATGATTAGCAAAATAACTGAATGTCGATGTTCCTAGAATGTGGGAACAATGGGTCATTATGTCGTCAGACCTGTACCGATCATTTACTGTACTTTATAAAGTTTATTATTATACATTTTGTTATTTCAAAGTTTCTGTTTTAATTTGTAACGAAATAGCTATATATATATATATAAACAAACTAAGCTAAGCAAAAAGTAATACAACCGAATCAAAACAATAATCAATAGAAAAAGAATCCGGCCTGAAAACTTTGCCAAGGGCCACTTTTAAGCAAGGATTCCAAAAAAGGGATTCTCTCTGTGAGACATCGGTGGACAATGGTCAAAAGTATTGACACCTCGTGAGCCGAAAATCACGGCAAAAGAGACATACCAATCCAAACAGTAAAAGACAAAAACAAAGCAAGTTAAAAAAACATCACCAAATAAAACAAAAATATATATAAAAAGTAAAACTACATGAGAAAATTAAACCACAATTAATAACTCGAACTAAGAAAACAAAAAGTTATAAAGACCTACCCGCCACAGCCGTTCTTCCTTTCCAATAATAAAACTACTGTGTAAATAAAGATTCTTCTTCTAGAATTCTTCTCAGGTTAAAGATTCTTCTTAATTGTGGTTGAATTTTTTTATGTAGTTTTACTTATTTTTTTGTTTCATTTGGTGATGCTTTTTAATGTTTTGCTTTGTTTTTGTCTTTTCCTGTTTGGATTGGTATGTCTCTTTTGCCGTGATTTTCGGGTCACGAGGTGTCATTACTTTTGACCATTGTCCACCGATGCCTCACAGAAAAAATCCCTTATTTGGAATCCTTGCTTGAAAGTGGCCCTTGACGAAGTTTTCAGGCCGGATTCTTTTTCTATTAATTATTGTTTTGATTCGGTTGTATTACTTTTTGCTTAGCTTATTTTGTTAATTAATTTAGATTCATTTGCATTTTAATTGTAGCTGCATTTGCGCTCTCCTAATACAATGATTGATTTAAAAACGTTTTTAATTTTTAATTCTTAAACTTGTTTGAATCACTAATGATTTTTAGTTTCGATTCCGGTTTTGGTTTCGTTTCCGTGATTAGTACTGTTTCTGTTTCGTTTAAATAATTCTTTAATTATAGTATTTTGGATTTGTTTCATTAATTGGTTCTTTTTTATTTACCTTTCATTTTGTGAACTTTTAGCGTGTAATTCTGAATTGAGTTTTAATTTCGATTTCGACCTAGTTGGTTTCGTTTTAATTTTTGTTCATCAAGAAATGGGTTGTGATTGCTTTAATAATTTTATGATTGTATATATATATATATATATATATATATATATATATATGAAAAATTACCTGAAAACATTGGGCAGTAGATGAAATTTATTCGGCGGAAATCTTAAAAAAAAAAAAAAGTGAAATCAACGAACCTTGTGAAGAGAATGGCCCTACAATGCAAAGATTACTAACAAGGTAGTCGAGAAGAGGAAATCTTTTCGTATTCAAATTTTCCATGCATTTTCTTGGAAATTAAAAGCAGTGAGCAAGTATTCATTAATGAGCATTACAGAATCAATGATCGTTGAACTTCATTCGCAAACAAGTGAAATTTCAGGAATGCACTGATGCTCCATCATACATTAACCAAATGTACTGGAGTACAATTGTCGGTGCTCCTTGCACATAAAGAAAAAAAAAGGACTTTTTGCCGCTGAGGCGTTCGGGCAGATTAAAGTCTCAATAAATGACCCTACTCAAGTGTTAATATCAAACCCTGCTCAGTTGTTAATATGTGCTGTATGTTCGACGAGATAATGTTGTGAGGATTTTCGAGTGTCCATTTATTCGCATTGCGCGTGTTGAAGATGTTGGGAATAAGTCAAATTTATCCTATTTATATCGGTAGTATCCGCAATCGGGTTCAAATTTTTCGAATCCAGGAAATTCAATACAGTCACACAAGGGCATAAATCTAAAACGATATGATAATATGATGACTCCTATTAACATATCATTGAAGAAGATGAATTTTTGCTTATCGCCGTACCTATAAATAAGAAGTCAAATGTTGGAATTATAGATAGATGGATCGACTGAATTTTTGAGATGTTGGTTGTCGTTGTTTGTATTCCAAGTAGATGTGTAGAAGTTTGTATTCCAAGTAGAAGTCCATTCGATAAGTATGCTTCTTATTTTTCGTTCTGGTTACGAGATGTAACCACGTTTAAATAAATTTCAAGTTATTTTCTAACCGTCATTGCGTGGATCTCTTTCTTAATAGATAAGTGCAATTTACTAATTAGGCCAAATTTATCTCAAGAAAAAACACCTTTCATAAATCAAGTTTCATTGAAAATACAATTCTAACAGAAAAGTATGCATCTTCTGTGACATCAGGCAGGTGTGCGAACTCCACCCAATTTGCGATTTTCACTGAAAACTGTTGCCTGCAATTCTTCGTTTTCTGGTATTTTTTTTATCTCCTTAATGTCTACTATCCTCGCTCTAAATTTATCTTCCGAATTTGACAACACTATCCGCAAACATCGGTACCGACGTTGCAACAATGTTTTTTGTCGTCCATTTTATTTTTTTTCTTGAATATCTTTAAAATTTCCCAGTTTTCACACTGCACTCTTCTATCAAACTGTGGAACATAAAATTCCTTACATTTTTAAGCTTTTATTACTCTTCAAGTTTTTATATTTTTGCAAATATATATAAATCGTTATATATAAATTTTATATAATAACATATGTAATAACAATATATGTTATATATAATAACAAATACATACGTTTTTTTTTTTATTTTGCAAATAAACTACTTGTTTGATTTCAGAAATTTACGACCCCCTGGTTCATCTAATCCGCATGTTACAAGCATGCAACAAATCTTTCAAAAATCTGATTTTACTTTTCAAAAATTCAAAGTCAAAATATTTTGTTATTTTTTTTAAAATAATTTTTTACCGTTTTTAGCAGTTTTCAGACTATGTATATTTTTGCGATTTTTACATACTAAACGTCATTTGAGATTCTATGTTGTATGTTCCTCTTGATACCTACAATCACCCTTCTGAATTTGTCTATTGAATTCGGCAACATTCTGTATATCACTAGAATTTTGTAATTATTTCTCAAAATATGGGTTTGAAGGTTTTGTCAATGCTGGATTATTCTAAATAAATATCGGGTGATCCAAAAGTCAAGACGAACTTTAAAAATGAATAATTCGAAAACCAATTAAGATAAAAAGATGTGATTTGAACTAAACGGATGGAAAAGAAGCCGGGTTTTGTATGGCAACAGAGCAAAAATATTTCTGTTGGCGACCAGTAGATGGCGCTGTTGGATTCTTGATGTAGGATTATGCAAAGCAACAAACGATATAAAAAGGAGCAACTGCAGCAGGTAATGATATCCGAAGCTTATATGCATGGAAATGTCTTCCATAACTGAGAAAGTCCTCTTAGTTAAACTGCATTATAAGAATTTGGAAAGTGCCACTGCGGCTTTGCGAGCATATCGCTACATGAAGGGTGAGCGAGTTAGCTAAGGACCAATAACAAAATTAGCGTTAAAAAAAATGATGAAGAAATTTGAAGCTACATGTTCTTTAATGTCACGTCCAAGAAGTGGACGTCCCTCAGCAGCCGCTGTTGTTGCCACGACAGTGGAGCAGACGGTGCAATCCCTGTTAGTGGTTTCTTCACATGGGAAGTGCAGTGCTCGAGAAGTTTTGAGGCAGACAGGTGTGTCGTGCGGAAGACTCTGGATAGCACTGCGATTAATTCTGAAAGGGTATCCCTACAAGTTGCAACATAACCAAGAACTAAAACCACCTCCTGACCGACTCTCGCAAAGATAAGATTTTCCATGGAAGGTGGAAGAGCTGCACGACTGACTTCATGCTGTAATTTGGACAAATGAAGCGCATTTCATTCACTCTGGCGCTATTAATAGCCACAATTGCCAAGTGTGTACCGCAGATAATCCACATGCATTTGTTTAGGAACCCTAGCAACAGCCTGCATTGACAATATGCTGTGGGTAGCTTCACTGCTAGGTTCATAATTGGTCCATTTTTTTCGAGGAAGTCACATAGACGGATTTCAAAATAGTTTCTGTCACTGGTCAAAGATACGCACGCAGCATTGTTACAGAATAATCTTATTCCTGAACTACAAGCGTGACAGGCACTTCAAACATTCACCTTTAAGCAAGGTGTAGTATCACCTCATATTGCTCAGTCTGAGCAACGCTTGCTACACTCAGCATTTGTCGAGGATCGCTTTAAGAGTCGATACTTTAATCAGGCATGGCCTTCAAGATCTCCAGATATGGAGAAATTTTGGCTGTGGGGATTCTTGAAGACGAAAGTGTACCTTGACCAATCGGCATCACTAGCAGCAGTGAAGGATGCCATCCGCCAAAATGTGTCTGCTATAACGCGAGAAATGCTACAAAACGCCGTGAACGGTGTGGTGACTCGTCTCACAGCTATGCTTCTGAATGATGGAGAGCACATTGAACATTTAACTAATTAATTGTAATTCAGCTGACTTGAAAGTTGACAAGATTTTTTCATATATAAAACATATTTTGGTGAAATAAAGAAATTATAGAACCATCTGTTAGTCACCAACAGAGCTAATTTTGTTTCGTTTCCACACAAAACCCGACTTCTTTTCGATCCGTTTAGTGCAAACCGCATCTTTTTATCTTTATTCGTTTTCGAATTATTCATTTTTAAAGTTCGTCCTGACTTTTGAATTCCCCGATACTTATTCATATTCTTTAAAAATTAAATCTATCTGATTGAGTAGAATATTCTGTTTTTTATTTAATTAATTATTATATTATTAATGCTTCTAATTAATTGTTAATTCTTCTGTTCAATGTGTTCAAGACTATAGCTGGTATTTGACTTGATATTGTGATGCGAGTTAAAAAAACTTTTTAATAGAGAAAAAAAAAGAATAAGTTATTTTATTCAAATTATTCATTTGACTTTTAAAAAAAATAAACGCTTCATCGTTTTTCAATACGAATTTCAAATTCAGTTCCTTATTTAATTATTACTCTTCAACAATTATTACTCTTTTTCTACTTTGTGAGATAAAAACTTTGAAATTTAACTTTTATTTTAAATCCTAGACTGAGTGTTGACATGATATTTGTCCTCTATTGACGTCGTGGCTATTGTCAAGTACATTAACATATATTATTATTCTAGCTTTTACCCGCGACTTCTTACGCGTGGAAATTTCGATGCGCATATATAAGACGATTTGATCAATTCCGTTATTCCAATACCATTTACGGCTTTTCAGCTGATCTAGATGAAGTCTGTTGCTCCACTTCTTTAATTCTTCTCAATTCTCCTTGAGGAATCGATTTTCTTCTTCTAGTTAGTCTCATAGCCCGAGTTTGATTACACCTTTTCGAAAGATTAGATTTGTGTTTACCGGGAATTTCGATTAATTATCAAGTAATAACAAATCAAAAAGATTTAAACTATCCTAAAAACAATGTTCTTAAAACTATAAGCATATACGAAAAATATATGGCACAAAAATACAACTAAATTTTTTTTAAAGCACACAACTAACCTAAAAATAATTTATTTACAGTGTGCACCTGAAATAAAACAAAACAGCAAATCAAGCCCGAATTTCTTTAAAATCAAGTCAAATCCATTTTATTTATTGATAGAGATTGACATAGTTACAACAATATTATGCACATAATATTTAAACTTTTATTTTAAATGAAAACACATTTGTCAACAATCACGCATGAACTTTCAATGCCAGTTGGCGTAAAGCAAATACTTGATATTCCTACTCCAGTTGGGATAACGCAATACAGACTAAAAACTTTTAATTTCTCTTGTTCTGTTTGATTTAATTTTAAAAGTACTTCAGAATGAATTCTAAAGATTGAATAATTAACAATATTTGATTTTAAATTCATAACACACTAAGAAAATAAACAGAATCGCTTAAAATAATCGGTCGAAATCATTCTAACTCTAAAGCGATTGCTGTTGGGAAAAGAAAAAAAAAGAAACCTGCAGCCTTATTTATCTTTGATCGGATTTGGCCTCAGCTTTTTGATGTGATAGTTAGTTTTTAATTAATAAAAAATTAACCACTCAATGAACAAGGAAAAAAAGGAACCTATGCTCTATCCCTGACTATGAACTATCTTTGAGCTAAATTTCATCCAATTCTGTTTAGTCATTCTGGCCTGATTGCGTAACAAACATCCGAACCTTCACATTTATAATATTAGTATAGATAATAGATTTCGTAATTTCAGAGTAGTCATCCGTTTAGTTTGCAAGACTCAATGGCTGCCAAAAACTTTTATTGTATTTTTATCATGCGAGAATATGATGATGTTTTAGTTTAAGGCTTTTGAAGTTTTAGTTTTTTGAAGTGAAGTTTTTTAGTTTAAGCCAGAAGAAGCATGGGCAAAAAATTTGCAATTTATCATTTCTAATTCATCAATTATTCGATTTTAGGGTTAAAAGAAAATGATAAAAAAGGTTTTCATATTTGAAGACTTATCACCAACAAAATGTAACAACTTTGAGCGAATGTCCGCTATCTATCCTGTCTGGTTTATCAAGGGCAGGGTCGTAAGAATTTATCACCCGAAGTGGCATAGTGAAGAAAACTGGAATGAATGTGAAACAGTGAGGGGATGTATAGAAAGTTTTACGATTTTGAGAAGGGGAAAAAAACGTTGTTCCCTAAATATCGACTCATGCGTAATCCGATAATCACTTGATTGTTTAAAACAGTTCTCTACTCATTTTCAGGAGAAAAAAAATTCCGGCATCAATTTTTTTTTTGAATCGATTGATTTTGAGGTGACCAAAAACTACCGCTTCTCTAAATGTTGGTGTGTGCGAAATATGAGTCATGTGAGAACATGATGTTTTTCTGTCGGATTGATACCACGTGACATAAAAAATAATTATATTTTCATATGATAACTTGAAATTTGTCATAGCAGATTTCATTTCCATTTTTTTGTAACTTAAACTTAATGGTTTCTCGGCAAAATGTTTTAAAGTTACAAATTTTGACATACATAAGACTTTAAGTTTTGTATCGAGCTATTCGTCGTGCAACGCATTTCCCTAATGCTCTATCACTGTCTTTATGCATCAATATATCGCAAGAATGAGCAACGTCTTTTAACGACGAGTACACTACTATTTTCCACCATTTCTTTTTATCCGCAATAGTAAAAGCGACTTGAGTTTTCACTTCAACATAGGAATACATTGATGTAAAATATGTTTAAAATATTTCTTCAAAATTAAATAAAAATAAAAAATGGTTTTGGTTATATGGCAAAAAAAGATATAGTTGAAAAGATAATTCTTGAGATTTTAATATGATATAAAAACCCACTTTATGCTCGATTATTTTTAAAATTTGTGCAAAAAAACTCCATCAAAATTTCGAATATTTTTTAATTAATTAAAATTCTAACTAAAATTGTTCATAAAACATTCCGAGATATCGAGCTTCCCACCCCCTTTCTCAACTTAAATTTCGAATATTTTTTAATTAATTAAAATTCTAACTAAAATTGTTCATAATACATTCCGAGAAATCGAGTTTCCACCCCTTTTCCCAACTTAAATTTCGAATATTTTTTAATGAATTAAAATTCTAACTAAAATTGTTTATTAAACATTCCGAGATATCGAGCTTCCCACCCCCTTTCTCAACTTATGCATGCGCGAAGTTTTTAAAATCAAATGAACAGTCTGGCATGTAGTGTGCCAACCCAAACACATATACAGGCGCGCATCTTTATTATAAACTAAGATAAAAAAAATAAGTAACAGGAAAAGATAAAAATGAATACTTTTTCCTCCCAGAATCTACTTCTGTTATCTTCAGTTTAGGTTTCAATTCTATTTTTTCATTATCAGTTCGATAACGACTATTTGTTCGTAATGTAAACTAGGAGGATTCTTTTAAAAATAGCACTTGATTCGTTTCCTTCGCGTACTGGAGAGTGTGCAACTTTCTCGGGCTTTTCTTTTCAGCAGATGGGATGGAAGCAGATTTGCCTTTTCGTGCAGAATATGCAATAACTGGAAGATCTTCTTGTAAAAAATGCAAACAAAAGATTGAAAATAATTCTTTGCGTATTGCTGTAGTGGCGCAGGTATGCTCATGTGGAAATATAGTTTTATTTATTGGAAATACTAGGGCTGGAACTTTAAAAGTGACAACATTGCTGTAAAAATGCCACGCAACCAAACCAAATAATGTGATGTATACCACACGTTAGCTACATACCTACCTTACCTCTCAGCAAAAAGAATCGCCCTTAACAAGAACAACGAAATTGAATAAAAATTGACTGTGCAGCAGCAGAGGTTATACAACAGTATCATTGCATCGAATGAGATTTGGGCCAGATCGTACCAACCAAAATTGAAACGCGGATCAAACGAATGGTGTCATTACGGGCCACCAAGACATTCGAAATTTCTTCAGAACCCCAGAAATGTGAAAGTAATGCTGATTCTCATGTACGACTGTGATGGTGTCATCCTAAAGCATAGCGTCCCCTCCCCCCGCAGACCGTCCAAATATTTTCCATTCGAGCTATCAATAGAACAGGCGCAGCTACACGTATTCTGTGGTTTTCAAATCGTGGTAAACAGGCTGTACATAATGCTGGCGACTCTATTGAAGGACTGTAAAACATGGGGACATGAATCGCTTTTGTATTCCATGTAAATAAATAGTTGCCACTATTAAAGTTCCAACCCTTATGTATATTTGCATTTCAGGCATACTGATAGATAGTTTGAGCCGCCTATGGCGACTAGTATTCGTAAAGATTATAAAGTAGATAAAATGTATTATACTTTGTTTGTTTCTAATGGTTTCATCACCAAATTGCTTTGAACTTCAAACTGTGATTGCTATGTAACTCGTAATATTTTAAAAACATAATGATGCTTTCTTATCGGATTTTTTTTAAAATTACTTTTATTTAAAAATTGAAAATGGTTAAACTTTAGCTAATGCAAAAACTTTCTTGATAAAGCCAAACATTTTTGTTTAAATAGTGAGAATAAGTAGAATATAACTAAAATCGATTATTACTGAAGATCTATGTGAACTATAACATATTTTCATAGTTTATGTGAGGCCACGGTGGCCTGGTGGTAAGGTCTCGGCTTCAGAACCGGAGGGTTTCAGATTCGAGACTCGATTCCACCGAAGAACCGTCGTGTGAGGGGGGTCTCTTGCACGTTAAATCTGTCAGGCCAAACGTCCTCCCGCTAGTTAGTTTAGTTTAGTTATATTAACGTCCCGTTTTAAAGCAACACGAGGGCTATTTTGGGACGGACCTCGTAATTTTGAACCACGGTCAGATGACGAGGACGACACCTGAACTGGCACCCCCCTCTTCACACCACGCCACACCAGCGGGAGGACATTTGGCCTGACAGATTTAACGTGCAACAGACCCCCTCACACGGCGGTTCTTCGGTGGAATCGAGTCTCGAACCTGAAACCCTCCGGTTCCGAAGCCGAGACTTTACCACCGGGCCTCCGCGGCCCTCCCCCTAGTGTGGCGTGGTGTGGAGAGGGGGTTTGTCAGTTCAGGTGTCGTTCTCGTCATCTGACCATGGTTCAAAATTACGAGGTCCGTCCCAAAATAGCCCTCGTGTTGCTTCAAAACGGGACGTTAATATAACTAAACTAAAAACAAACTAACATAGTTTATGTAATAACAGAGAAATATTTAATAAAAATACAATAAGAAATATATTCTATTCTTATAAAAATAATTAAAACTCAAGAAAGAGCTGCGGTACTAATGTCTCTCTAATTAGTTAGCTCCAGCAAAATTTCATTATTAAATTAAAGTGGAGGTGATTAAAGCTGCTAATAATTACATAGTATGTCACATGATTCTATTAATGCTTTAATGAAGGGAGAATGTTTAGCTTTTATTTAGATCTTCAGCTCTGAGAATCATATTTAACGGTAAAGTTTTCAGACACTGATATTTTAAATAAAAAGAGATAACATTCAATAAACTGAAAATCGTCTTTAAAACTGACTGGTTTATGAATATTTGAATATCACTATTGTGACCGAAAGGGCGCCAAAAGTCTAACTCTGTCAGGATAGACTATTAAAATCAATAAATCATGCCAATTTAGTTAAAAATACATTTAATGACATTAAAGGACATGATTTACAAGGGGACAAAACTATTGAGGACAATAACGTTTAACATACGCTGAAGTGACAAAAGTCATGGGATAGCAATATGCAAATATACAGATGGCAGTAGTATCGCAGCGAAAAAGTATAAATGTGCAGTTCGTTTTCCAGAGCTTTCATTTGTGTTCAAGTTATTCATGTGAACAGGTTTTTCGTGATTTATGGCGGCACGACGAGAATTAACAAACTTTGAACGTGGAATGTTAGTTGGAGCTAGACGCATGGGTCATTCCATTGCGGATATCGTTAGTGAATTCAACATTCCGAGATCCACAGTATCAAGAGTGTGCCGAGAGTATGAAATTTCAGGCATCACATCCCATCATGGACAGCGCAGTGGGCGACCACCGGCACTTAACGACCGAGACCGCCGACGTCTGTGTAGAATGGTCAATGTTAATAGACACGCAACACTTCGTCAAATAACTGCAGGAATCAATGTGGGACGTACGAGGGACGTGTCCGATAGGACTGTGCGGCGAATTTTGTCTTCCTTGGGCTATGACAGCAGAAGACCGACTCGAGTGCCTTTACTGACAGCACGACATCGCCTGCAGCGACTCTCGACACAACATATCGACTGGTCCCAAGACCAGTGGAAAACCGTGGCGTGGTCAGATGAGTCACGATTTCAGTTGTTACGAGCTGATAGTAGAGTTCGAGTGTGGCGCAGACCCCACGAAGCCATGGATCCAAACTGTCAGCAAGGCACTGTTCAAGTTGGTGGTGGCTGCATAATGATGTGGGCTGTTTTTACATGGCATGGACTCGGTCCTCTGGTGCAACTGAACCGATCATTGACTGGAAATGGTTATGTTCAGCTGCTTGCAGATCACTTTCAGCCATTCATGGACTTCACGTACCCACACAACGATGGGTTTTTTATGGATGACAATGCGGCATGTAACCGGGCCAGAACTGTTCGCGATTGGTTTGAAGAACATTCCGGACAATTCCAGCGCATGATCTGGCCACCTAGATCACCCGATATGAATCTCATCGAGCATTTATGGGACATCATCGAAAAGTCCATTCGTGCCCAAACTCCTGCACCATCCACACTTTCACAATTATGGACGTCTATACAGACAGCATGGCTCAATATTCCTGCAGAGGATTTCCAACAACTTGTGGACTCCATGACACGTCGAGTTGTTGCACTTCGCTGGGCAAGAGGAGGACCGACACGATATTAACAGTCATCCCATAACTTTTGTCACTTCAGTGTATATGCATAAAAATAATACTTGGGGATTACATCATGCTTTACATTCGCTTCCAAGACATGGACTGATTGTTCATGGTAACGGCCGATAGAGGGCCGATGAACAGTTACGGTTACAGTACGGTTACACTATTCAATAAAAGAGGGAAATTTGAAAAAATTTTGTTGAATAGTTCTTGAGATATTATATAAATTATGAAAATTATTCTGTAGTACATATTAGACTCAAATGTTGATGGACTCCGTTTTCAATATTGACATTAAAAAAAGATGAATAGTTTGAGAAAAAAAAATGTTTCATACTAATTGCAGCTATAATCATCACCATTTTAATTTGATAATGAAATTTTGAGGGAGCTAAGTAATTAAAGAGACATATAATAAGGCTTCAGGCCTTTATAAATGCATGAGTGCATAAGACTATCAAGATTTGAACCTTAAAAATGTTTTGAGGAAGTAGCAATTAAAATACAAGTTACATAAAGTATTTAACTGACAATGACGTTACATAAAATAATTAATTGACCATTTTCAAGAATATTAAAATTGGTCAACCGGCAGGTCATCAAAGGCGGCCAGTATTAAATAAATAAAAAAAAACAAAGATCATTCTGGTAAAATAATGTGTGTGTTTTTTCCAGTCACGGAAATTCGATGGAAATCTCAAGTTGTGGTATCACTGTGAATGTTTTTTTATGGCAAAAAGGCAGCTGAACAATATTTCACAAATTGCCAATTTTATTAATCTTCGCTTGGAAGACCAAGAAAGGATTAAAGGACAATTAGGTGAGCTTTTCTTTTAAGAAATGGTATTTCAGGAAAGGGCTTCTTAAAAATTGTCCAGTTATTGTAGTTAAACCGACTTTAGGAAAAAAAAAATACCCTTGGAACCGAATGATAATGTCGTGTCCGTGTTTCCACGGAAAGGGGGTGCAGTAGCTTCTAAGGGTAAAGACCCCTGAGCACCCAGAGGGCAGAAGTCTGACTTGTAGCTCAAATGAAGGTGACACACACATTCGCTTGCACAACCCCTTCTTATAGGGGGTGGGGGAGGAAATTCATACATCTCACAGATAGAACACAAAACAATCATGCCCAAACCGGGACTCGAACCAGGGACGCCCAGATCTCGGGGAAGATACGCTACCCCTAGGCCAGGACGCCGGCCTTGGAACCGAATAATTATGTAAATAAATAATAAAAATAGGAATAAAGAATATTAGTTGAAAATAAAGAAAATTTAATCGAATTGTTTGTTTTCATATTTCCATGAAATGCTTCAAATCAATTTGATTTATTTTTAATTAGCTATTATTCTTATAATTTTTACACATTAATTTAATAATTATCAGTTATTTTCCAACTTATTATTAATTTATTATCATTAATAATATTAATAATCATTATTTATGATTAATTTTTATTAATGTAATTGAAGGACAGAAGTAAATGTAAGTCAGTAATAATTTTGTGACCTTATATGAGATTGACATACACATTTGAGAAGCCCTTTTCTAGACAACATTGTACAAATCAAATATTTTATGCCATCTATTTTAATAATAATAAAATCATTTTTTAGCCAAATGTCTCGGCAACAACGTTCCAAATAATGGAGTTACAAGTTCAGCTAGCTTGTATTTTACTGTTGAATATGCCTCATCAAGCTTGTCAATATGTAGAATATGTGAACGAAAAATTTCAAAGGTAATGTTTTAAGAAAATTATCCTTTTAATTTCATATTTTTATGCATGTTAAGTTGTTATGCACTTGTTAAAAAATGTGTATACTTTATTGAGAAGCGTTAGTAAAATATGCATTTATTTTCTTTACGATAAGTAAACTAAGTAAGAAAGTAGTTTATAGAAAAACAACAGCAAAAGGGATGCCGCTCAAGCCAAAAGTACTTATACTAAAATGTTTGCTTGCTTTTTTTATAAATTACTGTTAGAGCTCTCAGAGAGTTGCTCTAACATACTGAATTTTAGCGAATAAAAACTACTGTAACGCAAAATAAACCTATAAAAATGAAATAAAACCAGGGAGAGTGATCTCTCCAAAACTTTCTAGCATACTTTCAAGTAAAAGTGTTATAAAGAAGAAAGCCTTGCATGGTATTAGTGAAACATAGTTACGAAACATTAAACTTTGATCTGAAATTAGGATTTTTGCTGTATCTATCGGGTCATCCTTGGAGAGTTATTTGGTGATTAATAAATACTTCACTAAAATTAATAGCATCAGAAATTCGAAACATATGCTTTTTTAGATGCATTTTCCTGATCGATTGAAACAAAAAGTTGTTAAAAATTTACATTTATAGGCACAAAGTCCCATACCAAATTTCATTTGTATAACTCTTTGCGTTTTTGAGTTGCTGCCTTTAATATGCTTCTGAAAATACAAATCGATAGACGGTCAACCTCTAATTGGATTTGGCTTAAAAATTGATAGTTGTCTACACTATACATGTTAAATACACATACTAAATTTTATTCATCTAAATCTTCTAATTTTGTAGTTATCCTGTTATTTTATTTCGAATAGCCGGACAGACTTACTTCCTTTCAACAGATTTTATTCGAAATTCGATCCATATTTACACATTTGGTGTAAAGACCATATATTGAATTTCATACGTCTATCTTAGAGTGGTTTTGAGTTATCTTTGTCACAAATAGATAGACAGGTGGACACTCTCCAAAAAGATGTCTTTAGAATTCAGGGCGATCTAAAATGTGGGGATTCGTCAAAATCTCGAGTTGGAATTTTTTTTTTTTACGATTGTTATATTTTCAGTATGGGAATTGAAAAAAAAAAATAATGATTTTATTTTTATTTTCTTCCCGCTTCTGCTTTAAAGTTATATAGTTTGGAGAACCACAGACAATAAAATTATAACTAAATAGCAGAAATAGTTATAAAAAATGGGAAAATAGTCAAATCAAAAAGTTCATAGCAAAAGTTGATTTTAGAATTTAAATTAAAAGCTATTTTTCATGATTTCCTAATTTGACATGCTACCAAATCTTCCAAATGCTGATTTGAGACAGCAAATGAAATCTTAGAACTCTTCAGGAAAATAATTAATTAGAAATCGATGAAAAATTGACTGGTTTAATTTTTAAAAAAGGAATTTGCTCATTTAAAACTTGAGTTCTTATTTTAAACTTGAGTGGAATGCTGCAGTGATTACAAAAATGTTTTTGTAAAATAACCATATTAGAGTGTTAAATGCAGGATTTTGAGTTTCTACTTTTTTGAAAAACTAATTCATCTTTAAAAGTTTCTCAAAGACTAGTAAATTAAATAGAGCTACCGAAAGATTCAATCATTTGTTCTCTTCGATGATAGACAGATTTTTTATTACTATAAACATTAGTTAAACATTTGTAAAAAAAAATGTCCAAAGTGTTGAATGCAATTTTTTTCTTTATTAACTTTTATAATTCGTATTCGAGGTAAATAGAATCACAATTACGACTAGTCATGTGTCAAGTTTTATTACTGCAAAAGCAATAAATAAGTATATAGTAGACACACATAATTAGACACAAATGAATGCTTCCTTTCATAAAGGCAGTTGATTAGTATATAGTAGACGTATATAATTTCACAAAACACGAATACTTCCTTTTATAAAGGCAATAA
>JAPMOQ010023847.1:93504-131582 GCA_026543055.1 Argiope trifasciata | reverse complement strand
AAAGGCAATAAATTAGTATAGAGTAGACACACATAATTAGACACAAACTAATGCTACTTTTTATACTGAATATTTCTTTTATAATGAATGCTTCTTTTATAATGAAAACTGAATGTTTGTTTGTTCGTATTTTATGTGCTGCCGTATCATTTATCCAGTTGCGATAAAGGGCCGCGGTGGCCCGGTGGTAAAGTCTCGGCTTCGGAACCAGAGGGTTTCAGGTTCGAGACTCGATTCCATCAAAGAACCGTCGTGTGAGGGGGTCTGTTGCACATTAAATCTGTCAGGCCAAATGTCCTCCTGCTGGTGTGGCGTGGTGTGGAGAGGGGGGTGCCAGTTCAGGTGTCGTCCTCGTCATCTGACCGTGGTTCAAAATTACGACTTCCGTCCCAAAATGGCCCTCGTGTTGCTTTAAACGGGACGTTAATATAACTAAACTAAACTAAGTTGCGATAAAACTTTGTCAACTTATTGGTTAGGCATAGTACAGTTATTATAACTAAAGTTTAAAAAATAAATAATATTTATACCTTTTATTTACTTATTCTTTACATATCAATTTCAATGAATGCGTGGTGACATCTTAATAAGCCAGTAACTACCACTAAACATTGGTGGTTATTTTTGTATAGTGGATAAGTTACTGGATTTCAAATCAGAACATCGCAGGTTCGATCCTTGGCGGAATTAAACGTACGTATTGGCACAATTACGCCAACACATACGCCAAAAATGTATTCATTGTCGACAAGAAGATAAATGTCATTCTTCCTATCATTTCTATTTAAACAATAAAGCTATTTCAAATGATATTTCTGAAATACGGTAACAAAGCATAGGGTATTAAATATTTAATAAATAAAAAGAGTGAGAATTCTTATTATATCATTTAGAATTAACATACAACCAGAAAATATTTTGTGATTGTGTTATGAAATTATTTTTCACGTATTGCTGGTTATGTGGCATGTGATGGGATTTACAAATAATTAAATATATTTTCAAGGACGAAATATGCATTTTAATGCTAGACAAAGATTCTGCCGCACAGCATTATGGACATCACGTTGACTGCTTCTTTCAGAATAAAGAGAAGTTGGAGTTCTTTGATTCTCCTGAAAAGTAAGAAAATTCATTTTACTGCACCAAAATATTGCGAAGTATTATCAAGCTTGACTGAAATGAATAATTTTTTCAGGTTGCTTGGATATAGTGATTTAAAGAAAGCTGATCAAGAAATGCTGGATAATATATTTGTTTGCCAAATATCGTAAGTCTTTTTTTAAAAATTTCAGTTATTAAGCTTATAGAATTATTTGAAGAAAATGTATTTTTCAATTTTTTTAATATGCTGCTTTTTTAATATGTTTAATTGCCTTTTAATGATAAATTGTAAGAATCTATCTCTAAATCTTACGCCAAAGGCTGTAGGGACTCAGTGCCCTGAGACATATACCGATTTTCCAGTTTCGTGTGAAAAATGACCCTTGAATGTTTGACTTGTTAATTTCAAAAGAGTTGGACAAATATTTTGTGAGATGTGATTTTGTCTAACTCGATATCAGGTGCTATGCCTACTTCCAGTGTTTATTTAAAATATATTTCATGTGCAAATATCCAAGCCGCACGTTTAATTTTTTCCATGAAATAAAAAACAGCACAGTTGTTTGATAGTGTAATGGTTAAATCTTTGTTTATAGTTTTACTGCGTTTTTCTTTCCAATTGAATTTCTCACTACTTATTATAATCATCTTCAAAATTACTAATTTCGTTTGAATTTTAGTCCAATTATCTAGAATTTTTACTGTGTATTAACAAATATGTGACAAACAGAATTTGGAGCATTTAGAAATTATTTTGCCGAAAAAAAGTTTATCAAACAAAACTTTTGACAAAGTGAAATTTTTTTTAAAAATTCTAATAATTATGGTTATTAATAAATGTGATAGCATATATTTGTGGGAAGGTGAAGTTGGCTCACGGAATAGAACCTAGGACCTTTGGATTAGAAGGCCGATAACATAGCCACAGAACAAAAGCATGCTCATCTCCCGTAGATGTTATCTGTCTTATTAAGATATCACCACAGACTCGCCCTCCAGTGAGTTAGACGAACGATATGCGTTGTTATTGAGTAGTGATGAATTGGTTTGTTGAGTGAGTGGTTGCTGTGGGTCTAAAGCGCCGTACCCATGTTTGTTTGGCGAGCGGAGAGCTTTTTAGTTACGCCAAGCGGGCGAGAGTGCGTAGATTGTTGCGTCAAGTGAGTCTGACGACTTTGGTTGCGGGTAGATGGCGCCACACATCAGTTGCTTGAAGGTGAAGGTTCATCGTCCGAGGTCACCATTGTGGGAATAAAGTTGGCCCACGGAATAGAACCTGGGACCTTTGGGTTTGAAAGCCAGTAACATACCACTGGACAAAAGCATGCTCTTCTCCCGTAGATGTTATCCGTCTTATTAAGATATCACCACTTATTAATAAAATGTGTATCATTGATCTAACAAATGATACATTATTGCTTTAAGAAAAAGCCAGCTTGATACGAGTTATTTTTATTACAGTTTTTTGTGAAAACTTTAAGCTGTATATCTCGGCTTGATTTTTTCTAAAATTCTGTTTGCTACAAAATGTGAAAAGTCAATCGCATTTTAATGTAATTGCATGAATGTCTTCTTGTTCACTCTTAAATGCAAGCTTAATAGAATTAGGGATGGATTTGTAAACTGTTTGATTAGAATTTTTTCTAAAAATGTACAAAGTGAATTTTTTTTTTTTCATATTTTCCAAAATTTTGATCAGTTTTTTCTCAGGAACTTATAAAGACATAAAAAATTAGATCTCCAATTCTGTTAAACACAGTGTAAGGTCCATTTAAAACAACTGGTGGAAAATATTGAAAGTTGTATGAAAAGAAAAAACATTTTTTAAAAAAGTGATTAATATTATTTAAAAATTAAAATATTTAAATTTGTAACTTTAGGAACTGAAAAATATTTTAGAGATTTACGTTTTTGCACAGTTTGCATCTATCCATCACAAAATCTGAAAAATTTATTCGAAATGGGAAGAAAAATTTTGGGGTGTACCAAGTTCCCTTAAGCGATACTTTTACTCCAGAAATTGACAGCATATTGTAGGAAGATTAGTTAAAGATCTGATAATAACGTAAATTAAGTGTCTCCAACTACTGCATGGAATAAGTAAACGATCAGTTCGGTGTATCATTCAAAACGAGTCATCCCATTTCGGATGAACTTGGAACCATAAGCTACTGTGTAAGCTCAAAGTATGCAAGCAGAGAAAGAGGAATTTTTATGTGATTGCATTGCCCTGGGCAAGTTAGTAGTAATATTACCGTGAATGCCCGAAATCGGAGAATTTCGAAACTCTCCATTGAATGTTCCCATGTATAAAATACCTCGATGGAAGACCGAATATTTCGTTATATTAAAAAAAAATTACGCAACAAAAAAAAAAAGGATGAATATGGAAATTCATAATTACTATTTTCGGCACCATTTTATTATCATTGATCTCCTTAGTTCTACAGAAAGCCTCCTATACACTGCAATACTTCAAAAAATAAATATAGATTATTATCGTTTGACAAAACAACTTATCCTTCTATTTCTGCAATTAGCAGCTTACTCTCAGCTAAGACGATTTTTGGTATAAAGCAAGGATTTAGAATTATTTTAAGGACGCCAGCTAAAAGGATAATGGTTAAAGAGCTCTTTGGCCATGAATGTTCTGCTAGCAAAATTTTAAGCAGTTAAAGTGTTTTGCATTTATCAGGGCTATTTACAGAGCTATTAATAGATTGTATACTAAAGGCTGCAAAAATCTATAAATCTAATCGTCCATGTTCACTTTAAACGAAACAAAACAAAAGACAGAGAATCAAAATATTTTATAAGAAGTTATAATATAAAACTACGTTCTCAAAGCAAAATTGTAAACATTATTGTAAAAAATGGCGGGGTAAAGTTATGCAATTGATCATAAAGAAATAGTAGTTTTTCAACCTTATACAATAAGGAAAATTATTAGTTTTACTGCTACGCCAAAATTAAAAAGGCTGCAGAAATTCATAAATTTGCTGGACAGACAAGGTTAACAGGAAGAAATTGTTCGTGAAACAGTATTTTACGAAATTGTTTTGTCCTGAACAATGCTATAATGTTAAAAACGATATCTTGTATTCAATAAACCTCAAGAATATACCTGAAAAATCTTTGAATTGTCAAGTGCTTTCAGAACAAGAATTCTTTTATGATTTGGGCTACAATGGTAAGCAATGGAAAACTGCCTCATTCATAAAGAATAAAAACTAAAACAGAATTTTACAAATATGATATATTGACTACAGTGGCATTGTTATGCGCTTTAGTCAGTACATTTTCTTTCGGCGGTTTAAGGTTACATTTTCTACCTCGTTATTGGTTGTCTGAGGCCAGTAACGAGGTAGAAAATGTGACCTTGAACCGCCTACAGAAAATATACAGGCTGAAGTAGAACATTTCAGCAAGATTAGAATAATATAAACCAGCCAGACTTAGTGCTATCGCACTAAGCCAAATCTACATAGGCATAGTTCTAACTCAATTGTCCAAATTAAGCATCTTTCTCTCCATTTCAAAATAATTCAAATTATTGAATTTGAGGGATTCCAGAGGTTTGGTAAATGCTAAGCATTCTTAATAATTCATCTTTCTCAAACTTTCATATTGCATGAATAGGAATGATTCTTTAAAAATGGTTCGTGCCTCAGTCGGTCAACGACATAAGTGAATATCTTTATCCATCAACTATGAAGGCCCTCAGTTTGAATAAAATTATTTCACAATAGACCTTAATTTATGACGCTCATCATATTAGTGCATTTCCCAATTTGTATATATAAAGTAATAATGTAGTTTTAATTTGTAAAAGAATAATAGAGGGTGTCTTAAAATTAACGCGAGATTCGAATTTGCCACTATCCTTGCAGTATAGTGCTTACAACTCCATTAAAAAAACCATTTGACAGCTGATAGCTTAGGACCAGTAAAATTATAGCATTACACGATAGGACAACGTGTTTTTATTGTTCAACAGTGTTTCAAAAATAATGAAAGTCTGTCGACCACGGTTCGAAAATTTGAGGACTGGCCTTCTAGATTACGTGCTACCATTGGATTTCTTTTTTATGGTGTTATTTGAAATCAAAGATCTATACCAACAAGCAGAAAAGCGCGTATGTATTGAAGAAGGAAATTCAATGCAGCATCAACAGAATTCAGCCACATTTATGCAAAACGGTTATAGAAAATGTCGACAGAAGAGTGCATTTGTGTCAACAAAGCCGTGTTATTAAGTATATAAGCCGATCTTGTATATTTTAAAATTCAATAACAATTTTGCAATTTTAAGGAAAAAACTATGTTTTTAAATTTAAATCAAATTTTCCAATAGCATGTTGTTCTATCGTTTAACGCTCCATTTTTACTAACCTTAAACTAACAACTGTAAAATGATTTTTTAAAAATTAGTTTGCCAACACTTTTCTACACGAATGGTGGCAAATTTCAAAGCTTGCATTAATTTTGGAATACCCTTTACTTCTGTTATTCTAATTTTAGTAACGATCCTGCTTTAGCTTGTTTTTCAATCATACGCAAATGGACATTTATCATGTATTTAAGAAGATATGAAATTCTGAATGTGAAGTATAATCTCCAAAGAAAAAAAATCATAATTTTTTTTCTATTTAATTCTAAACTTTGAAACCAATAAATTAATTAAAATAAGGATGGTTTTTATATCTTTTTTTCATTACTTTGTAATTCAAATTCCAATGTTTATTATTTGGATCTAATTTTTTAAAAATTTGATTGACAATTTTGAGATTTTTACTTTTATTATTTCTTTGTTAGAGAAAAATTTACGGATGAAGAAGTTTCCAAGACGAAAGAGGAGAAACCTAATGATAAGCAGACTAAAATTTTAGAAGTAAGATTATATATTTAAAAAAAATTACGTTATTTGTTTCTATATTTTCTAATGCTTTACGTAAACCATTTTAATATAAATTATGTAATACAAATTCATGAAAAAATGTTATTTATATAATTCTTAGGAATTTTTTTTTAATTTATATTTTGTAGTCCTAAGTAAAGCTTTTCTTTCATTGGTAGAGTTATAGACATGTTAATCGATTATAGCTATCTATCAATATCTACACTCAGAGGCCAAATTATCATGACCATCTTTTCAATACAATGTTGGATACCCATTTGCTCTACACACTGCATGGATTCTATGAAATGTTGGTAGATGGTGTGACAAATATGAGGTCATATCTGATGAGTAGATTTTTTAGTTCCTTCAGAAGTGATGATACCAAATACAGATGTCTTATTTGATTTCACTCCACATTTTCCCAATTGGATTATGATTTGGTGATTATGCAGGCCAGATAAGTCAGGTACAGTCTCTGTCCTGCTTTTCGAATTATCTATGGCCAATGCTAGCTTTATGTCAGAGAGTATTGTCCTGTTGAAAGTATTTATCCCTAGAGGGTATACCATTATTAAAAAAGCATTTACTTGATTTGTGGTAAAACTTATATATCTTTAGGTATTCAGACATTGCTGCACAACAATCATAAAGGGTCAAGAAAACATTCCCCAAACCATAATATTGCCTTCACCGGCCTGAAATGTGTCAGGGCAATAGGCACCATGCTTTATTGCTTTTTTCTCCATATTCGCAAGTCAAAACGCGATTCATCGAACTATATGACGTTTTTCCAGTAATCTACTGCCCAATTCTGTGTTTCTTTGCGAACTGGCGATATCTGATTTTGTTCAAGGCAAGTGCTAGATATTTTCAAACAGGTCAGCGGTTTCCATCGTACATATGATGTAATGTAGATGTGATGGGTTTTAATGCATCAGTCCACTTGTATTAGCTTATTCGTTTTATTTCTTGATTAAAAAAGAAGGATTTTTACAAGTGAGAAGAAGCAATTTATATAAAATGAAGATGGACTGCTGATATTGTTTAAGGGATCTTTCCCATCTCCGTGCGAGAAGGGCATTTGCCGTTGAATTCTTCTATGGAAGATTTCAATATTTTCAGAGGATCATGTCTATTCCAAGCTCCGGTCACATCCTTTTTCGTTGAATTTTCTCTCTCCTCTGTTGAACTCTGAACATTTCCCTCTGGTTGCTGGCTATCATCGGACACACGCAGAGCTCCCTCTTGTGGAGTTAATTTACCACATTAATGTGTAATGAACAATTCGTTCAGAAATCTTTACAGTTGGTCCCTCATTTAGATTCCCCACAGTTTCACATACTGTAATTCTTCTGTCAGACTGAACAATTCTAGCAAGTCTCCTGAATCCAATTAGTCTGCGGTAATCTGTCTCCATTTCTGGCAAGCCTGTTGAGACCGAGTTGTCTACTTAACCATTAACGGGGGACGTGCGATTTGTGAGACCGCTGGCGATGGATTTTCGGTTACCCCTGTTCTATTTTTAGTTCAATTGAATGAATTGACTCTGTAGCTTTTTGTTTTGTGACCTTCAATACACGTGCTTCTTTTTTCAACCAATTTCAACAGGTGCTTTTTAAAATAATTCTGTTATTTCTTCTTTCTCTAAGCCCGCTCCTCTTAGTGTCCCAGTGCTAAACAAGGCTTAGCAGATGACACTTAAACTTAGAAACTTCGAAATATCATTCAATTTACAGATCCTGTTATGAAGCAGTACTCCAGATACTTCTACATGAAGCAGAAAGTGATTTTTAGTGATAAGGATGTCTCTATAGATGAGTTATTCGATGAAAGTTCGCATTAAAGGGATTCTAATACGTGTGGCGAAATATAGTTAACTTTTCTATTCATAATGCATTCTGAAAAATTGATAAATATATTAATATACCAAGAGAAATATATACTGAATTTATAGGTTGATTTTTATACTAATTCTTAACCAATATGTTTAAAATGCCCTAAAAACCGTGCTATGAAAGTCACACAAGCTGATAAAAAATAAGTCAATTTTACACATTGCAATTTTTTTTTTTCCATTTTTCATATAATTGTTAAATTTTACATTATATTGTTTTCTATATACCTTTATATATTGGAAAAATAAATATGATAAAGTAATATGTTTTTTCAGGAATATTATTTATTGTAACATGTAGTTTGAGAAGAAAATGTATGTCCCATGAATTTACTTTTTTTTCAATGATAATATATTTGGGAAAAATTTCTAAAACATATCTATAAATCAAGAAAATTATCTGCAAAATATATTTTCCGTTTTTCATGCTAATACATTCATTAGAAAATTTAATTTGAGTGTAAATTAAATGTGGTCTCGTGGACCGTACTTCCTAGTTAAGGGTTAACAATCCACTCTCTGTAAACATTAATAACATTAACAATTGCTAATTATCACTTTACAGGTTCGGCCGTTTTGAATATATTAGTTCCGGTGCGACCGCATGCAATTTTCCGATGTTCAAATGCAGTTAAATTATGTGTGTGCGTTTTTTGTGCAACTTCTTTGCAAATTAACACAATGTAATTGGTGCTTCACTTGTCATGCATTGCCTTTTTATATTTATGTCTATCACTCCGTCTAGCGGCAACAACATGAAGTTATGGCCGATTTGCATTTAAGTGCCACGTGGTCATGGAAATTTGGCCTCTCTGTGCATATTTATCAATATCTCAGTGCTATGCTGATCTCTTTCTTTGCTGTAAAAACTTAATGCTAAATAAGTGTATGATATCATTATTCATTAAGACGTACTCAAATTTCAATCTATCTATCTAATACTATAATACGAGGAATGGTTGCCAAGTCGGAAATCGCCCCAGAATTAATAAACTCCGGTAAACTTGGGGGTCTGGGGTTTTTGGCCACGACGAATCCATTGGCGCCGGTTTTGAAGCGCTACGGTCGAGCAGTTCGGAGTTACAGATAGGATATTTTCAAACTTTATTAGTTCGCCATAATGGCTACTTAAATTTTCAAGCGGTAACGTGCTGCCATCTATAGCCAATATGGCGAACTAATAAAGTTTTATGTTTATGCTGTTATAGGTTTATAATATGTTTCTTATGCATGTATATATGTTTGGTTTTTCTAAATAAATTTGTCAAAAATATTGAACTTCAACACGCTTCAATCTTTACCTTTACTTTACCTTTGTATAGAATAGTTCCCTTTCCAAACTCTAACTTTGTTTAGAATAGTTTACAATGGTGCACTTTAACCGGTTATATTTTCACCAATGGTTTCACAAATTTTCTTATGGCATGTATTGTTTTGATAAATCACAATTGAAAATTTAAATCTCCGAGTTAGCTTCGATACCTGTTTTCTCCGAGCGGAGCTCGGTCACCCGCTGGTGTGTATGATATCATTATTCATTAAGACGTCACTCAAATTTCACATTAATGCCGAAATGATAACTCAATTATATTAAGAATCTGTACTGCAACTCTAATTTTTATTGCAACACAGTATTAGATTTGATTGTATTTACTTAATACAGTACACTGCTCAGTATCCAATTCGCGGCTATCCGACCTCTGTACTTGCCAATCTAGTTTTCTTCTATCGTAATTAAATGAGAAAGGCGAGACATTGCATTGGCGACATTGCTAAGGCAATTTAAGCGGGCATTTGCTACTATTGTCATATGTGTCGCTTGCTAAATATGCAAGTGATGGCAGGAAAAGAGCAGCGTTCAGCTCGTTGTAAACACATTAAAGGCAGGGGATCTTGACGAAAGTATGCTAGGTAACGCGGATCAAATCGTAGTAGTACGACTCTCGCCTTTAATATTTTAATCGTTTCGTTAATATACTATAACAGACTTTCATTGCTCCCCACTGATCCAGATTTTACCTGCATAATACGCACAGAATTTATGATTTGTTCTTGTTTTTGTTAATGTTTTTTTTTCTCAGTGTACCACAGTGAAAGATTTGCGTTAATGCTCTGCTTATGCTTCCTGCATTTAAGTTAGACATTACAAAATGATGTTAAAATGTGAGCAGCTATATCCTTCACATTTCTTTTTCCTTAATGAATTCTTGAAACTTGCAGGGCAATATATAAACATGCATAAACTACCAGTACAGCCTTCTTTTTTAACCCGTTATTTACTGAAGGTACTTAAAAGTACCATTTAAATTTAGCTTATATCTTTACTACATGACTATTTTTGCTGATGATATTCTAAAGAACACAGATAATGCAACCCAAATAATATGTTAATACAAGATTAAAGTTGGAATTAAAAAAATTTAATTAATAATTTAATTAATTAGAATATTTCTGGTAATTACATTTTTTTCTTGGGTTCCCGGGGATTATTCTGCAACTACTGGTGCAAAAATAAAGTTGAAAAATTGATGGTAACATAATTTGGTAAATAAAGTGTTAACTCGATATGTTACCAGTAACTGCTTCATAGAAGAATGCCAGCTCAGGTGTCCTCTTCATCTAATAGTGTTCAAAATTTCGAGATCCGTCCCAAAATAGTCTTAGTGTTGTTTTAAAACGGGACGTTAACATAATTAAACTAAACCGAGTTAGAAGTTGGAATGAGAAAAGAGTAATTCTTCGCTGTTCCTAAGGCAAAATTTGTTATTTTTGGAAGACAAAGTAATTATCTCTACATTAGTAATACTATATAAAAAAACAGATAGCTCCTAAATGCTGTATTTATGTGATTTCAATGATGGTTTTTTAAAGTGAATCACCATTTAAAAGAACCTGAGAGGTATAACAAGTTATTTTTGATCAACTGTAATGAAAATCAGTAATTTCATTACAAATATTATTGTTATTGGTATGGTTTTTTCCCCCATGAAATTCATTTTGCATGTAACCCGTGATGTAACATTTTTGGAAATTGATGTATTTCGGGAAAACGATATTTCGTAGCAATATTTAAATGATACTGATTTAGAAGCCTTCCCCTTCTTTTTTTTGGAATTTATTAACAACAAAATATTGATATCCAAATAATGTTCCATTGCTAATTTTTAATTGATAATTTATCTCTCTTTTAGGAACAAAATCGACTATTTTTTGACATGAGAGATAAGATTGAACAAATATTGTTAAAGAAGTGGATGCAATGGCTTTTGGAACACAACAAGCAATTTATACCTAAAGAAGGGAACAAGGTTATATCTATTCTAAGAAATTTGAGATATTTAAAGACATTTAATATATATATATATATTTGTGAAAGTATATGTGAATATACTTTTTGTAGTTCACGAATTCTGTAGACTATAGGAATTAATCAAGGAATAATTTAAACGAAATTTTAATTAACTAATTCTATAAAAATTACTTTATTTAAGTAAACACGAGCTCCTCACATGCAAGCAAAGGAACCGCACTCAAACTGAAAAAAAAAGCCCTCCAGAAATACTCTGTTTCGGATGTTAGGGGTTGCCAAAATGTTCGCTTATAAATTCAATCATTCCATCCGGGGACGCATTACAATTCTAGTGCTACAAGACATATTCCTCATATATTTCTACAAAAAGAGTATTTTGCTGCATTGTGCATTTGATATTTTTTTAAATGCCATTCAAATCTTTATACTCGTAGTATGTTTATTTTAGAGATTTAATTTATTGTTACTTATTCTTAATAAATAACTTAATTACAATTTACAGCCTTTTATTTTCTCCCTTGAAAATTTTATTTAAGTTTATTTTTTTGCGCTGAGAAACAAAACAATTTTAGTGCGTTAAATATGTAAAAAATGCTCCTTTATATTTATTAAAGAGAATTTAATAGAAATGAAACCAGCAGTTTACTAAGAATTTGAAATCAATTAGAACCAAAGTTAAAACTAAATCTGAAATCAATAATCTGAATTTTATGATGTAGCAAGTTCTTAAAGCAGGCAGGAGCTTGTACACTTTAATATCTACTTTTTATATCAATAGGTTGCCTGCACTTGTTTACAGCAAAACCTATCTTACCTGTGATAATTTTTTTAAAAAAAAAGTGCTATTTATAAGACCTTATTTCGCATCTTTGGAATTCCCAATTCTAATTGCCATTGTTAGCACATTATTTCTCAGCTGTTAAACTTATGTTTCGAATGTTTTTTACCAAGACCATTCTTTCAAATACCTTTACCAAAGTTCAGAATTTTTTTCTATACTTACAACAGTTCTAATAAAGCCATAAATGTTTTTAAAAATATTTTCATTATTATTAGTTTTGAAAATTTTTCATTTTCAGATACTTAGGCAGAACAGTCACCAAAAATTGTTATATTATCTGAGAAATGGATAATTTCTAAATTATAGCAATTATGTAGTATTTATCTCTCGTCCTGATCATTAGAGCTTCAAAGATGACTTCTGACATGAAGATACACGAAGTCATTTAATTTCTTAAAACTAAAAGCATTATATTTTACCATAATAATTCTTTAAAAATTTCCAAAACACACAAAAAAAGAAAGAAAATCCACTATAGTATGCGTCTTCGATTATATAGCCTCCATGGTAGCGTGTAGAATTTTTTAGACTGGTTATGGAATTCGTCTTTGAATAGAGACACTACTAATAAGATTCTATCTTTTAAAAATAAAGCGCCATATATTATAATGTTAAAAATATCGTCTCCAAATGGTCGCCAATGTTGGGGTTATTCAGTTATCATCAATTTAAAAAATATCTTTAAAAACTCTCTTTCTTTCTGTGGGACTAACTGCAAAGAGAAGCAATATTACAGAATTATAGCAATATATATAATATTGCCACAAATCGAAACGATGCTCCTGAGCGATGTGAATTAGCTCGAATTTCTTTTCATACATTTCATTTAATTCGTTTCCTTGAGATTTATTAATAAAAATGCACGAAAACGTATTTGTTTATATTATATTATATAAGCATGTACACAATGCATGCAGATAATAATAACATTGATATTAACCCTTTGCAATCGGAAAAGTAATTCGATGCTAGTTTATTTCGGGCTTGTTTATTTCATCATAAAATAAATACATACAATTGTTTTAATTTTAGTTTCCCTAAAAATATGAATCTGCATCTTATGCAATTCTGTAGACGTTTTTTACTAGTAAATTCGAAAAATAAATAAAACGTCAAAATGAGGCACCATCTTGAATGGTGAATGAGAGGCACCAACCGAATGCAAAGGATTAAAAGAAAGCAAACTATAACCTTGTTGTTTAGTGGGAAATCAAAAAATGCTGCTGAAAATTTTTACTAAGAACTGTCAAAGGAAAACGAAACAGAAGGAAAACAGTAAGTAAACTGCTTTTATTTCAAAAATAATCAACGTAATTTTTAATATATTTATTCCACTGTGAGAGACAAAATGATCAATATTTTCATGAGAAAATGTTTGTGGTTGGCGACGAAACCGTGATTTGAACTCTGACGTGCAACTCTTCGTTCGAAGTAAATTGAAGACCACCAGGGCTCCAATGAATATGGAAGCGTGGAAAGATATATAGACTATATAGAAGATGTGTTATGGATTCCCCACCAAACTTCTGAAGAGTAATCTTAGCATCCATAGCAACATGTTGGCGGACATTATCTTGCAATAGAATGATGCCATTCACCAAAATTCCTAGGAACATTCATTTGATGGCGATATTTAATTTTTGCAATATTACCATCAACTATTGTCCGTTAACTGTGCAGTCATGTTAAGAAAATCAATTAAAAGCAAGCTATTACAATCAAAGAAAAATTTTATCATAGAATTCCTGGAACTGAAGAAGACGAGTTTCAAAATTTTTGGTGGAGATGAATCTACGTAGTATTTCTGTTGTTGACTCTGATACTTGCTCAAATGATGGCATCGCACTTCATCTCCATCGACAGTACGAGACGGGAAACGGTATTCTTCATCATGAGTTGTATGTTATAGTGCTGTAGCCAGTCTATTTAATATCGCACATTCCACTCAATCACACGTCATAAAATTTGCCATACGTATGACATTGCACCGTCCTATGTCCCCGATGCCCAAAGCACTGAATTAGCTAATCTGTTGGGTAAAGTACGCGATGGGGGAGGGAGAGGGAAGAGGTGAAAAGAAAGAAAGAAACGACAAACCATCCAGTGATCTCCAGAGAGATCCTATCGGTGCCAAATACAATATGGTTGTATTGAATGTTTTGGTGAAGTAATAGCTAAAGGAAGAGAACAAGCATACCTAAAAGCAATGAGTTGAAATTACAGAGTAATGGGATTATTATATGAAAAGGACAAAAAAATCATAAATAACATTGTAAACATCTGTATGACTTGTATAAACATATAAAGAAATATAGTAGAATCAGAAATATTTTGCATTTGTCTAAGTATTAAGCTTTTGATTTACTATGTGAGAACCGGGTTGATTGATTCTGTAGGGTATTGCAGTTATTAGGGAATAATTTAGGCTGATTTTGATGAACCACATTTTGGTCTTAGCTACTGTGTGGTCTTGAAGATATATTGGTGTTTCTGAATTGACTATACTATAGCGTGAGTCTCGCCAAGAGAAAGGATATTCGATGCTACTCTCCAGTACCATTCTTCCTCAAGATTTTTTTCTGGCTTTCTCATGTTCCGTAAGAGAGTCAGCAAGCAGTCGGTGGCATAGTGAATTAAGGATAATATATCCACACCTACCGCAAGGAGAATTATTCAGAGAGAATCTGTGTTGGTATATCGAGAATGAATATGTCCAGGACATTCGCTCTGTTCCAGTTGGCCATGTCGAGAGAAACTTTTAGTATTGTGTTGAATCTGGACCTTCTTGTTTCGTCTTCTTCCTATTCCTTTTGTTGTTTTATCATCATCTCGATTTGGAGGAAGTTCTTCAGATGACATCTTGGAAGCTGCAACACATTCCGATCTTGATTAACACCAGCCGCTGTTACTCAGACATCATTTTCACTTCCTGGCACTATTTCTGCAATCAGTACACTGTTCCTCTTTCTCTGCCGCCTTAGTGATGTCGGTCAAACAAAAGACTCACTGACCTTATTTCGAGAAGTATAAAGGGCAAGTAACACTGCTGTCAGAGTTCGGATAGTTTCTTCATGATTAAAAAAAAGAAGTCAGTTATATACGTGAAACTTCTTACGTTGCCAATTTCTGCGCCATTCTTATTATGTAGTCTGTCTCATTTTCAATTTGCTGTCTCTTATAAAAAAGGTTTTTGTCAACCCCCAGAAACAAAAAAGGTATGGAGGTGATACGATTACTTATCCCATATATTAGATTGGTTAAAAAGAAATTCGTTGTTTTTTTTTTAGATTGTTGTAAGGATTGATATCTCATAAAGTACCAATCAAGCAATTTAAGACTAAGGAAGCGTGACATTTCACACTAAAAAAATAATTTTTTTCTGTTTTTTGTTTGGTTCATTTAGTTGTGGGTTATAGGGTGTTAAAAATGGAAGTCAACGAAGAGAAAATTCGATTCATTTTATAATTTTCTTTGATAAAGGCAAAAATGCAAATCAGGGGCTGAAATTGTAAATAGATTTTATAGTCCCGCTTCTGTAACAACCAATTACGTGCCATTTTGATTTCGTTGATTCCATTCACGTATTTTTTATGTCAAAGACAATAATGAACATGATGGATCGAATTTCCATCTGCGAAGCCTTGGCTAAATGGAATGAAATCAGCCCATTTTTTAAACGGATGTCGTCTAAGGATGAGAAATGTGTCCCATATCACTATATTGGGCGAAAATGATATCATGTCCATAGTGCGGTGAAGCAGCTGTAAAGGTAGAAAAACCAGGGCTAACGATCAAGAAGATTCTGCAGTGCATTTAGTAGCATTGGAAAGGAATCATGAGTTGCTTCCATATAGTCAAATATTAAAATCCCGATCTCTACCGCCAACAAGTATAACACTTGAAACTAGTGATTGACCAGAAACAGCCAGTTAGTTAGTTAGAGTTTTTTGGAGGAAGGGCCATATTAGTCCATGCTGCGCCAATAGTATGGTACAAGTTACCTATCTTACAGGAGAAATGCTGTGTTTCAACAGGACAAATCCATCAGGATGTACTCGTATGTAAAGACTCACCAAAAACTTAGGGAGCTTGGTTGGGTAGTTTTGGTGCCTCCACTGCATACTCCGGTCTGAGACCATATTTTTCTTGAACTGCAAAATTTCCTTAGTGATAAGAAATCAGCATCAAGAGAAGATTGTAAAAATCGATTATTAGAGTTTTTGCCAATGGGGATCAAAACTTCTGTGTGAGAGGCATTATGAAGTTATTTTAAAACATCAACAAATTATAGAACAAAATGCATGCATATTTGATCAAAATTAGTGATCTGAAACATGTTAAATAAAGTCTTAAAATTCACATAAAATAATGAATTTCTTTTCAAACAACCTAATATTTTCTTTATACCTTGTGTGAAACATTGGAAGTTTGCACATATGACGATAGTTGATTTTTTTCTAGTGCAGCATCAAACAAAAGATGTTTGTTTTTAACTTAATACATACACTACACATCTGAATCCTTTCAACATTTCACACTAGACATGTAAAAATAAGTGTGGGAAGTATTCTAGTACCACTTCGTTATCATACGTGTTCTTGGAGGGGCCGACATTTAAAACTTATAACAACTGTGTTGAGTTTAAAAATTTTCAAGACTAATTTTGGCTTTCCAATGAATAGCAAGACTGTACTTTGCATTGCATTTTTTAAACAGCCTTACAAATTTTGAATATTTAAGAATTCCTATATAATTCCGATATTGGAATGTAAAATGCGTTAACAAAATGAAAAAAAAAAAAAAAAACCACCCATAAGGTTATTATCTTCAATTTTGTTCTTAATATTTTTTGTGATGTAAAAATATTTCTTTAACCTATTACATTTAATTTACAGTTGCTGGATCATTTAACTGATTGTTTGGCATTTGGAGCTCTTGAGATTTGCCCGGATTGTAAGACTGAATCCATTAGTTTCAAGTCAGTACATGCTCTACTTATTAAAATTTAAGCCTTTACTTATTTAATTATTTTAAAATGTGTTAATATTAAAAAAATTTCTTAAAATATATTAAATTGGAATTTAATTAATTATATTGATAAAGAGTGTGTGTGTGTGTGTGTCTGTATACGAAGAGTGATCCCCAAAAAACATTTACAAGGCAAAGGAAAAAGGCTTTATTGACAATAGACACAGGATACAAATGGCAATTAAGAGGCATATGTGGCGGTCACTTCTCTACATAATCACCAAATTGGTTTTGGCATTTATTACAACGCTGGACCAATGTGTTTAACCCATCTAGGTAATAATCAGATTCTTGACATCTTTTTGAGCATCTTCGTCTGATATGCACCTTGTTTTGGAAAAATGTTTCTTCAATGCAGGGAAAAGAAAATAGTTACTAGCTATCAAATCGGGACTGTATGGGGGTTGACTCCAGACCTCCCACCTATACGTTTTCAGCAATCTCTCTGCCTACTTCAAAAGCACGATATCATTTCGCCACCACATTTCTTCTCACTGCTTCGTGTCACGAAAATTTCAACGATTTTTCTGTGAATGACAGATGGGGACACATTCTTGGCCCATAGAAATCGTATCATGGCTCACACCTCTGTGCGGGACCTCTTCTGTAGACGTCTTATCATTATTGACTCTGTTTCAGGTCTCAGTACTAACGCTATCTGCTCAAACGACCCGTCTAAAGCAACTAGCGCCATGTGTCTCCACTGTGGGTAACAATATTCCCATCCACAATTTCTACTTTGCAAATACTGCTGCTTGTAAAATTCTTTTCGGATTCCACCTCGTGTGTGGTTGTGTGTGTGCATGAGAAAGAGGGTGAGAGAGGAGGAAAAAGGGCCAAAGAATACGAATGAGGAAGCGAATGAATGTGAGTGGTTTTGTAAGTACGTGAGAAAGAGAGAGAGAGAGTGAATAAGTGAGAGGATGAGAAATAGAGGGAGTGAAAGAGTGTGCGTTTGTAGTTGCGTGTGTTTGAGAAAGAGAGGGAGAATGAATGAGTGAGCGAATAAGAAATAAACTGAGTGAATGATTGTGCGTTTGTGGTTGTGTGAGAGAGATAAAGAGAGAGAGATGAGGGAGAAAAGAAAGAGAATGAATGATTGAATGAGTGAGTGAGAAAGAGGAGGAATGAATGAGTGTGTGGATGGTTGTATCACTGCGTGAGAAAGAGAGATAAAGAGAGAAGGAGGGAGAAAGAGAAGGAATAAATGTGTGTGTTATAATGTATCACTTTTGTAAATGAATGTCCTACTTTGTGCCTTCAGTGACTGTAAATGAATTATTTTTAAAAATAATTTAGTTACTCAAGATCTTATTACCAAGCGATGCATTCGACCAGAAAAGTATTTTAAAGTTCTAAATTTTTTAGAGCTTTAGGCACATTAGACTTGAAGTATATAGTATTTATAATACACTCTCGAGTATCCTATTCAAGACTATCCGGCTTCCATAACATTTGGCCTGATCTTCCTTTATCATAACTAAATGGGAAAGACATTGCTTTGGTAGCATTGTTCAGGCATTGGAAGCGGGTGTCTGCTGCGATCTTCTTACTCGTCATATGCAAAATATAAGTTGGGGAAGGAAAAGAGTAGGATTCTGCTAGCTGTTCATTATTTCGACAGTATATAATGGACAAATCGTTTCCGTTGTTCCTGACTATAACTACATAGTACGTCCAGTAATCGTAAATTGTTCTCGGGGTGTGATTAATTCCATTTTTAAGAATACCACAGTATAGATTACAGAATTTATTTTAAAATGTGAACTGTTTATATCCATTTAATTTATTTTTTCTACAGTAAATTCTTGAAATATGCAGTCCAGTATATAAATATATATATTCTATTTTAACTCGACTTGTTACCGCAAACGCTTCTCTAATTCACCGTGTGGCGGCCGCGTTCACATTCTACCTGGCTTGAGATAAATGGAAGGCTTAGTACTCAATAAGAAAGGAAAAGAGAAATATATATATATTACCCTACCGCCGCAACAGGCTGGATGATCGGAATGGTATTGTATTTAAAATTTACTCTGTACAGCTGGATATTCTTCGTTCCTTTGTTAAAACGAATTGATTATTCAGTTGAATTTTTAGTATTTATTTAATAATAATTATTATTTGTTCATTAAAACCATAATTTGTTCATTTACCGTTTATCTATTTTTTACATAATTTTAATGAGTTACTTCAGAAACCTCATTAGTTGCTGAATTTCTATTAAGATTGAGTTGACATTTCAGAGTCTGAGGATCGAGCCTCGGACCTGTGAGCTGGAACTACGCCACCAGGCTTCAATGTTGGTTGAAGTCAGTCGAAAAATCTTTTGAAATATATACTCGATTATTATTATTTTTTTACTATTTAGAAAGCACGAAATGCTCATGCGCGGCATATGCATGAATATTTGAACTCTTGTGCGACTCGAAACAACTCGAGTGCAGACGAGAAACTTTCGTAGAGATCATAATAGATTTCATAGATCGCAGAAATTTCGTAGAATGTTCGTAGGTGGTAGAGATTTCATAGATTGTTCTGCATCTCTTAAAAAATATCTTTGTTATATCCTTGATATTTCATGAAAATTAAAGTTGTTGAAAATGGATATAAACCTTTTTATTGTTGAAGCAACTGGCCATTATGTTATAAAAATTCTAATATTGTTATTGAGAGAGATATTTACTGAATTAATCTTTTCATTTTTTTAATAAAAAATTGTACCATTTATTTTCAGAAAAAATAAATATATTTGTAGTGGATATTTAAACGATTGGACGAAATGCCAGTTTGAAACTGAATTCCCTGAACGCAAGAAATTTGAGATACCTGATAACCTTCAACATCTGTTTATGTAAGACTGATTGTTTTTTTAATAATAGAAGATGACCTTTTTGTATAAATTCATTGTATGTAATTAAACCTAACTAATCAAAAGAAGACCATTTCCAAATCATATTTTAAGAGAAAATTACTTTGACTGAAAATTAGAGCAATAATTCAAACGTTACAAGTATTCAAGACTGATTATTGCACTCAACGTATAATGGAATTCTACTGATTCCTTTTTTGATAAACTGTTGGAATTCCAGACTTAATCATAAAGGCGGAATTACACTCAAGTAGTTACAAGATTCCAGTAAGTCGCGCATGTGTAGAAGGAAGATTGCGCACGCACTGAGAGAGCTGTCAGTAGCAAGTTCTTATCTCGACGGAACAAGTATTTGCTGCTGTAAAATTTTTGCGCATGCGTGATCTTACTGGATGGTTAGTAGTCTGCTAAGTGTAAACCCGCCTTTAATCTAAAACATGACATTTGAAAAGTAAACAAATGGATTCGTTTCTTTTTATTTCAGCGATTATGAATCTGTTGTGAGGAAAAGACTGTTGGCAACAACTGGTGACAACCTTCCCATCAAAAAGTAAGATTATTTTTATTTGTATAGAATATCAATGTTTCCTTCTGTATAAAATCAGATGTAGAATACAAAGTTCATGTCTAGTCTCGGACTAAATAGTTCCATTGTAGAATATAAGCAAAGTTCATTGAAGATTGAAGCTGTGAAGAAAGTTGTGTTTATACCGTCGGGACATGTAATCAAGATAAGACAATAGACCAATGACTGATAGTTGTATTTGCTATTATAATGAAGAACCATTTTGAAAAATCAAGGAGCTAATATGCAGAAATTGCTGTGTTTATAAACTGAACTGTTCAATTCTTCGCCAATTTTTTTAGGAAAGCACAATTTACCAAATCGCAGGACAAGGTATATGTAGCAATATGGCATTATCGTGTCATCTACTTCATAAGATGAATTACCAGCATCATCTGACAGCGGTTCAAAATTACAAGGTCCATCTCAAAATAGTCCTAGTGTTGCTTTAAACCGGGACGTTAATATAACTAAACTAAGCTAGAAACTGAATTATCAGTATAAAAAGTAGAGAGGAACCCATTTATTGCCTGCTTGACTCATTTATTTAATATGAGAGTTAATCATGGGTTATTTGCATTTACTGCTTATTACTTTTGTTGAAATTTCTTCCTTTGTCCTCGGATTAATCCTTAATCCAGTGATTCTTAACCTGTGGGGCGCGCCCCCCTGGGGGGGCGCGATCACACTAATGGGGGGGGCGCGAGCATATCCAAGAAAAAATGTTACTTAAAAATTGATTAATTGACTGAAAGAAAAGAACACACACACACATAAAAAACAAAATACATTTCGACATATTTAATTATTAACTTATTAAACTAAAATAACTTACTAAATGAAAAACAAATTTCATAATTATAAGTGACTTCTTTTGGCCTGTCTTGAAGAGCAAAGTTTTTCGAAGAAGGGTTTAATATTAGAAATTAACTATATTAGAAATAGACACTCTCAATTCTTTTTCTATATTTAGCTGAGATCTATATTTCGTCTTCAAGGAAGCCACCGCAGAAAATCCAGTTTCAGAAAGGTAAGATGTTGAAAATTGTATTAGAATGCGAAATGCGCTTGTTTTTAGTGCAGAAAACTCATCATCCACTCCTGCCCAAAATTCAAAGAGTGATTTATTACTAAATTGTCTTTTGGTTTCGCCACTTGCCGTGAAGTTTATGAAGGTTTCTTCCTCTTAAATTGACAGTCCTTCGGGAGTATTTTGAAATGAATCCCTCGCCCACTTGTAACTTGATATCAGTTTGTCGTCAGCAAGAAAGCACTTTTTAAAATTCTCTGCTAGCTTTGCTAAATGATTTTCAATGGTTACAAAAACAACTTTTACATGTTGTTCTTCAGCCTCGTATGTTTTAATGGAATCATTCAAATTTGCAAACATTGTTATGTTTTCTTGCTTTAAATTTCTGCTCCACAATTCCAATTTCCAACAAAAAGCATTAACCTTATCACTCGTATCCAATATATGTGTATTTGCTCCTTGCAGTTGAAGATTCAAGTTATTTGATTTCTCGTAAATGTCGACAATGTAGCTCAATTTCACCACAAATAAACTATCGCTAAAATTCTCAGCTTCCGGTTTGTTTTCTTCTTCTAGGAAGATGGCGATTTCTTCTCTTAATTCATTAACACGTTGCAAACATTTTCCTCGCGATAACCATCTTGCCTCGCAATAAAATAGTAACGCTGAATATACTGCACCCATGTCTTTATAAAGTGCGGAAAAGATTCATGATTTCAGGGGTCTCATTTTTATATAATTTACTACGGTTACAACCGTAGTTAACACAATATTCAAACCAGGACTCATTTTTTTGGAAGCCAAAGCTTCTCTGGGGATCATGCAATGTGTCCAGACGCACTGTGGCGTTTTTTGTTTCACAAATTTTTTTTGTTGTTGTTGCCTAATGCCACTTGGTCATGCCAAGCCCGAATGAGTTTAGCTCTTTCGATTGAAGGCAGAAGTGTGCGCCTTTCGTTGTTCACTAGCACCGTTAAGGTGAAAGTACGACTTTGCTCGAACACACACGACACAATTTTTTTAGGGGGTGGTCAAACTCATACATCCATAAGCAAGTCACATTTTAGATCCGAATCAGAGACCGACTCATCCCTGATTCAGTACCCCTAGAGGTTTCGTTTTGTTATGGGAACTTGGAAGACTTTGCAGTGGCGACATGTTTTACGTGCCTCAACTGCCATTAGCCAACACGGCTGTCTTTGGCCAAGACGAGGACAGAACTCGGGACCTTTCGGTTTCGAGACTGGCGCTCATAAGTACTTAAATACTTTAGAATCTTCCAGACATAGAACGAGCACCATTGGTGCATATTCCGAAGCAATTTTTCCATTCTATGTTTGCCTTGTTCATAAAATCATTTAAGATAGTAAATAATGCGAGTGCTGTTGCTTTGAGTTCTATTGGTTTGCAGAAAAGTAATTCTTCTACTACTGACAAATCCTAACAAAATCTAACATAGGCAATGAAATGAGCATCTTTATTACTATCTGTTGTCTCATTGAGTTGTATCGAAAACAATTTGTCACGTAACTTCGACAAAATCTGACACTCTACATCTTCAGCAATATCAGCAATTCGACGGGCAACAGTATCATTTGAAAGAGGTATAGACTGCAATTGTTTTGCAAAATTATCTCCAAACATAATTTCTACAATCTCAATTGCGGCTGGCAAAATAAGCTCTTCACTAAGTGGTGTGGGGCTTTTTACATCTGGCTATTTTATATGAAATTTTGTAGGAGGCAATTAAAGCTTTTTCATTCACAGACAAAGTTTTTTTAAACAATGATGTTTGCCTTTCATATGATTTTAATTTTAATTCGAAGAATTCTCTGGGTTTGTTTACGTACTCACTCTGAAGCGTTTCCAAATGTAGTTTAAATTTATTAGGTTTATGCTGTCTGCCCCCAACATTTTTGAGCAAATGATACACAGGGGCCTTTCTTATTCATTTACTTCAGTACTAGTGAACCCAAAATTTAAGTTTTCTTGAGAATATTTTCTTGATTTTAGTTTCGGAACCACGCTCGTCTGTGTACTTGTTGATGCTTGTCTATCGTCTAATGCTCGCTTAAGCCGCTTAAAAATTTATCCATGATTCTGCATAAGTCTGCTGCCATGAATATTTAATAAGGTGAATTGCAATAACATGAAAATATATATAACGTACATAATCAGAATAGATTCAATAGTGATAGAAAGATCGACTCGAATGAGATTGTCTGGAATTGAAATTGGCGTCATAGAACTTTCTCCTTCTCCCAGTGAGAAAACATTTGTTCACATCTGCGCACGCTCCTAACTTAACTTTTAAGCTGACCAGACAAATTCCAGACAAATCGAAACTTCTCCCGAAACTGTGAGAATGCCTGACATGGCGGGACGCAAGAGCACTAAAAATGCATAGGATTCTTGTTTTTTCAATGCTGAGGATCGGTGTTGCAAAATATCAATAGATTTCCGTATTCTTGGTAATTTGTAAAGTTTAAAATTAAGATTGTAGTGTAGGTTTAGCACCAAAATACTCAAAATACATTATTATTGTATACGTTTTATTGCATGCGGTGGGGAGGGGGGCGCGATGAAAATTATGACAGAAAATTGGGCCGTTAATGCTAAAAGGTTGAGAAACACTGCCTTAATCCTTTGAACTCGGAAAAATAATTGGATACATAATTATACTCCTATTACAAAGATTTGTGTATTGCTCAAAAATAAATATACATAATTGCTTTAAGTTATAAATAAATTCCTTGTAGAAATATAACTTTTTCCTTTTTGTAGGCGTTTTTAATAATCAAAATTGAAAAATAAACAAGTCAAAAGTGAAAACGATGCAATGTCTTGAATATGGTGAGTGTGAATCACCATTCGAGTACAAAGAGTTAATATGGTTTTAACTGCTGTTTAAAATTTAAAAATTTAATGCATTAATATTAAAGTTAAATTGATTATTTCACGCATAGAATCGTATGGGGTTTCGGCCCTTAGAAGTCTCCCATAAGCCGGTGACCCAAAAGTCATTTGAACAAGCAACTTTCCGATCCGGAGTCGGGTATACTATCCCTTTTGATCATTGAAAATACACTTTACTAAGCCTTGATAAATCAAATCGACCGCTGTGGCATGGTGGTAAGGTCTCAGCTTTGGTATCGGAGGGCTTCCGATTCTAGCCCCGATTAAACCAAAGAACCACCTGCAAGGGGATATGTTGCATGTTAAATCTGTCGGCCCAAACGTCCTCCCGCTGGTGTGGTGTGGAGAGAGGATGTCAGCTTGGGTGTCGTCCTCGTCATCCCTGACAGCGGTTCAAAATTACGAAATCCGTCCTGAAATAGCCCTAGTGTTGCTTTACAATGAGACGTTAATATAATTAATACCAAACCAACTTTGATAAATCAATATGCCAAATGACATCGCTGATTTAAAAACGCGAATTATTCTATACATTATCGGTTTATGAATCTGAGTTACGAAATCAGACTCATAAAACGATACCTTACCGTAAGTGGATATAGCGACCAACCACCAAAGCGTACTTATTATTCTGATTGACCGGATAGCTGTGACAGCAACGCTGGTAGGAACTATGGGTGATTAATAAGGGCCATCAGTGGAAAGATGTGGAAACATCTATATGGCGTCTACATCTATACGCCCCGACATCTATATGGCGGAAGCTCACCCCAATATTGCTGTACTCATTCAGGTGGCGAGATCCAACAAGTACCTCATCTTTGAGTTACTCCCTAGAGGGATTGAAATCATAAATTCCGCACATAAGTGATCAATTAATAAAAAAGGTATATTTATTAATTTTATTCTAACATCAAATATGTTGAAGGGGAGTTTGGACTTGACAACTAGAGCATGACTCTTAATGTTAATTGAATCAAAAGTAACATAAATTCACACTCAGTTCAATTTTTTTCAAAGAGTATGGTATATATGTTCAATTCTGTCAATAAAAAATCATATCAGATGAATTTTGATTCTCCTTGCAAACATTGTGAGATTTGCTTCCCAAAATTCTTGATATCATTGATAACTGTTAAAAATTCTGAATTTTTAAAACTGAATTCAAAGATTATTTTGTAAAGGAGAAATCATGAAAGAAAAATAATGTAATCTTATTTTTACTTGCAATATAAGATTAAATTTTCTCCAAATAGATTTTTTATAAATTTCTAATTACCAATTCTAGCAAATAAATATTTATATGAATTTGTAAAATTCTGTATCAGTTAGTTGCTGTGAATTTATTGTTTATTTTCTTTTTTGTTGCAGTTTACCCTTAGATAAATATAAAATTGCTTTACTTGGAAATCTTGCTTCTCCAGAAAGTGAAATAAGAAAGCAGCTTCAAGAATTAGGAGCGAAAGTACAAAAAACATTTAGTGATAAAGTCAATTTGTGCGTAATTTCACTTAGTAAGTCCTGCTTAATTTTGTATTTCTTATTTAGGAATGCTAATAATCTTTGCTTTATTAACATTTATCTATTTTTGCATGTGACATTATTTCTTTAAAGCAATTGCAATTTAAAAATGTAAATAATTATATCATTATATCATAAAATAATTATATCATTTTTTATTTAACTCTTTCAATACTGAAAGGCCCCAAATTGCCTATAAACGAAACTACGGAGGGCCTCTGAGATTCCAGGTTATTACTCTCCTCCCTTTAATTATAGATTGAATATCTATACAGGTGTCTTAATAGTTAGAAACGGTAGTACAGATATGTTTAGGGAATAGAAAAGTTTTCTGGTAATCCCTAAAAGAGACAGAATATATATTTGCTTAGTAGGCTGTTACAGTGGGTCTTTATGTATATTAACAGTTTAAAAACTCGGGTTGTCATTGAGATTTTTGAGAAGCGTAGAAAAATTTTCCGATCAGAAAGAAAAACTCAAGTATTCCAGCATTTTAAAGGTTCTGAATTTGAATGATCTTTAGAATGATAAGGTTAATTCTAAAATAAATTTTGCATCTCTAAATACTTGAAAACTTTCATTTTTTATATTTTCCCCTCTTTCTTTTCTTTTTCAACCACAGGTAGTTTTTTTTAAAAAGAATGTTTAAAGTTGCGGGCAGTTCTCAAGAAATCCCTCCATCCGGGCAATGTCAGATCATCGTTCTTTTTAACCCATTCGCTGCCACTGACGCGCCTGTGAGCTACAAATATGTAATTGTACCAAACCATCTAGGTTATTAGATGATACTTTGGCGTAGTGTGTTGACTGGAATTGTGCCAATGCGTAGGGTTGAATTCAGCTATAGATCAAACTCGCAATCTTCCGATTTGCAGCCGAGTAACTTATCTACTATACAGAAGTGACCACTGATGTTTGGTGGCAGTTACTGGCTTATTAAGATGTCACCACAATACTCTCCTACTAGTGAGTCTTTAGAGAAACGAACGATTTTATTGCGCCCAGCGTTATGGTTAGCGTGTGAGAGTTGCTGTGGCGTCAAGTGAGTCTGAAGACTTTGCGTTACTGATGGGGAGAGTTGTTGTTGCTGCTGAGTCAAGTGAGCCTGACGACTTTGATTTGGTTGCGTTTGCTGCTGGTAGATGGCGACATGACAGCTGTTGAAAATTCATCACGTCCGAGGTAACAATTTGGCGTAAGTGTTGGCAGAATTGTGCCAATGCGTAGGGTTGAATTCAGCCAAAGATCGAACTCCCCATCTTCCGATTTGCAGCCGAGTAACTTATCCACTATACAAAAATGACCACTGATGTTTAGTGGCAATTACTGGCTTATTAAGATATCACCACAACATCTTCTCTACTACAGTTAAAATATAGCAAAGAAGGGGGCATATAATTAGATACATGGTCCTGGTATCAGGCGTGGGTAGTGACGGTGAAAGTGTTAATTAGACAATTGTGCTTGTCAAACGATTCAATATCTGTACTTAAGGATATGATGACTATCTTCATTTAGAGAATATTATTTATTAATCCTAATGGTCCTGTCATCTGGGCAACTCAGGTCACACAGTAGTGTCTTATATGAAACAGTAGCACCTATTAAATGGTTCAATATCTGTGATTAAAGATATGAGACCTTTTAATGTATCGAATATTATTCTGGATCCTCAGTGGTTCAAATCTTCGTATTGATTGTCAGCGACAAGAGCTGTTTTATTGATCGAGTCGTATGATTTTGTCAGGAAAAAAATGATAAAATATTAATGATTACAAATTACAATGTTGAGAGTAATTAAAACTCCACCTGATGGGGGGAAACAATATTCTTTAACCTCCAAATAAGATAGCAATCTTGGTAATGTTACTACTCGATTATAGTTTTTTTCAAACTTATAGTACAAGAAATAACCAAAATCAAGAATTTCTAACATCATTATTTTATAGTAATAAAAAAATGCTTCTTTATGTGTAAATTAAAGAAAAATTGTGTAAAAAGAATCAGTTTTTCAATTTCTTTTGTAGAACTTAAGATATAATGAAAAATGATAATAACAAAAAATTTTAAATATTATTCCATTATAAATATCTGGTGTTCTTTTATATTAACCATATTATTCATAAACCATGTCGAGTCTCACTCGCTTGTTGAATTATTGAATTTTAAATTTTGATTCTGCAATTAAGTGCAAGTATTAAAGTATTTAAAATACAAAAATCACAAAAAATGCCTCAATACCTCAAAAGTCCTTATATAATAATAATAAATGTTCCAAACAGAATGTGTCATCTAATCAGAAAACTAAGTATAAATTCTAAGGCCGTGGTAGCCTGGTTGGTAGAGCATCAGTCTCGTAACCGAAATTTCGCGGGTTCTGTCCTCGTCTTGGCCAAAGACCGCCGTGTAGGCTAATGGCAGTTGGGGTACGTTAAATATGTCGAGACTGCAAAGTCCACCAAGTTCCCATAACAAAACGATACCTCTGAGGGTACTGAATCAGGGATGAGTCGGTCTCTGATTTGGATCTAAATTCCGACTTGCTGAGGGATTAATGAGTGTATGAATGAATTCGACCACCCCCTAAAAAGGGTTGTGTCGTGTGTGTGAGCTAGAAGTCGGAATTCTGCCCTCTGGGTGCTCAGGGGTCTTTACCCTCAGAAGCTACTGCACCCCCTTTCCGTGAAAAACACGGACACAACAACAACAAGTATAAATTCTAGATTATAGGGGTTTACAACGAATTTAGAGTAATCAAAGATTTTTCTAGCATAGATAAAAAAGTAGATTGCTTTAATACAAACTAGATTCATTATTTTCTAGCTGTTATATAGCAAATCATCCGGTTAAACAAAATATCATTTTTGTGTAGGGCCGCGATGGCCTGGTGGTAAAGTCTCGGCTTCGGAACCGAAGGGTTTCAGGTTCGAGACTCAATTCCACCGAAGATCCGTCGTGTGAGGGGGTCTCTTGCACGCTAAATCTGTCAGGCCAAACGTCCGGCCGCTGGTGTGGCGTGGTGTGGAGAGGGGGGTGCCAGTTCAGGTGTCGTCCTCTTGGTTCAAAATTACGTGGTCCGTCCCTCGTGTTGCTTTGAAACGGGACGTTTATATAATATAACTAAACATAACTAACATCATTTTTATGTAGTCAACACGCATCTAAATACAAGCACAATGCCAACTATGTTTGAGAGTTAAGCCAGATGCAAATTCACAAATTTAGTCTTTGTTTACGGATTTTAATTCCGGCGGGACGTGTTTCATTATTAATCGAACAGTTCAGATATTAATATAGAGAGAGGAATAAACACATGGCAAAAAAATGCATGCGCATGCCTACAGATTCGATATTTCTCTTTGTTATTGAAAATAGTTAATGGATTGAGAATCAATACTAAAGGTGGGTTCACACGAGGATTTTTATTGCCCGTAAACGTTGTCTCTGTGCTGTTGTCCCGGCATTGTCCTCGTGTGAACACTCGAGACAACGCGGGCAACGTTTGTCCAGACGGGATAATCATTTGCCATTGTCCCGTTGTGGTCACGTGATTTTCCAGAAGTAGGCGTGATCTTCTATTGCAGGCAATAATAAGCCTCGTCTGAACCCTCCTTTAGATAATTATCCTTTTTTTTTGTTCATGTCACAAATTCCGAAAATGTTACCAAAAAGTATGCATTGGTAAAGATCTAAATTACTGCTCTGTTTATAGTCTAAATTACACTTACAGAGATATCGTATGATTAATTTGTAGTTGGTGTATCAAAACGTCTCTCAAAGATCAATATTCGCATATGAAGTTGGGAATAATAGAAAAAAATTAACCCAAAGAAGTATTAAAAATACGCTTTTGTAAGCACACTAGCGCTTAGCAAATATTTTCTTAGTAAAAATATTGAGGTCAAAACCAAATCGTAAAAATACTATTCTGCTTTTTAGACTTTATCGGATTCATGGGGATTGTATACTCTAGCTAGATAATTCCGAGATTAGTAATAACAACAAAAATACTATTAGGTGCTGATAGAAATATTGAAAGAAAATTGTAATTTTAGTTCCATTTGTAATATAACTGAAAGATTTGATACAAAAAGAATGCAGCTCCAATTTGGGAAAATTTAGAGTTACATACAATATCATTTGGTAAGAAAAATCCTTTTTCGTTTGGTGTCAAAGAGATATAGTTCCAATTGTTAATTCTCGCGTTACTCAAGTGATCCAGCAATCTGATTCATTTGAATTTAGAATTTTCAGGCGTTTTCTACGGCTTTCTGCAAACGAATAATTGAAGCTACCTCCTTTTGCAGTAAATCCTTCAATTTTTTTTCATTTTAAAGGATCTAAAGGTTTTTCTATTAAATAACATACACAGGTGCATGATTTCATTTTAATTTCTTATATTTGAAAGATTTTGCTTGGATTTTTATAGCATTGATTAAAAAATGCCCAATCTTATGGTATGCTGTTAAATTCCTGATTTAAAGAACATTTTTAAATTCATGATCAGGAATATTGAAGAATATTATTTTTTCTAACTAAAAAATGGTACATACTAGTGGAATATACTAATTAAAGGTACTTTTCCTATTGAATAAAAGTATAATTAATTATTAGAAAAATAGTGATGGCATCGCATTGATATTCCGAATAAACAATTGCAGGAATTTCAGAATTCTGGTGCATTAGAAAATGGAAATTGATAAAATATTATCTTTATAAATGTGAAAAATACTTCGGCTATTACAACAGTTAACTTAAAGAAAATTACCTTGTAATTAAAAAAAAAGTGTGTAATAATGATATAAATTATTTTCGACCTATTCAATATTTTCTGTAGTAAGAGATTGCATATATCTTTCCATTTCAATCATTTTTTATTATTCTCTTAATATTGTGAATTGATTTTACAGGAGAATTCGAATCAAATATATCTAAAATTAGAAAAGCTCAAGATTTGAATATACATGTCGTTTCCGATGATTTCATAAAAGATTTAAAAGAAGGATCATCTGTTGTGGAAGCTGTTCAGAAGAATTTGCTAACTTCAGGGAGTGACAACGTAAGAAATTTTTACCTTCTCATAAATAAAACACGCACAAAAATCCTTAAAACACCAGATTTCCAATAATTTTAATCCTTTAATTAATTTTAATCCCAGGATAATTTTGATCCTTAAAACACCAGATTTCTATGTTTTAGACTCCGTTTGTCTGTAAAAAAGGAACATTTAATAAATTAGACAGATAAAATTTAAGTTATGAAAAGTATAGATTTTTATAAAACTAGCCTCCGTTGACGACCAGCTTGTATGCCAAGATTATTCACTTTTTTCGGTTATAAACGATTAATATGTAATGTATTTTTTTATTTTAAAATTTCACCTCGCAATTTAATCTACTGAAAAAAATGAATGTATTTGAATAAGTTAAACTGTAAATTTAAAAATATAAATATTATGAAATAAATGCCGAAGTGAAATCCCTATAGAGAGTTAGTGATACGCAATAGTAAGTCATTCAATGTTTTGATAAAGGAATTTGGATTTCCCCTCCCCCTGGCGTTACAAAACCCCAACGGCGCCCTCTGGTCCTTATGTCTGGGGCATATAGAATCATTTCTTCAGAAGACCTTCAAGTGATAACGGGAATTTTGCCAATGGATCTCAGAGCAATGGAAATATTCACTAAATTTCAAATAAGAACTTTTAACAATAAAGCTAAAATAGGAAACAAATTCTCCAACAATAAAGCCGTATTTCGACAAGTTCGAACAACACCCTGCCGAATGGTTTATTCATGGTTTTCATCCCAAAAATGGATGGAATAGGAATTTTTACAGATGGTTCAAAAGATGAAAATAAAGTAGAAGTTGCAATAGTTGCATACTACTATGGGAAAGAGACAGATAAAAGTCTTGCGAGATTATCGAATCATGCTACAAGTTTTCAGGCAAAAGTGCAAGCTTTAAAAATGGAAATTGAATATTGTGAAAGGGTGGAAGACGAACAGGAGAGCTAAATTTTTTCCGATTCTCTCTCTGTATTACAAGTCATTTAGTCATCTCACAATTACAATAAGGAAATAGGGACGATAAAAGAAAAGATAAAAAGTGTTAAAATTAACAAGTCGATAGAATTGAATTGAATTAAGGCCCATATTGGGGCATGTGGTAATGAAAAGGCAGATCGCTATGCGAAGTTGGCGACACAGAAAGAGAATTTTGATATTATTGTCCCCAAATCAAGCGGTGTCTTAAAAAGGAGAATTGAGAGAAGAAATAAAATTACAATGGTCTGACCAAGGGTATATGCCAAAAAAAAAAGCAAGAGTAACTTTCAACTTTATTCCTAATCCGGAAATAAAAATAAGAAGATACCATCCATTTATAACCCAAATTATATCTGGATTTGGGAGATTTCCAAAGATTTGGAAGAACGCAGGAAAATAAATGCATTTGTGGAAAAATTGGCGCGATTTACCACTATTTAATGGAATGTATAGAGGTCTCAGAGTGAAGGAAAAACTTGAAGATTGTAAGTAATTATTTAAGTACAGTATTGATGGTACCAGGTCATCTCAAAACCCTGAAGGATATGATGTTAAAGATTGATAGTTTCATTCCAACTGTTTGAGAGTGTGCAGATGGATAGAATGAGCTATTTACTACCCCGAAAGGAATGTTAATTTGACTGATGGATAAATGTAAAGTTGGACAATACTTATTCAGCAGTCGACCTCAACAAATCCTACCGATACTGTAACGTTCAGTGGTGGCAGGATGATAGGTTTTATACAGGAATAAGAAGTTTTACAAAACCGATCTTGTGTGTATGAGATGATTCCACAACTTAAAATATTCAGGGCTTCAAAAAACGGTACTACGGCATTTTCAACAAGAAAAAGGGTATATTTATTTTTATACAAGAACAAAACATTAAAAAAGATTAACGAAAGAAGTTGAAGTAGCTCTCTCTTGAATTGAGAAAGAAATATTAAGTAGTTGCCAGCCAGAGTGCATAGTGTGTACTGATACAGTGATACCCAAAATACTCCCCCCTTGAAACCGAAGTTCACTTATTATTCGACCGGAGGAGTAATATTGGGGAAGTTGAATTGGCTGGGATAGAGCTCGCAATTTTGTGAATTGTAGCTGAGTAACAAGACCATTAGACAAAAGCAGGGCCGTGGTGGCCTGATGGTAAGGTCTCGGCTTTGGAACCGGAGGATTGCAGGTTCGAGGCCCGATTCCAATGAACAACCGCCGTGTAAGCTGGTCTGGCTCACGTTAAAGTCGTCGGGGCCAAACGTCCTCCCACTGGCGTGGAGTGGAGTTTCGGAGGGGGGATGCCAACTCTGGTGTCGTTCTAGTCGTCTGACCGCGGTTCAATATTATGAGGTCCGTCTCAAAATAGCCCTAGTATTGCTTCAAAACGGGACGTTAATATAACTAACTAAACTAGACAAAAGTAATTGCTTATGACCGGAAGGTGTTTACTGACTTATAAGCTTTCATTACGTACTCTACTTCCAGTGAATCCGAAGTGAGACGAACGATATTTATTTGCAACTGAATGGCAACGATTGGGTTGTTGAGTCTAATGCGCCTTACCCATTTCATTTAGACAGCGAGGAATGTGTTTTTGCAGCTCCAAGCGTTATGGCGAGCGAAGGCTATTCGTCCATTTTGGTTTTATAAGGATGAATATGTAGAAAGAAGTCAGTCGGGTCAAGATCATCATTCAATACGTAAGCAAGTTCGAGTCGGTCCATCTTTACAATTCGTTTTTGTCCATGCATGTCCAGTGTAAAGATATTGTCCATTCTTGGCAAGACCTTGTATGGCACATCGTAGGGCTATTCAATGAAGCCAACGAATTGTGTTCCGCCGAACCAAAACGTGAGTTGTTGAAACCAAAAATTTGTGAAAAACACCTTGTGTTTTGTATGATTTGAGGATGAAACCGGCTGAAAACTCTGCATGTTATTCTTTAACTGGTAGATGAATTATGGAATTGCAGAACTATTTTTGTTGGAACGAAAAAATTCACCAAGAAGATGCAAGGATTCACTGTACAGTAGTTTAGCGGAGGAAACATTACAGTGGATCCCAAAATTGGGTATACACTATACTCTTTCTTTAATTAAATTTTTTTTGATATTAAGATTACTATTTATGGTTAATATTTATAAAAAACGACAAAATATACACTAACAGAAGTATTAGGCTAAAAACAAAACGGTGAAATTAATGATATTTTAATTACAGTAATTTTTATGTCAAAGCTACAAATTCCAAAATCACAAAATTGAGTATATACCTTATAAAATATGCGACTTGACTTCTACTATTTATTTTCAAATGAATAAGTAAAATAGTTTTGTTACTTTAATTGGCAGTCGTTTATTTGAAAGCGAAAACAAACGTTTTGGTTATCATACATCAAATGTGGAAATTCGGAAACTTGCTATTCGATTGCCTGAAAACGGTAAATCTCTACAAGAAATTGCAAGGGAAATTCAACACAGACACAGATGCGTTCAAAAAATTATCCAGAAGTATAAACTGTATGGACAAATTGCTAATAAACCTGGAAGAGGAGGAAAAGAAATCCTCAGTTCCTTGACCAAGAGAAAGGTTATTCGAGGGGTAGCAAGCAATCCTAAGGTGAGTGCTACAAAAATTTCTGCATCTACTTCAAGGACAACTGGAAAGTGCGTTTTTGCAGAAGCAATTTGAAGAGTAATCAGAAAAGTGAATTATAATGATCGCTTAGCCAGAACAAAACCATTCATTTCCAAAGTAAGTCGACAGAAAAGAATGGTAAAAGTCATATTTCAAAGCCTCCTGACTTCTGAAATTAAATAATATTCAATGACGAATTGGATGCAACCTTTTTGCAAAGAAGACCAAATAATTCTGTCTTTCATTAATTTAGCCGTCGTTTTACCTCCGTGATGAGATAGACAATGAATTCTATCAAAAACAATTTTTCTGAAAATTTCCGGAACGTAGGAGCTATAGAACCTGTTCAAACATCACACGTCAATTTTGATCAGCATGCAAGTTCAATAAGTTTCAGTTTCACTCTTGAACCATCTTCCATTAAGCCGATTATCGAATTCCTGTTCCCAAGTCCTAGTTTCATAATCGCTTTTAGTTGACAAAATAATGTCAGTTACACGATAAAAGGCGTTACACGAGAAAACTACTACATTAGAATCACCTAAAGCGTACTGAATATCAATCGAAAAAAGATCCAAATATTTTAGTTTGACGCTGAGAAAATTTTTTTGGTTTTTTGGCAGTTTTTCTGTTTGGATCACAAACGTTAGTGGTTTGTGATCACAGTAAATTGTGAACCGTCTACTTTTAAGAAAATGTCGAACAAATTCCCTATCATAGACAGTATAATTTTTTCACAATAGGAGTTAACTTAGAAGAACAAAATGCAAGTGATCGGCATGTTGGTTCTGAACAGCACCTAAAGGAAAACCCGATACATCAGTCGTAAGAGACATTTTCACAGCGCCTTTTGGGCGTGCAAGTAAAGGCCTTATCACACGGCAAAATATCTTCGGCACTTACCGTCAGCAAACGACGAGGAAAGTGACGTCACACAAGTGACGTCACTTCAAAGTTCCACATGATTGGTTGAATTACGTTTGCGAATGATATTTCCGACAACCTTTTCGAGCTGGTTCGAAAAAGTTGTCGATTATGAAACTTGCTTGATCGGTTTTTGAAGGTAGAAATAGAAAAGTGCTGGCGAAATTTCACCGTGTGATAAGGCCTTAACGCAGCATTTGCAAACATTTTTTAACATTCTTCAAATGAATGAAATGTATATGGTGTCCAATGAATTGACGTTTTATCCCGTTTTTTTTATTTCTTTTAACCAATTATACAGCGAAGCTTTTAGATGTCCTACTAAAGAAAGAAAGCGATGATAAAAATTAATCATTGCTAGGAAACAAAGTAAGTCATAAACAGGTTTAGACAATGGGGCTTTAACTTTTTCCTGCAAAGGAGAAATACCTCCCTGGCTAACTAAATACCCAAGAAAAGGTAATTCTGTTTGACTGAAAACGCATTTTTGAATATTTAAAATAACATGATAATCGATCAAGTGTTTGAAAAATTTGTCGCAAATCACGCTCATGTGAGTTGAAAATCTTTGGAGGTAACTAGAATATCGTCCAGGTAAACATAGCAATTTTAACAATGCAACGCTTCAAACCATTGACATGTTTGACCTGTATTCTTAAGACCAAAAGGCATTTGATTCAACTCAAATAGTTCCTTTGGTGTGGTAACAGCAGTTTTTTTGATATCCGATTGCTTAACTGAGGTCTGATTATAAACTTTAGTCAAATATAGTTTAGAAAAAATTTGCTTTGCCATTTAATTCCGTAAAAAAATCTTGGATATGAGGCAAAGGATAATTATTAGAAATTATAACTGCCGTTTAACCTTCGGAAATCACCAGGAATGCGCCAAGTGCCCTTCTTTGTCTTAACAAGATGTATCGGACTAGGTCATGAGCTTTCAAAAGGACATACGATACCTTCAGTGATTGCCTTGTAATTCGAATTATAAATCTAATTAGGTGGCTGATTTTTTTTTCCTAATGAAGGGGAGATCGATTTAGAAAGCAAATGTGAATCATAGATGAATCACGCAGCAGTTCACATACAAAATTACAAAAATATAAAGATGCCAATTTTTTTTTTCAAATCGAATTTAGGTAGGATATTTTCATATACAATATACAAAATCAACATCAGTACACAAAAAAGTGCATTTTTTTTATTAATATCTGAATTCAAAATAAATCTGAATGATTGATGTTGAACAAAACTAAGAAATGGACAGAAAATAAAAACTTTCAAAGCGTTATCCAATTTTCGATAATATTCAAATAGAATCCTAAATTTTCGCAGACATACCGTCAACTATGTTAGGATTTATTTTCATTCGCTGGATTTCTTTAGTAGTTTTTTTTATTCTTTTTTTTTCAATATATTTCAATTGATCCTCAAGTTCAAAGATATATTTTAAAAATTTCTTCCCACGATTAATGGAGAACATTTACATGTTCTATGTTCTTTACAATTACCTTGTTCTAGTAAAGACTGGAATTCAACTTTGAGTTCTTTTAGCTTCTCTGGTGTGAGATGTCTTGATGTTAACTGAGCACCGGAGGTCCTTTACTGAAGCATTTTAAAGGGATTTCTGCATTTTAAATTCATGTCCTCTAAATTGTATCTTTAAAAATTCAGTACTTTGACAAGAAAATGAGATGTATTATTGTACACGAAAGGAATTAAAAAGATAAAATTAATTTAAATTTGTTTTTGGATTTAAGAGTTGGTTCTCCGATATTTAAAAGTATATTTCTTGTACAAATATAAGAAATAGAATATCTTTTAGCATTTTTGTAATACTTTTTTACGTATTTGGAAATGAATACCTTAAAAATTGGCGAAATGGGTTTCGAAGTAGATTTTAGGTTTAGTTTAGTTTAATTAGTTCTATTAATATCACGTTTTTAAAAAAACACTGGGACTATTTTGGGGCTCACCTCTTTATTTTGAGATGCGTTCAAATGACGAGGACGATACCTGAGTTGGAACTCTATCTCCAAAATTCCACACCGCACCAGCGGAGAAAAGAGTTGATTTCAGAAGTGGAATACAGTTATAGCATTTGATTTTTAAAATTTTTATAATTAATTTGGAGTTTTATTTGAATTTATTTTCATTTTACAGCCTGTTCTAAACTTGGAGTCGAATCTAGACCAAAGAAAACAGAAATCAAAAGGTATATTTTAATCACTTATGCAAACCTCAAGATTTATCAATCTGATTTTTTTTTTCAAAAAATAATTTTATTTTTCTCGATATATAGAACAAAGAAAAATATTTTTTTTAACACAGTTTTTTTTCTTTCTGAAGATTTGCCTAAAAACGCCAAGGTTATTGTTAAAGGAGCAGCAGCAGTTGATGAAAAAAGTGGTATGACTTTTAAATTTATATTTTCTTTTAAAAATGCATAAATGGTGTATGTTAAATATATATGTTATATATATGCATAAATG